>OX376156.1:1845528-2323011 GCA_947363495.1 Euzophera pinguis | reverse complement strand
GTGTGTTTAAGCTGTATCTATTAATAATGTGCTTGATCGGAAAAGATGAAATAGATTATTCTGTACAGGTAACAGGTGTAGTTTACAAATTTTACACATAGAAATGAAGATTAATTTGTAAGGATTATGAAGATAAATACTCTGTTGTATTGATAAAATGATGGATTTAATCAATACAACAGGGATATCAATACAAATGGATGTAATTTCTTGACATTTAATTTTTGTTGTATGTTTGTCACTTGATGATAGACGAAGAAACAGTCGATGAAATACGCAAATCCAATCATTACTTAGTCCAATTTTTATTCGTAATAATTTGTTCAAAAAAATACGCAATTGTGCATATCTACAAAATATGGATGGCTATATTTTATATCGTATATACGGTTATGCTATGAATTTATAAACAGATGATCAAAACATTCGCAAGAAGACATTTTGATTCATGAATTACAGTTTAAAATTCAATGTTAGACAGGAAATGTAACTTTGACGACATAGTAGAAAATCATATGATGAACAATATACAATACAAAAACTCTTTATTGCACAACAAGGATACATTGTTAAATACAAGCAATAATCCAGGTTATATCAGACTTTACACTTACAATAACGTTAATTTGTTGCATAAGTAGTAGACAAAACACTAGTCTTAAAAAAAACTTGGTATAGGTAATGAAAAGAATAATTGTCTTTTTGATGAAAGAATGTGTCTTGTTTCAAAATGAATTCTGAAAGAAGAACATATATTTATTTTGATTGTTCATTAATTATATGATGTACTAGTCGCTGAGTTAACAAGACAATGAATGGTTTATCCTAATATTGAAATCCATGTACAATAAGAAAAAAATTGTGTTTGAATACTATGAATGAAAAAATGCCTTCTGTTTCCAATGAAATTAGATGAGTCTTCAACGTTGAGCTCGGCATTTTATACTTGAAATTTTGCTCAGACATTGCTAAAATAACTTGCTGTAAACGATCCTTTCATTCCACGACACGACCCATTGAGATTTTAAGATCACTATCACAGCTAGTCTACTTTCCTATCGGAAGCTTTGAGCACACACTATTTGCACTGGCCGGGGAAATCTCGCGTTAAACCTATTTCATTATTAATTGAGATTGGAAAGTCGCCATGGCGATGTTTATGTTTGTTTTCTCGCATGAAATTGAAGGCCATATTTTAAACTGGTGTAAACAGTAAACGCACCATCTAAAACTCTATTTTATTTGCTTCTTCTTGTATCTCTAGTTAAATGGAGGTAGCACGGAATGGCATTCGATTTGCGAGACAAATGGTGATTGCTCTTCGAGCCACTGCTTTAACAATCGAAGACGTCATAAAGGCATCTTAAAATTTTCCACCAAACATCTTTGTTTGCAATTGTCTAGTTTGTGTCTTACGAAACTGCACGCATTTCCGTCTATTGTGTTTTTCACCAAATCATCCTGTATACCAATTTTTTGTTCAAGTAGTTAGTCCTACAAGATATTTATTAACTATCATGTTCGAGTCCAACTTTTGGGAGGCGGAGTTATTGATTTTAAGATTTCTTATGTTTTCACGATTGTTACATATGAAAAACCCTGCAAAGTGTTTTCAATATTAGATGCAAATAAAAAAAGCGCAAACCGTATAAAAATAGTCTTATTTAATGCTATTAGTTTAAGATTAAAACAATGATAATTATGTAAATAAAATACATTGATTACATAAGTAAAATGTTATTTTTCTACATCAGTTTGAATGTTAATTTACAGTTAGTAAAATACAACGCAAGCGACCGTAAATAAATCATCATACAAAAATAAAATAAAAAATATGTTTACGACGTACCAAAGAAGTCGCTAAATTAGACATCAAAATGCTCAACTTTAAATAAAAAGACATAAATATTCGACTGTGAGAATCAAATATATATAGAAAATAAAAATACATTTTCTTCAGACAAATAAGTGCACTATGTCGTTTATTACTGACATATGAATTCTGAATAAAAACATCACTACTGTTTCAGGGCAGCGTGTTTAATTTTAAATTCAAAACTGGTTCACAAAATTTATCATGAATTTCTTTAATGAAACTTCAAGTAGGTTTAAAATCTCCGAATTGAATTCACATTTGCGTCCGTGTTACTATATATTTCTCCCGCTCATTTATTTCATCTGCACGTACATATTTAATTTTAATAACATCAGTATTACATATAATAAAATCATATTTCATAACATTGGAAAATATTTCATGAAACTGGTTTCGGCTATGTAGGTATGAGTATAACAAAGAAATAATACGGTCATTCACTTGTGCGACTCGATTCCGCCCGTATCTGAACTTTGTAACTCGCTAATTTATTCTCATTATTGACTGTTTTAGTTGGGGCCACTTTGTTCTATTCCTTTGTTATTCCAATTTATTTGTCTATACTTGTCTCTTGTATTAGCATTTTTGTTACTTTACACGTATTATTCATTACTTTGTTTACTGTATCTCTTTTCATTAAATTAAACTATTTTAATACGGTTTTATCGCGTTTATTACTTATTTATTTACACCTGACGTTTCAAACACTTTACAGCGTTCATGGTCGCAGGCAGACTAAGTTAACATTTGTCTTTGATGTCATAAGATTACAAAACTACCGCCTGAAATTTTTATTGGGAACTATTCCGATTCACGCAGTATTGGCTCACAGTATCTAAGGGTCTTGCAGTCTGCTTCCGAGTTTGCAATTTTATTAAGTTAATGACTGGGTCCCAAGCTGGCGGTACCTGCCATCCATCCTCTCTATTGAAATTAGGATGTTTTTTAATTTCAATAGCTTCACGTAACATCCTTGGAATGAATCTGTTTTCCTTTGCAAGGACTTGAGGATTATCAAAACGCATATAGTGGTTGGGTTTGTCTAGAGCATGTTCACAGACTGCAGACTTGGTTGAGCGTCTATTTTTCATGTCAGCAATATGTTCTTTTATACGAGTATTAATGCTTCTCTTTGTTTGCCCAATGTATGATAAACCACAGTCACAGTCAATTTTATAAACTCCAGCATCTTGCAATGGGATATTGGATTTTACAGGTCTTAAAAATTGGTTTATTTTCTTATGCGGCTTGTAATAGGTCTTGATTGAAGCTCGCCTAAGTATGTTACCAATCTTGTCCGTGACTCCCTTTATGTATGGTAAGATGGCAGGAAAACGATCAACTGTGTGTGGCTTGGGTCGACTTCTGTGACAAATGTGTGGGAGGCTGAGATTGTTGCTTCTTAAGACAGACTTGACTCGTTGAAGCTCCTCCTTAAGATGGTGGGTGTCACAGATGCCGTGTGCTCTCTGTAACAAAGATTTGCCTACGGTAGCTAACTGACATGGATGATGGTGAGATTTACCATTGAGATATTTGTCTGTGTGGGTGGGCTTTCTGTACACAGTGTGACTGATACTATTGTCAAGATTTCTAGTTATTAAAACATCAAGAAAGGCTAATGAATTATTGATCTCAGGTTCCATAGTGAATTTAATTTTACTATTAATGGAATTTAAATGATCTAACAAAACAGAGACTTGAGTTTTGGGGAGTACAACAAAAGTATCATCTACGTACCGTTTGAACATCTTCGGCATAGCCAGGGTGCTTGAAAGAGCCTTCTCCTCAAGGTCTTCCATGAAAATGTCGGCAACAATGGGAGAGACTGGAGACCCCATAGCTACACCGTCAATTTGCATGTAGAATTTGTTTTCCCAGAAGAGATAGCCTGATGTTAAGCAATGCTCAAGTAACTCTGCATACTCTTGAGGTAGATGGTGGTCCTCAAGCCTTCTCTTGACAATATCAATACAGTCATGTAAAGGTAGGCTGGTAAATAATGACTGTACATCAAAACTGACCATTGTGTCTTCATCAGTTAATCGTAGATCTTTAATTAAGCTGATAAAGTGATAAGAGTCCTTGACATTAGTATCAGTATGACCACGAAGTTGTGTTAATATCTTCACCAGGTGTTGTGCTAGTTTATAAGTTGGCGAATCTATTTGGCTTACAATTGGTCTTAATGGGTGGTCTTTTTTGTGTATTTTTGGAAGGCCATATAATTTTGGTGGTTTCACACAGGAAGGCACGAGCGACGTGATGTCTAAGTTTAATGTGTCGGAGTATTTTAATATTAATTCTTTGGTTTTTGTTACGATCTTGTTAGTAGGATCACTTTTTACTTGTTTATATGTATTCTCATCCGACAACAGTTGTTGAATTTTTGTGTTATAATCAGAGGTGTCCATTATAACAGTTGAATTTCCTTTGTCAGCTCGTAAAATAGTAATGTCTGGGTACCGTATTAAAATAGTTTAATTTAATGAATAACAATCGCGAAAACATAAGAAAACATTATGTATCTCTTTTATTATCTTTTTCGTTGTTTCTTTTAAATTGTATCTCTTTCTCTTGATTTAGTAGAATTCATTTATTTATTTTATTGTACTATTGTTTTAATTTCACTTGAGTTGCAGAGGGATATAAAATAAATTACGTTTCCATTACTTTCTCACGCTTTCCATCACTCCTGTGATTAAAGATTAAGAAACCGCTGAGTTCTACGTCTGCATCTGTTTGCAGTCGTGACGCATCTCATCTTTCATCTGAATATGCAACTGCAATCACTTCTACTCCAACCTTACTATCAGTTTCATTACATTCATTATCCACTTCCTAATCATTAATCATGGCACCAGCCATCTCAGTGACGATCAGTATGCTTTCACTTTTCACGGAAACTATCGATCATTCAAATGACGTAATTAGAATTTTTGTCTAATCTAGTTCAGTTTATAGTTCTTTGTCATCTTTTATTATACAATCGTTTGGAATTAAAAGGATTGTATTACAATGAGTTTTATTTTTTTGCCTCCGGTTTTCTCCACTTCTTGCACGGTTCGAAGTTATTTGATTATAGATTTTCTGAATTTCGAAACTTCTATTTCAATATTATTAATAAGATTCAATTATCCAAAATCTGCATCGAAATAGGTTTTCTAACTAGAGTAAGTTTCTCTAAATGAAATATATTTCCTAAGTTTAAGTACATCATTACAAAATCAAAATGTAAATAATACATATATACAGCTCTTAAAATACATATATTATAAGTACAGCTTCCATTCAAACCCAAAAACCAGGACTTCAATGTAGAGCGAGGCGTGAAATAAGGCGACCGCAACTCTTTACAAGCTGTCTTGAAGAGGTCTTTCAGAAGCTGGCAGTTCTGTGGCATTATGCAATATGGGCATTGTCGTCGACGGCAAAAAGCTAACCAACTTACGCTATGATATTGTCTTGTTATGACAATTAGCATCTGATGTGAAGAAGAAAAGGCTTCAAAGCCTAAGTGCAGCAAACCTTGAGTCTGGTCTGGAGATGAATCGGTTAAAGATCAAAGTAATGACCAACAGCATCAAGCATAACATTGAAGTTGATGGGCAGAAATTGCAATATGTTGAGGAATACCTATACCAGGTATATATCCTTCGATAACAGGCAAGATCGAGAAATCGACCGCCGCACCGGGAATGCCTGGAAGAGCTTCTGGTCCATGAAAGAGTTTATGAAAGGCACTCTTCCACTTTCACTCAACAAATTTATGTATATAAAATTATTTATTGTACATTAATAGCAATAAATAAAACAACTTAAGAGTGCACCATTGCGACCCGGCTGGAGCGATTTCGCACCCCGCGCCGATCCCCCTCAACAATAAATCGCGACGTGCCTGGACCGATCGCCGCCGCCGCCGCGCGCCGCCGTAGACGCATTTGCGCCATATTGTTTTGGTTTTGGAACAATGAAATCCATAGAGTTGTTATGCTATGTTCAAATACTGTGATGTAATGTAATATTGAGAACTGTATTATTATTTTTATATGACAACTACGTAAAATCATGAAAACGAAATTCTATGATTTATTATTTTTCGTTCTTTGCTATCAGTAGATAGGAGACAAGAACTTTTATTTCTCAAACATAGCCCCCTTTTCGGGTTTCATACTCAACAAGGAACCCTTATATCGCTGAGTTTGTCCGTTTGACTTTCCGCAGTTTAGCTCTTAGTTCTAGAAATGTGTTTATGTTATGTTATAAGCGGTAAAATAAAATGGCCAAAAGAAAATTACTAAAACTTATTTATTCTCAGTTGCTTTTATACTAATAAGAAGTCTTTTGTATTATTATAACAAACAATTATTTAGATATAAAGATTTTTATTGTTAAAGTGAAACTTCGTCAGGCGCGTTGGGCATTTTTGTGATGGGAAAAAACCATTGAACTCGCGGCACCGTTACCAAAAAACTGACACCACCACCCAGTTTTCACTTCTATCGGCACTCCCGGAGCTGCCACAATTTTTTTAATAATTTTATTTTTTTTCCTTTTCCTGTTTTCTGCCTTCAGTAGATTGGAGACAAATTTCTCTTAAAGGCATGTTCCGTGTGTATCTTGGATCTAACAACTCTGGTAGTATCGACTCAAGATAAAAAAATCGAAGTTTAGGAAACATGACCTCATCCCACAACTTTTGATCGCGTTGTATGATCTCAACTTTAATCGGCCGATCTGATCCCGTCCATACTGCAAATATACACTCTTTTCTACCTGTAATATTTAACTGACCTTGTACTTGAAAGTACCATGCATGCCTTTTGTTGACCACCAACTGCCCTTTAATATTTTTCCAAAAGGTAATTTTTTTGTTTTGTATAGCTTCTTCTAATGTCTCTGTAACCCGACAAAGGACATTTTATTTCTACTATACGATTCTCGTCTACTATTCCGTCCGGGGATGCACCTAGGAACGGATTATTTTTATCAATAAATAATCCACAAGGCACAATAGTTATATTTTCTTGTTTCTCCAATTGTATTCGAGCATTTGGTTCATTTGCTTTACCGTGTTGGATGGAAGGGACTGCGGAAAGATCCGGTTTGTACAAAAGAGCTTTGACTATACTAGCAGACGTACTACTCTTTTTGTTAATTATTTTTCCAAAGTTTGATGCCGTTAACAAGTTCCGGCGCATTTCTAGCCACTTGCTACAATTGCTTTGGAGGGCTGTTTCTCTCTCAATCTTTTGCCGCTCCTCGTCTGATTTCTCCAAATTTTTGAGAAAAATTTCTTTTAACTTTTCTAAATCTTCTTGCGGTAAATCAGGTTTTAAACAATTTGCACCGTAATTTTTATCGTTTTTATCTTTTTTCTCAAAAATTAATTTTTTTTTGGCTTATTTTTACTACACCTGGCGCTATTTCTTTTAAGCTTCTGCATCTCAAGTCGTTTTGAGTGAGACTTCGGACTTACACCAAGTATAGATTTTTGTAATTTATATAATGGCCTTTTAGAATTGAAAGACACCACTGCAGCGGCACATCTTGTCTGGTACGATCGACGAAGACAAAAATTAATCCGTTTGCCTCCAATACATTTTGCGATTATTGCATTAAATTGTTCACACCGATTGCTATCAACGTCTTCGATGAGACTGCGTGCGTTGGCTGCAGTGAAACCAATTACAAATTTTATTTGATTTTCTAGAGGCGAGTTACGGAGTTTCGCTGTGATATCTTCGCTCTTTTTGTCACTTTGGCAGTAGAAATCCTGGCAATTCAGATGATTGCTAAAAGCATGGTTATACGAGTTAGTAATGGCTAAATACAGGTCATTAATTTGTTTTGATTTCGCGTCATTATTTTTTTTTAAATGTTTTATAGAAGAGCAAATAGCTTTCCTGACTGCCAGTATCCTATGCATGTTTAAAAGCTTTCTATCTTGAATTTTATACCTGGTGTCTTTTGTTAGGGCCTGGAGCTTATTACACAGGTTACGAAGCAGATGATTGCGGCACTCAATTTTTTCCACAGTATAATGAGGATATGGCCGGGCTTCTAAAATTTTTGAGTATGTCGAAGCATCACCATCAGCAATCAGTTTTCCATAAATGACCCCATACATATCCAAAGATTGTTTGAATCCTTCAACCAATATTTCGCTTTCCATATTGGTTGAGGGACCTGTGTAATTTTTAAAACATTTGTGCTCTTTGGGTGTTATTTTTTTATTTTCTGCACGAGCACAAATGCAGCAGTATTTATTTTTGACGCCAAGAAACAAAACTTCGCCGTACTTTCTACCTATAATAGCGGCAGCACCCGATAGTGAAGAATAGTTTTTCTTATATGATAGTTTTGCCCAGCATCCATCGGCTATAACATCTAATACGGGTATTCCATCAACATTAACCCTGCCTTCATCCAAAGCACATTGCCTTTCACGAGCAGCTGCTGCCTCCATCTCAACTGTGGCTAGTTTTTCCCATTCTTCACTAACTCGATCGTTTATTTTTTTGTAAAATGGCTCTGTCATAAATGGTATGTTCATCGATGAAAAAATTTCTTGCAATTGGGTATATCCCACGCCAGTAGTAGCAGCACTTGAAACAACGGCAGTGTTTAAATTTAGATTTTCTGTTTGGCTGTTCTCAGACGTATCGATAAAAAGTGCCACGTTACACATATTGCATTTGAACTTTAATTTTGAACGAAGCCCCAATCTGTGTTCTCCAATTAATTGTAAATTACTAATGCCACACCCAAAAGCGCTTGAATGGGAAGAAATGGTTTTCAACTCAGCTAAAAAATGCTTTAAATCCACGATTCTTCTCTCATTCGGGCTACTAGTTGTGTTTTCATTTCTTCCATCTTCAGAAAACCTATAAAAAATACGAATTAATAAGTTTTTTACAAAAAAACATTTCGGTGACGCTTTTAGTATGAGCGAATTCACACTGTAAAATATGGTGACCAGGCTGTTCTGCGTTGAGGAGTTCCTCATCACCAGATCAGCTCGCTGACTTCATAATATTGCATTGTCACGCGATATACATATACATATAAAATTTCAGCTTAATCGGTTGAAGATATCTGCTTCAAAATTGAGTTGCAAGATTCCACCGGAACACACATAGTTACATAAGGACATACATACATTGCAAGTTAAATAAGGCCTGTTAAAATAGTGCCATGCTCTTGTAATTATTAAACCTATTATATAGCTGCGGAAACTAAAAAAAACACCACTAGGCTAATCACTTTGTACATTACCTTTGATACTCGTATTGTAAATCGGTAAGCTCTTCATCGTTACTTTGAATGACTTCAGAACGTTCCGGCAGACATTTTTCCGTCCTAAAACAATATTTACATTATTTTCAGTTTCAAAATAATAATGTAATCTTAAAATTAAATTTTTGTAGGTTATTAGCCTTGATGTAAATCTGTAAGTATTTTTTCTCCTTTTTGAATGACTTCAGGATGTTTTATAAAACTTTCACCATCCTAAGATAAAGTTTCAATTCAAACATTATTATTGATATATTTGTAAAAAAAATTGGTGGGTAAAATATTTTAAACCAAGTACATACCCGTCATCTAAATTCCAAAATAAGGGCGGCGTCTCCGCTCGCATTTCTTCCGATAAATTGTTGGAAGTTTTTCTGTGAGTTATAAATAAAAAGAAAAAAATTAAATTTGTTTAAAAATCAATAAAATTTGTGTAAAAAAGCGGTATAATCTAGATTTCACTTTGATATAACATATTTTAAAACTGTAACATAGGTGTAAACAAATAATTAAAATTACCCATCATTTATATTTTGCATAATTAACTGCGACTCTATGCCACTCGATGTGCTCGTGGTCTCTGTGAACGTTTCTTCTCGCTCTAGCGTAGACGTAGAAGCGACAGCCGTCTCGCTCATCGCGTTCTCTTGCTCAACAATAATAGGAACATTGTAGTTTCTGAAATTAACGTTGGTAATTTATTCCTATTTTATAAATAGTTATGTACTTGTATAATGAATGTATTGTGGTCAAAATACATAGAAATTAGAAACTAATTTTATGTTAATGTTAGATAAATAAGTAAATAAAAAAAAATCTTACTTCTTTTTCTCTCTCATTTTCTGGGCTTTCTCCCGCAAATATCTTAAATGTTGTTTTTTCCAGTTTTACGGGTTTTACCCATAGTAAATATGTAGGTACTTCTTGACAGTTTTTATCAAACACAAACTATACCACACCAACAACAGACGTATTTACACAAAACACAAATTTAAAACAAACTTATTTTTCTAAATATAAGTATATTAACAAACAAATCAAACAAATTCCCAGCTAAAACTGGCACACGTCTGTTCCGCAATGAGATCGGCACAAACTGTTCTACAAAGTGAAAGCAGGATAGATCTAATAACCGTAACGCGTAAAACGTGAAAAGGAGATAGTAGGCGGCCGGCTTGTAATAAACGGGCGTAAGCGCCAAATCACATAAATGTTGATTAAAGTTAAAGTTCAAGATTTAAAAGTAAAACCTTTTACCAGATTTATGAACTAGTTATTACCTAACTAGTAAAGTAAAAATCATTGTTAAACACTTATGGGATTTGAGGTTCTGACCATAAACGTGAAAAAAAGAGGCTATGTTTGAAAAATAAAAGTATCGAGGTTTTTGTTATTAATCGTGTTTTCACGTTTAACAGTTTGAAGAAAATATGTTGATGTTTTATATATTTATAAATTACAGGCATATATGTTATCGTTATCAATAGATCTACAGGGTTCTTTATTAACAACTTTCGCATTTGTGGGCTCTTAAATATTAATGTACAATGGTGGTTATCCCTATGAAGGACTTCTTCCAGTCAACCACTATACAGACGTAAATCTGGGACTGTAGTCAGAACATGTACAGAAAGTGATTAAAATTGATATACAGACGATATGTTGGCCTTCGAAACGTTTCATTGCATTTTTAAGAACACTTACCTCGATATTCTTAAACGTTTGCTGAAACTCGACTCAACCTTACTTCAAATCATTGGGTATGATTAGTCGACACTAGCTTCCTTGACTTAAGGAGATTACTCATTGGAGGTGAGTATCGAACTGTCAAATATAAGGTTGGTACCTTGAGACGTCCTCGAAATGAAAGAAAGTGATTATAAATTAGCTTTTTGCTTAGGTATATCTACTTCGTTTTTTTCATTTTTTACTCTATTCTTTAGTATTTTTCAATTTTTGTGTTTCTTTGGATTGTTAATATAACCTGTGTTGTTCCTCATTGAAGTTTGCTCAAGCAACCAATTAAGAATATCGTTTTTAAGGAAAGTTCGATACCTTCCAATGAGTTTAAATGAAGGTCGTCCTTAAGGTTATGTTTAAGAATACGGGTGTTAGTCATGTGACGTTGAAGTCTCTTTCCTTATCAGTATACATCTTTCCATTGTTATTAATGGATTTGTTCCATCTTCATGGTCATTATTGGCATTTTATGTTTATTTTTACGCAGCACCTGTTTAAATTACCTTAGATTCGTTCTAGACTGTGCAAATATTTCTAAAATCTAAACTTAGATTTATATTGTGTTCATTATTGGTAAGTATTTGGATTTATAAAAGCCATCGGGGCGTTCATCTTAACGTTGGATGGATCCCAAATGTTGTTTAAGGTGTACTTGTTAAATTTTCTCCCCCGTACGTTGAAAATATAATCTTTCTTCTTCTTATCGAGTCGAATTTAGAGAACAAAAAGTTCGCCAGTAACAGGCATCCTTGATTGTAGAGGAGTGACGTCTTCAGGTATTTCTCTTTTCAAACAGATTTGAAAAGATTACCTAAAGACGTACGTGGCACTTTTAGTGAAGTAAGGGCGCCAGTAGATGACCTATTGCCTACAAAATTCATCATCATCAGTGCCTTTTCGAGTCGGCTCTCCGTATTTTTCTACTAAATTTACCCTAGATTTAACTAGATATTTAGGTCCCACCGCTAGGCAAAAACCTCTCTTTTGTTTCTACACATATCTGTCCCCTGTTGCTGCCTTTCAGTCTTATTAAAAACTTTTAAATTAAAAATGAAACTTACAGTGAAATAAATGAAATACTTAAACGCAGACATGGTCCCCCGTCTCCATATGACCTGGGAATGCGTCACGCCACCCGCCCGACCCAGCTGATCGATAGGGCACGCTGCCAGCCTCTGTAGTGTCGATCATTGCCGCGCCAGCATATTCTATGTTATCAATTTAAACAAGATTGTAGCGTTGCTTGACATGACTGATTGTGAACAGTCATTTTCTTTCGTAAGTACGGTATGTAAGGAGTAATTTCATCTTCAACCTGAATTGAAACAAATCCCTGTTGTCAAAAAGGACATATTATGCAAAATGTATTCACCGTTAACAATTCTAATCGTTCTCGTAATATTTGTATTAAGTATTTATACTTAAACTACGCCCATTGGATTTCTTTTTCGAAAATATGATAAACAAACACGGCATAAATTAGGATATCGTGCTCCTCCATGTCACGCTCTATATGAAGCCATTTGATAATATTGAAAAAAATTCCTTCATTATGGTGTTAGACGGTATAAAATACCTGTAGATATCAATGAATTTTAAGTTAGTATTGCGATAGGTATGCGATATAATTGCACAGATAATACCAACCCATCTACGTGTACGCTACGTATTCGCACACGTATCATCCGATCCTTATCAGTTTACAACAATTATAGTATTATCGTGACAGCACGCGCTTCAAAATCACGTGACTCGCTACTAGTATATGCGGAGAATGATGAAGAACTTTCAAAGAATGTAAACAACATTGCTGTAGGTCACATGATGAATTAGGAAATGCGAAAATGTACCCGCAGCTTCGCCCGCCTGGTCAACAAGTATTTCCAATGAGATTTGAATCACTTATATTATTCATGGCAGGTCTCTCAGGATTTTCCTATGTATTTAGAAGATTACGGCCCCATCGGATCCCAATAGGGATTGATATTATATTACTGTTAATTTCGTAGTCAGCAACCCGATTAACCATACAAATAACACCCATGTCCCACATTCAGGGGCATCATCCTAGTGTGTATTTCTAGTTGCGTCGTCAGCTTACGCTTCGGAACCTAGGGTATGCTGTTCCCAGATTTGCCTGCACTGGTAATTACAATGGAGCGACTGGCGTCTGACCTCCGTAACCCTTTTTACAGAGAATCCAGAACAACAGTAACATGACCCGAAGTGTGTTAGTGGCCAACACTGACAGATTTTTTCAGGTTGCCTAAAGGCATCTGACACAGCCTCACGACTGCTATCTATCGATAACGACCGGGACCAACATGATAATAAATATGGATGTCATCTCTCTACCGACTATTAACTACTCCGTGTCTCTACATATCTTGTCGCAGCAAGTTGCGTCATAGAATGCTTCACTCCTCAGGCATTTGCTTCTCGGGGTTGGCTGAACGCGATAATTACTATTTTCCCTCAGTTCCCTTACATATTTTTCCTTCTTCTAAAACCTGCATTTAACAATTACAATACCCTGGTTACGCAGAGTTCGCCACTCTATTGTGGAGGAATGGTTATTACAACGATACCGGCACCAACTTAGGCTTAGTTCAAACGTGATGCGATCTCAGATATCCAGATACCTTCTTTTCAAATTTTGCTTGCAACATGTACGTTGCTTGTACTTGCAGGCGCCTCGTTCGCCAAACATCCGAGTGCCAATAATGCTGTTATGAATGATCAGACATTTCATTATACTTTCATCGTGTAATGCGCGTGCGCAAACAAAATGGTTGCCAAATACATTTGATACCCAAAGAAGTACATTGACAGAGACTGATCATGTTAATTCAGGTAACGAAATCAAAATAGTACTCGCAAATAAATATGAAAATCGTTTCATATATTAATTTCGTTTGGTTGGTTTTGAACTTTTGAACACGTTTTGAAGAACCAGTATTATTTACTTTTTAAAACTTCTCATGCGAAATAGAAAATCATTCTCAATTTTAAGAGTCTTAATTATGGTACAAAGACATATACATAACAAAGCGTATTTGTTTAAATCTTTGTTTCACCAAAGAATACAGATATTTGAGTCTGATGTCCAATAACTTTTTGTAAATGTTTCGAGGAAATTATAGGCAGAAATGTTAGTAAAATAACTTAGTGGAGGGAACATGACTTTTCTATTCTGACCCATTTATGAAAGTGAGTTAGGTCATCGAGATATCTGTACTAACGTACTAGAGAAGACACCGCACTTCCTTACTTTGTCCCGTTTCACTGCGGTGAGCGCGCCGCAACTCACTTAGTCGCTTGCTAGTTGTTTCGGGCCTTGTGCTTCCGACAATTAAAAGTCAAAAACACTGTGAAAATCTTTAAAAAAATGCATTGGTGTGTGTTGGGATATTGTAGCAATAATTCAAGGAACACGGCAAAGTGCAAAGGAATAACTTTTCATCGGTAAGTAATCTAATTTCACTGTTTTAAATGTAAATTCGACCAATATAATTGCCGCGCGCCATTTTAAATCATTCGTCATAGACTAACTAATTTACAATGAAATGTATATAGGTCGTAGGTAGATTAGTTTGACTGAGATAATGCCAAGAGAATATTAAGTGAATATAAATGTTAAGCTATGAAAAGAGAAAACTAATTAGTTACTAAAGACAAAGTTGGTCCGATAGTGAAAACCGTATTTATCTAACATGTTACTAACAAAGGTACTTCTCCTAATCCAAATTCAAATTGTACATTTTTGTTTTTTTAAGTAACATATTTCATGAATGTTTTTCCCCGCATAAATGTATTCATCAAAATCGGTTTAGTAGTTTTATAAATAGAGGGTTCAATGTGTTTCAGTAACTTATAAAACGAATTAATTATTAACTATAGGCGTAGGCAGCGTAATTCTAAAATATACCATTAAATGCATGTTGTTTGATTTGTACATAAGAGATTGTTATTTAACCCAGATGGCTAGAAAATACATTTTCAGTTACTGATAAATCTTAATGCTCCAGACAAAAATGGTCCCAGATTTCCCAAAAATCTTACACCACGTCAAATAGACAAAAGATAACTAAACTCACATCGTTTAATTATTAAAGGAAACAAATACAAATAATCACAAAAAGCAATTTGTCTTTTTTTATTATTTTGGAACCACATAGGTAAAATACCTACATTGTCCATTCTGTACCGTACCTGCAAATCTATAGGGAAGACATCTTTGAAAAAATACACGTTTGTAGCAAATGTAGCGCTGCATTTTCTACGTAGCTTCTCTAGTACGTTAGTACATAAATATCTCGATGGTTAAGGTAAAGGCGATGAACATGGTATTATATGGGATTGGAAAATGGGGGCAAGGCACAATGCTGCCTACCAATTATAATGTTACTCTTTACATGTGTTCAATCACCATCATCATCATTTCAGCCGCAGTCAGTCCACTGCTGGACATAGGCCTCTCCCAATGATTTCCAAAATGATCGGTTGGCAGCAGTCTGCATCCAGCGTCTGCCTGCGACCCTTTTCAGGTCATCTGACCATCTGGTCGGTGGATGTCCAACGCTGCGCTTACCGGTACGTGGTCGCCATTCGAGAACCTTTCTGCCCCATCGGCCATCGGTTCTCCGCGCTATGTGTTCAATAATGAAGATTATTTGTATTTGTTAATAGTGAAGGGTAAGATTTTTACTCTATACTGATTTATGTCGCCTTCCCACGCTATCTATCAAACACTCACTTTCAGATGTCTAGACTGCGTAATTTGGCTTTGGCGTTACTATACTGCCGGCGAAAGTTGAGAGAATGTCTTTTTGTTAAATACACTTAATGACATTGCTGATAGTGCTGGTGCGACAGGTTTAATATTTTTGACGTTTATCATCTTTTTCTTATTAGGTATATGTGGAATATTATTTCGATTCCTTGTCTGGGCAGACGAACATTTTTGGGTGTATTATTTTGATTTTTTATGCTAGAAATGCACACATATCGTTACAATATATATATATTTTTAATAAATATAACAATGATAGCAATTCTCTACCGTTTAGTAGAGCGCTCCATAGCACTGAAGAAGTGCTGGCGATCCATTAGCTTTCATGGACATGAAATTTATCCACGCACACAAAAAATTTCGTGTCCATGAGCACGTCTACATACATAGACATGTTCGCTACTGGATTGCCAACACTGGATCCGTCTAAAGCGACCTTTACGTGCGCAGCACCTAGGATTTGTTCCCTGCCGTGCCTAGGATCAAGTTATAATGAGATTGGATCTACACGTGATTGAACGGCGTGGCTGAGCTCGTGGACGAGAAGTCCTACTTCTACACTTGTGTAATTGGTTTGCGATCTCACAGCTCATATCGGCTGTGTTACCTTTGATTTTCTTTTAGTATTTTTGAAACCAGGTAGAAATATATTGGAACACAAACTGCGAACTCGGAACAAATTCGAATGATATCAAATTAGAACACGTACTTTTTTGAACTTTAATAATCTATTGACGTACGGAAAACATGATTTGTTGCCTACCTTTGATTTACTTTTCATGCATATAATATTCACACTTTATCTAAACAAAGTCATTTAAATCTTGAATTAAGTAGGTAATTGAACGTTTCACATTGTTAAATGCAATGCGTTTGTACAATGTAAGATTTTACGATCGATGTTAGAAATCGAGGTACCTTACAAACTCTCAGTTACATAAACATTGAAATACAACCATTTGATCGGACTTCCGAGTAACACACATATTATGACTGACAACTTTCATCTAATGTAGAAAAGCTTGAGCCGGAGCCGCTTGAATAGTTCATGAAAGCTCAAAACGCAAATTTCGATGCAAGCGATGTCAAAGGCGTTTAATGAGTGTGGATTCAGATGGATGCAATACAGTTTTAAGTGAACTTGGATTATTCGGGCGCTGTGTTTTTTTTTTAAAGTAAATAATCGCATTTACTTAGTAATTATTAATATTTTCTTAAATCTCATTAGGTCACAAATGAGTACATATCGAGACCTTCTTGTGTATACTTCTTCTGCAGGTGCACAAGTAATGGTTTTCGAGATATACGATTTTGCAAAACGTTACCCTAGCAGGAAACGCGATATATTCAAAACCTGAAGACGCACTAAAAATATATTCGGCGCACATTTTTCCACAAGAATAAACTACGTACTGATGCACAATTTTTTCTTTCTCCGATTAATCGTTTAGAATTTTCTTGCTGGAGCAACGTTACCGCAGCAGGAATCGTTTTTTCAATTTTTTCCCAAAACCATAATAGGCACAATTTTTTTGTTTGGGGCACATACATATCATATAGGGCTCTAATTATGTGTTGTACTCATATCACTCTGGCGTGAAGTTTCAGGGTAGGGTAACACACTGTAAAAAAACATTAGCAAAATGCTCTGAACAAGATACCACCAAGGCGGTAGCCTTCGTGCAACGTGCAAAGCGACGGGCCAACATATTGCATCTTATAGCAAGAGACCAGCACTCCCTCTCTAGATCCACGTCATTTCCCAAGCTCTCAGTTAGTATGTGCCCCAAGTACTTGAATTTAGTTACAGCCTTTGGTCTCTCTACTCTATCTTCTCAAAGAACATAACCTTGTCCGAGCGCTAGCAGCTCTTATACTAACTTGAAGATCTAATGATATATCACATTTTACATAACAATGTTTGGGTTTTGAACCATATTGTTTATTATGTAAACAATGTTCGCAAATACAAATTCTTAGCAAAATACCGTAGCGGTGCTCATAAATATTCTATTGCTGGATTGGAACCGCATCGAATTGAAAATAGTCATGTTATTATTAAGATGAGGCAAACTTCATTGATGAAAGATCTTCTTACATCTTTCTATGATGGTGTTTTTTTTTACTGTAATTTACTGTAATTTTACGGTAAGGTCAAAATTATGATCAAACAAACGCAGTCTATTTTTAAGACACTTGAATTTATGCATCTTTACCAAATGAACAAGCGTTTTCTACAAACCTATATATCTACGGTTGAAATCTTTTTAATACAAAATTGTACCCTAATTTGTAGAAAACGAGTTTTAAACCGCTCTGGTTTAATACCAGAGTTTTCAAACTTTTGAAAGTTTACTCGGTGTCCAGCACTAACTTTTACCATTTTTTTTTACTACAGGGTTACGAAACAGAAATCGTCCAGACAGGCAAACCCACAATTGTTATAGTTCAAGCCGGGGGCGATTGTCTAGCTAGTCTACATTGATTTATTGTAACTGTTACAATACTTAATGTTCCTCTCACATGTACTGTTTTTAATTAACTGATTGTATCATACATATTAACTCTCTCTGCATTTATACTTAAGCTTGATACATAGTCTACCTACCTGAAAACTGTAGCTTCTATTACATTTCATTTTCATTGATTACAATTTCTCGCACTTATGCTATGTTATGCCAAGGTGTGATTTCAAGACGGACCGCATGCCGCTAAGTGCATATCTGCAGACTGCAAGAGACACTATCGGTTTCTATGCATCTTTATGAAATTGATTTCCAGCGCGACTACGCTGCGGCCTACTATTGCAGCCCCAGTGGTGTCGCGACCGAAAAAAATTTCATACTTGTAATATCTACTTATACGGAAGATTATGAAGAAGTATATTTTATGCTTCTTGCAGCGCATGTTGCAGTGTGGGCCTTTTCTTGGACATTAGGGTATAATAAACCCTCCAAAGACCACCAACTATTATTTATATTTGTTAAATTAAACTATTTTAATACGGTTTTTATCGCGTGTATTACTTATTTATTTACAACTGACGTTTCAAACACTTTACAGCGTTCATGGTCGCAGGCAGACTAAGTTAACATTTGTCTTTGATGTCATAAGATTACAAACTACCGCCTGAAATTTTTATTGGGAACTATTCCGATTCACGCAGTATTGGCTCACAGTATCTAAGGGTCTTGCAGTCTGCTTCCGAGTTTGCGATTTTATTAAGTTAATGACTGGGTACCAAGCTGGTGGTACCTGCCATCCATCCTCTCTATTGAAATTAGGTTGTTTTTTAATTTCAATAGCCTCACGTAACATCCTTGGAATGAATTTGTTTTCCTTTGCAAGGACTTGAGGATTATCAAAACGCGTATAGTGGTTGGGTTTGTCTAGAGCATGTTCACAGACTGCAGACTTGGTTGAGCGTCTATTTTTCATGTCAGCAATATGTTCTTTTATACGGGTATTAATTTAATGAATAACAATCGCGAAAACATAAGAAATCATTATTTATATTTGTGTTACGCTACGTCCAGTTTTATTATCTATTGACCATAAATAATGAAACTTCTTAATTTGTTTCTACAATTGGTCGGGTTTATCAGAGAATTTTTAAATTACTTAACAACAAAATGTTCCGGTAATGACCCAGTTATCACGTCAACTTTACTAATAACTTCTCATTACACGGGTGTTATGTTGCTCATTACGTGCAGCTTAGTGATAATGGTTTAGGCTAGTCAAAGTTTCTTTGGTTAACTAGACGATTAGTGTCATTATTTAGGCGAAGACCTGTGTCAAAACCTCTACCTAGATCTTTGTAAATCAAATCATTTATTTGCAAATAATTGAAATTAACTTTGGGGTAAATAAATTGAGCTAACCCCTGTAAACAAAAAAGCTGTTGGTCTTCCCAATCCATATCTATACTAATATTATAAATGCGAAAGTCTTTCTGTCTGTCTGTTACGCTTTCACGGCCAAACCGCTGATCGGATTTTAATGAAATTTGCTATGAATATAGTTGAAGACCCGGGGTCAAACATAGGCTACTATTTGACGCAGACGGAGCTGCGGGAAACAGCTATAAATAAAAGTAATCTGTTTGTTTTGGTCCTCTACCTTAGATCTTTTTAGAATTAGACATGAAACGGGTCGGTCGAGTTGAATCCAATTCATATGACATGTACTATCCTTAGCATGTATACTATCGCTATTGACTGATTCTGTACCTTAGTACTAGTTACTATTTTGTGTTCTATACTGGTGATAAATTTAGCTGGCTAAATGGCAAACGCTTGCTAAATGTCAAAAGTAAATAAACAACTTCCTACTTATTGTTCCAACTGGATCAATAAAATACCAGTTGGGCTACAAATGCCCCTGACTCCTATCATTATCATCAGATACAACAACTTCTCAACTCTTTTCTTCGTATTTTACTACATTCACTCTCCTCTTAGACAATATAGAGCCATTTCTGAAGATTGGTAGTCATCATATTGCAAACTCGTCTCTGTTCATTCTTTCCACGGTACAACGACCTAAAGGAACTATATGATATTAATTTAAACAATAAAAATAATCAGTCTTCAAAATAAACACCAGACAATGCTAATACAATCTAAACAGTAATAAAAATAAAACGCAAGATACATGATGTTGGCTGCGACACTTGGTATAATTTATAAAGCCGTTTATCGTGAGGCAGACAGAATGGACAAAAATATTTCTCGTCATATGACAAGTTGTATATACTCCGTAAAACGAGACCTTTTACTAAACCTACGCAATCGTTCCGCCCTTCCGTTTGTTTGCAAGAGAGTTTAATGTTGTATCTCGTGGGCTCGTAATAAACTCAATAAAAATTTTTACTCTTTGCGCATTTCATTTGGCAAAACGTTCTACAATAGGCATGACGAATATTTTTCGATTTCATGTTTAAATGAAAGACCCTTCTTTGATGACCAAATGCAATGGTTAGGCCTACTTTTAAGATTTAAAATTTTACTCAGATGAATTGAAATTAACAATCAAATTGTAATCTATTCAATACTTAAAAGTATATAAAATTAAGTTAGCAAAGTGATAATTTATTTGAATGTTGTATTTACCATTCATTTCCTCCTTAAACAAAAATAGAAATGCCAACTATTCATTTTCACATCAATAAATTATTAAGAAAAATTATGTACATTTACACACATTCAATTAAGTTACTACATTATTATTTAATTCTATCTTACATAGCAAAATCATCAAATTCAATTAGTATTTATTGTGGAATATTTTACAAATACCTTTTAAGTAAATGAATTTTATTTTGCTCAAGAAAACAAAAACATTACCGGGTTAAATTATTCATAAAAATATACAAAACATTGAAATTATATTATTTTGCTTAACAACACAAAAATGATCCCACTTATACATTTATCAATATTGAAGAATAGAAGCTTCTATTAATTTTAATACTTAATACATTTAAATTATTATTTTATTACATTATCATTTCATACTATCAATTATAAATATTTATTAAATAAAAATTGAAAATTAATAACATTATTATCAAACATTGATATAGAATCTATAGACAATACAAATTTATAAATACACAAAAATTAACAATCAAATTTTATTTATGAAACACGGAGTATTTTGCATTATTATAACATCATGTAAGTACAATTGAAAAAAACATAAGATTATTACACCTCTTAAAAATATTTCTCAGCAGCCATTTTACATTGATTGAATTAACAAAATAAATACAAATTACTGCTACAGACCAAACAAATATGTAGAATAGTAATCTTCAACTTTTCAGGAAATCTATTATTGAATAGTTACTAGTTGAATAGTTTGAATTACAGATCATTTATTTTAATAGTAAATAAGTATATTTTTATTTAATTACCATGCTTTACATTAAATAAATTCGATCTTTTGAAAGATACTGTTAGGTGTTTACATGGGTCATTAGTGCCGTGTCCTCACGACTCCCGGATGAACCCAGCGATCAGGTGGCCTCACTGTCCTGCCGAAACGAGCATTATTGGTAAAAACACGTCGATAAAACTTAAACTAACCAAGTTAAACTCGCGTGCATTTTAGACAATACCAAACGCTTCATACTAATGGATACCTTGCGGTGACGTCACGCCTAGGTAATTTACAAGGTGTAAGACTAAATTTGTTCGACAACTACCTTAAATATTGCGTTTATGTAAATAGTTCCTAAATGAAAGTTTCTTAATTTTTTATGGGTTCATTGGTTATAATTTTATATTTTCAAAATGGACTTTCCCATCGATTTTTAAATTGTTATAAAAATGTCCTATGCAAAAATTCAGTGTTAATTTTAACAACGAATTAAAATACATGTATGCTATCAGGAAATATCATTACTTTTTCAATATTTGAACCTTGTCGTCATTCCAGTTTTCGAAAAGCGCTGAAAAATCGTATGACACGTCGATTTACAGTGAGCTTTTAGTCTCTTGAAATTCAAAATTTATATCACCATATTTATAATATCACTTTCGCTCACAAAATAAAATATTCAGACAGTAAATAATGAAATAACATCGGAAATGTCGGGAATTTCATATGTTCAGTCGGCGAATTACACTACAACCCAGAAACGTGGCGAACCGAGGAAAAGGGTCGTGTCGTGTGGTTTACCTTGCAAAGTGTTTCTTTGAAGTTATCTAAATCTATCTATATCACTATTTTAAAGAGTTATATTTATCGAACGGAGATTTCTAAAAAAAAAGTAGTTAAAATTCCTTTTAGTATCGGGCTATCCATGGGTAAAATGTATGTCTTAAATTATCCAATTAACATAAAAATCAATAATATAGCTATCAGTGGCGTGGGGTGAAAAAAAAGAGAGGTAAAGCCGCCACGATTATCTGAATTTAGGTTTTTTTATGCCCGCGGAAAGATAACTCTTGTTTTCCAAGAAGAACAACAGTGTCTATTAAACGTTTCATTAAGTTTCGATTACGCTCTACTTTACGATTGTGAGCCTTAAAATTATTGCCGAAAAATGATTCTATTCTACTATTTCCAAAATCGTGTAATAATAAACAACTGCGTAAATGTTTTTCAGTTTGACTGTTTTCTAGCCGAATTGGTCAAATTATTTATGTCTGAGAAACCCATTTTATTCCAAGCACTATTTGTATCGGAAAACAGCAGACATGGAAAGCAAAATAACTTATTTAATTTGCCACTGCCTGTTATCCAATTGTATTTATCATACATCGAACTGTGAAAATGTTTGAAAAACCCATCCTTACGCTTATAATCAATTTTTATATCGGGACGAGCCCGTCCAAGGTTAATGATATATTTTTTATTATCGAACGATTGTTTTGAGAACGAAGTTGATTCATTCAATAAGTAATCTGTAAGACAATAATCTATTTGTACTAATGCCGCCATTTCTCGCCTAACAACAACAACGACATAAAACAAAATGAAACAAACCAACCTTTACGATGAAACAAAACAAACACTATATCAGAATACACAACAGCCTGTGTTAAACTTCACTAATTTCGATTCTTTTAAACTATATACCACAATCTAATCACTTATCACATTAAATCAATTAGCATAAAATTAATCCGTACAAATGCGCGCTTAATAAGTGAAGTGACATAGTGACAATCCGTCCGATTATCCAAATTAGAAAGACAATTGGCCGGCAGCAGGGCGGCCAATGGCCGGCCTGCTGCGGCAGCGCTAATTGGACGAAAACTTTTCTAGTGATACGAAAGGACCTATATAGAGTTTGGTAGGCTATCTTAAATCGGGTTATCATTTAACAATATCAACGAGTACTTTTCATGTAGTAGTGACATGTATGTGTGTGTCAATTTCATACATTGGAAATATTTGGATTCCCGATATCTTGAGCGAGTTCACTTGGCGTGTACTCGGCGCGGATTGCGTCTTACCATTGCTAAATCGTGTGTGTGTGCGTATGCGCGATTTCAAATACATTGCGTATCTTGTATCCAGCGTATTGAAGAATACTTTTTACAAAGCGCTCAATGTAATTGTGTCGCTTGCGATAATTAGACTCCTTAGTTTCCGTATTACCGGTAAGGCCGTCAGTCGTCGGCTTACATTTTATGACAGTGTCATATAAGTAGGTATATGGGTATAGCTAAGAACAATAGCGGTATAGTGTATACATTTTCGTGGAAGAGTAATAAGCTGGGATAAGCTATTATTATCAATAATTAAAAATATGTATATATTAGAGATTAGCCAAGGTAAGCCGGTGGGAATCGTGTTCTATGGAGGCTTCGCCACTGATAGCTATTTCGACTTGTAAAGAAGACCGAGAACAACTACTTGCTGAGTCTGCAGCTTCATGATGTTGAAGTTGGCATCTTTAGTATGTCTGGAACTTTCATGTTCAACTATCAATGAAATTGAGATTAAAAGCCTCGCCATCAAAATTACTACTATATGTTCTCTTAATCTCCGTTTTGCGAGTATTAAAGCAACAATTTATCATTAATTATGCAGTATCACAAACGAGTCTTTTATTTTATTATGTTAATCATCGTAAATTGTTTGTGAAACCTATAAAAGTTATAAGTAGTTTCTCCGCCTAATTGATGTCATTTGAAGGTTCCAGTGAAAGCAACAGGTTGACAACCATGTGCAGAACAGATTCCAGTTTTCTATTTCAGCAAAATGTCCCTATAGATTAAGAGGGTAGTCGAGTCGTGTGTGAGAAAGTACGAAATTCATTAAGACGTCTAGCGCATTCCTTATAAAGGCAGATTTAATAGCCTGACATGCTGAATACTTACGTAAACTATTGTATCGTATCATTAAACGTCTATGTATTGCCGAGCTCCGTGCTAATGAATTCGCTTTATTGCTCGGCTCAATAAGTTTCAGATTCGTCACAAGCGTCTATTGTATTATTAGCTTCATTAACATGTGTTCAATCACCTTATGACTTAAACTTTCTAAACTTTACTTCGGGATTGTTATTTTAATATTAAGCTTTACATTAATTACATACGAATACGACTTCAATAATTGCTTTTCCCAATCCATTAGTCGATGGAGTCGGCGGCGGACATCTAACGGAGTTGTAGCACTAAAGCAGATTATATAAAACTGCTTGAATAATTTTCTAGTAGATATCACTATAATTGCAATAAACTCTCAATTTTTATAAAAATGGTAAACTACATTTCAATCAATGTACAAACTAAAAATGTTAATTGTTATTAAGCCGTTAAGTTCATGTTGATGGAAGAGTCAACTTGCGCTATCGTCGGAAAATCGTTGGGCTGTACGGAATTATACGTCCACGGTCTCTAGCCACTTGACCACCTCACTATCTTCAAGTCTAGTTGCGAAACCAACCTGAACACTTCCAACTTTATTAACTTTAAATTGAATAGACTCTTTATTATCTCCGCAATTACGAACAAAACGTGTATTGTTAAGCGGACAAGAGACATTTGATTAAATATAACCTTTTACGTCAGATCTAGAAAGGTTGGCTGGAATGTTCCTTATTGTGATGATTTACTTACTTTCTTTTAATCTTATTTGGGCATTGATAATATTTACCATCTAACCAGTCCGTGCTTTTAAAGCTTCGCCTATGTAGAATATTTCACATACATTTTAAAGTCATATCTTTGTATGTAATTATATATGGTGCAATAAAGTGTTTTTACTTACTTAGAGTCTATTGCACATATATTAACATTATAGCATCGCATGCATCTTACGTTGTTTTATCTTTTGAATAACATATCATCCATCGTCGATGCCGCATCGTTCTTATTGATCCGTTACTTAATTTGCAACAGTTTTGCCTTATCTCTCAATTCGCTTTTGACCCCACATGTTTCTAAAAGCATACTTTGTCCTCTGCTAGATTCTAGTTAGACATTGACACGAGTTGCTATCGGTCAAAAAACTCTACTATCTGCGTGTTGGCTTCCTTGGCAGACTGCGGATTTCTCGCGAATAACCTGTTTGCATACCTTTGCGAAAAAACATCTAACCTTCATACTGGATGGTCGACTCTAATTTTAGAGCTAGAAAGTTCATTTCGATTTGATTTGCCTGTCGCAGTTCAGAAACCAATTTCGCTCTCGACCGCCAGCAGAGTACTTGCATCAGTAAATAATTCAGTGGAGCGCGTGACGCCGCGCAGAGTGGACGCGTGTTCTTTTATTACGTCAATTTTACTGACATGCGCGATCGTAAATTTTGCAACGTCCAATATTTACGCGATCGGTATTTTTTTACTGTGTTAATATAAAATTTAACTTGTGGCATAAGGTTCGATGTCTTCCGGTTTAGTGGCTATTCCTGACGCGCTTCAAACTAGTTTCAGTGGTAATTTATGCTAGGTCCTTGCGAGTTGTTCCCGTAGGTGCAACTGCAAATTCTAAGTGTGTGCTAATTTGTAGCGGAATCTGTACATTAGATATTTAGAAAAAGGCTGTAATTAATTATCCGATCTTGTGATCCATAAAAAAATCCCATATAATCTAAGGACAATTATTTACGACAAAAAATATATAATGAAACAATAATAATTAAATAAATAAACTCATTTCGAAATTTTAAAAATTTTTAAGGAGTGAATTTTTGTTTTTTTATTATTTATAATAATCATACACGGCGATTGCAAAAAAACTTTGTACTGGTATTTCATTAGGATTTCCTTATTACGCTTCGTTTAATTCAAAATAGGATACCCCAACTTTGAGGAAAATTCATAATGAGGAATTCATTACGAACCACTGAATTTGCAATATTAACTTTTATAATTTACTTATTTTCTTTACTTACCATATTTATTCTGACAGCTATGATTATATCACGGTTGAGGAATTTAATCTCATTGTAATTTATAACGAAAGATACTAATTCTTTAAAGTGAAGAATCTTGATTGTATTAATCCTGCTGTATTCACGTCACGACTTGTTGATAACTTAATCGATCTTATTTTTAATGATAATTTTGATTGAATGTTGTACAATTTGATTTGGGTTATTCGACCAATCAGTTGAAAATATAATCCCACCTACTCCATGTGTCACAGCTTAAATTTTGTCTTATTGCCTTCCACTTTTTTAATATAATTAAAATTGTTAGAATGGTTGCACTAAACAAATTTTCTCTACCTTACTTTGCCTTCTATATATTCATAAGTTACAACTTCACAAGACTATGAATCATTTTATTATCAGATATTGACATCGTATGTTTCCAAAACATCATCGTGTTATGATGATATAATTCGTCATCGATGGTATACTATACGTATACTAATGTGCACAGACCCTGACTCGTGTTTTAATTATCTGCGTTGTGTAGAATTGACGTAGTTTCACTCATTTATCTTTACCTGAACGTGTTATTTAAGATATTTTTATTTGAAGCCGTTATCGAATAGAATCTGGTTAGATTGTTCGTACCATAGACGTAAACTTTTGCGGCAAAAGTTCAAGTCGTATTTTCATAGAGGAAAACACCTGCTTTAGTAACAAGCACGGATGGCTGAACACTACATCGGAACGTCACTCAGTAGGCAAGAGTAGAGAAGAAATACGAACTATAGCTAGGTGTATCATATATGCCTTAATATAGTCTACTTATATCCTTCGATCATATTATCGAAGTCCATATATCTATTTCGGATGCATCTTAGTTAAAATTCCAGTGTCCCTTTAAATAATAGTATCTTCAAACAAATAAAGAAACTCAAAAACATCAATCCTGAAAATCTAAATATATAGGACAAAAACCGACGTGGATATCCATTTCTGTTTCCTAACTCCTAAATTACATATCAAATCTTGATGCGGTTTTTTACCATGACTTTGGATATTGTTCCGAAAGGTTTATACATGTATGATTAAATCCGTGCGAAGTCGGAGAGGGTTAGTGCTTATGAATTGTATTGCGGAAGAAGCTCGGTCACTTTGGAATGCTTTACTGCTACATCAGGCACATATTATAACGGTCCTAGTGGAGCAGAACACCAACCTTATAATAATAAGACGTGCTTTCATGATAGAAACCTACATCAAGAAATAACTTACCCTTTATCAGTATTTTACAATTTTGTAATGAGATTCATAAATGCGAAATAGTAATGCTCTCCTTAATTTACAAAATGTTTTTGTCACAAATTTTGTGATGATACTGAGGCCATTTTCAATCGGAAATAATTTATAAAGTATTCAATATATTTGTTCTATTTTTTTATAATGAGTTTTGAAATATTGAACTTATTTTAAAAGAAGGAAAACACGATTGGAATGAATAACCTCGAAATGTGCAAACTTCTGAAGGCTAACATGCATTATAATTATGATTTTTAAAACAAACTCATTGGTGTAGTAAAATCCCCCGACGATTGTTAGTTATGTGTAACAATTTTATGATACAAACTACATTTTTCATCATTGTTTTAGTAAAATATCAATAACATGTTACAACACTCACGTATTGTTTATGTAATATGTCATACGTATTTAATTTTATGTTTTTTTAAAGACTTTGGCACGCGGTTGAATACAAATAGTAATTCTCAATGAGAAATGTTTATGACAGAAAAATTACAAATTTGAGTTGCTGTGTTCGAAAAATTTTTTTTGGGTATTTTTAACAAAACTATGTGACAAGACCTTAGTTTCTATATAAAGATAAATAAAAAAACTATAAAGTGATGGTAAGGATCGTAGCAAATGGAAATCCGTAGTCTTTGCCTACCCCTACGGGAAAGGGCGGGGTTGGTATGTATGTATGTTAAGTGATGGTTTTTAATTATACCTTAACGCTGTAGGTCTGTCTAGTATTATACCGCGTTAATAAATGTTAATTTTATTGTTAAACGAGGCTTCATGAATATTCCAAAGCAACGTCTGCGTATCCAGCCACCAAATTGTGTTAAATCGGCTGTGGTGTGACGAGACATTCTAAATATATCTTTAATTGCATAATAATTATTATAATTTTTCAACAATGTTCTACGCACAATATGGCTAAAAGTCAAAATACTTTAAATAAATAAATTAGTAATATAATGGTAA
Organism: Euzophera pinguis; assembly: GCA_947363495.1. Classification (NCBI taxonomy): domain Eukaryota; kingdom Metazoa; phylum Arthropoda; class Insecta; order Lepidoptera; family Pyralidae; genus Euzophera; species Euzophera pinguis. Next base: position 2,294,200 of record OX376156.1, on the reverse strand, counting down.
AACGACACGCCCCAAAAAGATGCAATGTAAGATATGACTTCTTGATGGTTGTACTCGCAGCTTATTAATAAAGGTGTCCTAACATAAATTGTAGTCACAGAAAAAATTAAAATAAGCAATCGGGTTTACTTAGATGACATAATTATACCAGTTGAATTCATTTTATAACTTTAAAATTAAATCGAAAACATTCTAATGGTCCAAAACATAATTAATGTAGATCCGAGTAACATATTATATTATTAACCGGTTTATTGAAATTCTTAAAAAAAACAACTGTGGTTGTTCCTAATTCCTACTACTTATTTGAAACTGGAAGTTCCTAAAACACGTAAACCTAGTTAATTCTATCTCGGCTCCCTCACATGCTGCAAGAAACATTGACCCAGATGACGCATCGCCAAATACAGACAACAGCATATGAAACTGTCCGAAATCATTGCAATTTGACAAGTATTACCATGTCATAGAGGTCATCTTGATTTGTTGCATTCGGATAATTAATGCAAAGGAAACTGCTTGTTAGTTATTTGATACTTTTATACTAAAGGCAGATTAGGTGGAAGATGAACTTGAATTATCTTATCCTCAGATATATGTGGCGATTTGATTTATCATCATCATCCTGATTTTTGGATTTTCGCAATGATTGCCCAACAGATTGAGGGATTTTTGTAATAAATATACAGAGATAGGACAAGATAACCAAAGAATAAGTGTATTTAGTTCCGATTCTAATAATATGGATGTATTATTAACATTGTTATACGTACCAAGATCTCATAAATTAATCCGTGGGATAATAATTTCGTTAATAGAACCGCAGACAGATTCGCTTGCAGAATGCATTGAGTTACTTGCGACACTATCGAGACTAGTCTAGATATGTATTAGAATCTTGACGACCTCCAAGCGCCCTGGTTTTTTCCATATGTTGGTCCAAAAGTGAATTTTGGCTGCAGCATATAGAGTTGTCTCCTAGTTGTCAGTAAATCAAAGAAAACATGTGTACTATTTTTTTTTTCGAAGAATATCAAATTTAATTGTTTTTAGAAAGGAACATTTAGTTCCAACCTAGAAAAAGAATGCCGAGAAAATACTCTGCCAAATTTTACTGAATGTTTTAACTGGGTCAAATTCAAACGATACGAGCTTTTACTACTTTTAATAATTAGTAAAGTTACCGAATACTTCCAACAACTTAGAAGACATTACGAGCTACCGAAAATTTATCGGAATAGCAAAAATGAGAAAACTTTAGGCTAATTTTTAACTATATTGGTGAATCATCCTTTAGAAGATTTAATGGGTGATGATAATTTGTCCCTACGCGGCTCGGAGATTTACAAGCAGTCTGGCATTATCCAAGTACATTGTATTTCCTAATGGTTTTTGTTACGTTCTGTCGGCGGTAGAAATCTTTACTTCAAGTTTCGTTTCATTTTATGACGCTAATAAATGTTATTATGTTATTAAACGTATACTGACCGTTTTGTGTTTGCGATTGACACTGATTGATTGCCTCTCGATGACATTCACACTTACTTTTTTATCTATTGTTATACTGTTTCTATGGATTGACCCAATGTAATGAAATCACTATAGACAAATAACTTTTCTAAAGAACTGTGTGTAGTTTTGTGATGGTATATCCAATATTTGTAGGTACAATTTTTATTCTTCGATTTAATTTAGCGGTTTAACGGTTTCTTCTTCAACTTTAAAAATTATTTTAATTTCTTGCGGATGGGGAGCCGCTTGATGCTACTACTCAACATAATCATTCAAATCACAACTCTTAATTTCAAACCAAAATATATTTATAGGTAAAGTCCCTTCAAAATAAAAACAGTCGTACTTCCAGATTAAATTACTCAGTAACCGCTTTAATTACGAGGTCATTGGATCCCCAGTAATCGGTGTTGCGAATTGTTTCTCTAGTAAACCCACATAACACCTACATTCATCTGCTAAGGTGGCACATTGGTGAAACATTCTGCGGCCGTGGGTGCAGTGCAATGAAACGCGGTATGCCCGCTGTCAGATGTAATAAAATTTATACTGCACATTGTTTATGTTTACTCTATGTGATATGAAAGCAAACGCGCCGCTAATGTTGTTGTTTGCTGAGAAGTGGCCTGTACCTCTAGTTTTTGCTAACGGATAGTAACCATGGATTTCTACTCGTATACAAAATACTGAAGTCGCCGCTATCACACTAATTATTTTTACTTTTGTGTCTTCTCTTTTATACGAGGGTGGATCGAAATATTCGCGGCCTTACACATAAATACTTGAACTATTTTAATGTAACTGACCTCATTCGATTTGCTTACTCTCTGGTTGTCACATTGTAAAATTCTATCGCAATAGCATTATCTGTTTTTAAATTAGACTGAACTTTGTGAGCCTAAGTGCAGCGTTTTGGAGAAAATTTAGCAACGAGCGGTAATCAAATACCTGTTAAAAAAAAAACTAACTCCAAAAGAGATTCACGAAGACATGTCAACAACATTGGGGGAATCTGCTCCGTCGTACACGACTGTGAAAACGTGGGTTGCAGAATTTAAACGCGGACGAGAGAGTATTGAAGATGACCCTCGCTCCGGCCGGCCTACGATGTCTACGACTGAAGAAAACATCGGGAAAATCTGTGATCTGATATTGGCAGATCGGAGATTGACCATCAGGGAGATTGCAGACACTATTGGCATCTCGTATGTACGAACACAAAACATCATAGTCAATTAAAACTTGGATTTTCTAAGGTTTCTGCGCGGTGGGTACCCAGATTGCTTTCAGTTGAACAAAAACGAATACGGCTGACGATTTCTCGCGACTGTTTGGAAATGTTTAAGGCTGATCCACAAGATTTTTTGGCCAGATTTGTGACAATGGATGAAACCTGGGTACACCACTACACCCTAGAGTCAAAACAGCAATCCAAGCAGTGGAAAAAACCTGATGAACCGACTCCAAAAAAAGCCAAAGCAATTTTGTCAGCTGGCAAGGTGATGGCGTCAGTTTTTTGGGATGCTGAGGGTGTCATCATGGTGGACTACCTTGCAAAAGGTCAAACTATAAATTCGGCTTATTACTGTACCCTTTTACGTCGTTTGCGTGAAACAATCAAAGAGAAAAGGCCAGGATTACTCAGCAAGAAAGTGTTGTTTCATCAGGATAATGCACGCGTTCACACGTCTGTTGAATCTAAGGCTCAAATTCGTGATTGTGGCTTTGAATTACTGCCCCATCCCACCTATTCCCCTGATTTGGCACCTTCCGACTTTCATTTATTCCCAAACCTAAAAAAAACACCTTGGAGGTCAAAAATTTTCATCAAATGAGGAGGTCGAAGCTGCCTGGGTGACTTTTTTGAAGGCCTTGAAGAAACTTTTTTTATGACTGGCATACAGGCGTTGGAAACCAGATGGAAGAAGTGCATTGAGCTTAGTGGAGATTACGTGGAAAAATAAAATTACTTTTGTTTATATTTTATATTGTTTTCTTGCTGAGGCCACGAACTTTTCAATCCATCCTCGTATCATATAGTCCGTCCGAAATTAGGACAACAGACTTTGAATGAGGCAAATAATTAAAATATTTGGGTGATTAAATTAAATCAATTTGTACCTTATAAAGTTGAATAAAATCTATGGCAAATACTTATTGTGATTAGGTGACACTGGAATGACATCTACATCGAACGCAATTTTTTTCATCGAAAATATATTTTTCAATGTAACCATACTGCGTCAAACACCTTACATGCGATATATGAAAATTAATAAGGTAAACTTTCCTAGCCAATTCGTGTTTAGGTTTTTTTTATATAAATCTATGCGCATTGTATATCGAATCCAGTCAATCACATGCACGTCGAATTGTATTTTTTGATAATGAAATTTAATATTTTATTCGGAATTTACAGTAATCAATGTCACTTTAACCCTTTGTTCCAAAAGAATTAATTTGAATGCTAGAAGAAAAAATTCGATTGTATTTTACAATCGATTTTTGCTTGCAAATTAGGAAATAAGTACATAATACGATATTATGTTTCTAATCACACGTTGAACAGAAGTTTGTAATATTATCTGTTAAATTGCAGAGAAGACTAATGATTCGAACGATAACATAATGCAATAACAACACCATTCATTGCCAGATGCAATGTCGTTAAATTCGACGAAGTGAAGTAACTTGATTCAGTTTCTTGTAGATTGTGAATATAATTATATCTATAAACACATAAGACTTACATCTTGTCCCTAGCGTGTTTTTCCAGTAACGTCAACATCCTCTGCTTAGGCATGATTCGTTTTAGCCCTAAATATGCTGGCACTGGTAATTATAATCAACCTACTGTCGGCTATCTGACCTTAACTATTTTACGATATTCGATATACGATATTCCAGGTTTAATTTCTACAAACCGCTTCCACCTATCAATTTCACTTCTGGCAACTCTGTATTATTTCGACATCGTTTGTTTTTTAAATCGATTTCTCGGGCGATTAACGAATAGTTTGATTGTATTGGATCGTTAATCGCGGATGATTGGATTCTCTTTTTTGTAATTGTCATTTCAGATGTCATGTCGACTTGCACGATATGATATTTACATACATTTTATAAGAAATGGCATTTGGAGTTATTTCTTTTATAAGTCTGGTCTTTTTCTCCCCTTGGCTTTCATCTCACTATTTCTTATCTAAATACAGCTAATAATATGGATCAAAGTGTTTGCCAGCTGAATTACTGGCACCTTATTGGAACACACCCTCAATTTCACTGAACCATTGGAAACCTTCCAAAGACTGTGAACTAAGTTGGCCATGGTCTACTTCGGTGGCCATGTACTTTCAGGGACTCTGACGAGGTCGAACCACATTGTAATTTTGTAATTTTCAATAAATTATTACACTAACCCCTTTTGCGCTCTGTCTTCAAACGTGTAGCAAATTATGAAATTATAACTCTGCTCTTATAAAAACTGGTTTTAAAAGTGGCTAGAAATTATGTTGTATAGGTTGTATTTCACCTTCAAGTTCAATGTGTTGTAAGGCCTACGAAATACCTAATTTCAGACCTCCTTGAAAATGCCGTTGTTCGTGGAAACCGACACCAGTCGGGCAGACTGTAAATTGTCACCTTTTTGACACCTACTGGGAAGAGAAAAGAGGAGATAATTCTCAAGCCTTAAACCATATTACAAAACGTGAAAATATGAATATGGATGCCCAGGAAACCGGTCTAGATTGTAATCTTATGACTGAGTTGTGGCCCAGCCCGCCCACTTCGGTTGTTGATCTAGGGAAAGCAGCCTTATTAAGGAGACTGTCATTAGTCAGGGGCTTGCCGTGAGCTATGCACTGGGCTAGTTGGCCGGGCCTCCACTAGTCGGGCAACGAGTGCAATCTTGACTAAGAGGATTGTGACAATAAAACTTGCTTGGATGTCTGTGTCTGTACCGTTGTCGAATGATCTCGGAGTATGCAAAACTGTATGGGCGTTGTATCACAAACTTTTGCAATCAATTTGTACTTGTTTGCTTAAATCACCAGGCTTTTCAAGAGTGGAAAGTGATTGCGCGCTTCGCTGTTGATCCTGCCTGGAATATGATGGTTAAAGAAACCACGTCAGAGGTAGAGTCAACTTGACACCTTAGGCCAATTGACCTCCCACATATTGTGATGAGCATAGATTTTAACTTCTTTTTTACTACATCAAGTGATGACGATGGATAGTAACAGCAGCCTTTGTGTGTGTCTGCTCTGTAAGATTTATTTCATCATATATGTCTAATATACCAAACGATTAACAAAGCTTTTATCCATTTTGATTGATATTGGTCAGGTTGAAGTGCATTTCGTTTGAACATTCAACGTGTTGTGTAGTTATACAGAATTCCCCTTCGTCCACTTAGATCCACCCGTAGTGAATGGAATTTCTACTACCGCCAGAAATCATTTTTATTCTAGTCGCATATATTATTGTCGACTATTTACTAAAGAACTAGAGCGACCTCGCTCACTAATTAACGTTAATACTTGTGGTGGCGAGCATTGAACCATTTGGTCCCAATGCGAACCGATATTTAGAGAAACAATGCAAAGTTGCGTGCAGAGAGGCTTTTTTCATCGTTAATTCGAAAGGTATTGGACGGTTATACTTTTCGTTCGAATCTTTTCTTTTTCTTCGTCCAAGCGTGTTCTCTTATCAACGGTTAGACGGATTCGAGAATCTCGTCTAATTTAGATTCGCTATAATTTGTGTGAGTGAAGGTGGCCTATGTCTAGTAGTGGACGTCTTCTGACTGAGATGATGACTGTTTCTGGATGGTTGTCCTACCATGAGTCGATCGTTTAAGAATACGAAGTCCTAAGCTTTATTCCCTTATGAATGAGTAGAATAAAAAAATTCCATTCAGCCGGAAATCACAAGATCTGACCATCATTTTTGTTTACATTAATTTTGTATGGTTGCTTATAAGCCGTGAGAAAAGTTGTATAACTCTGTACAGTGTGTTAACAAACAAGACGCACTGGGAACGCATGTGGCCCGGATACGCAGATGGAACAATTGATTCAATCATTCTTACGTGTGACAATGTTGTGCAATAGCAGCGCAGCAAAAGTTGACTGCCATCCCCGAAAACGTAATGTCAAAAATTGTCACATTTTAAGCAACCATTTCTAAAAAAGGGGGTAAATGAAAATTCTCTATACGAGGGCGTATTAAAAATATTTGTTAACACATGCTTAACTGAATCATGTGTCGGCCCTTTCTCACCTATTCGATATTTAGCGAAACAGACGCAAAACATTTTAGCTAGCATCAGCTTAGAAAATATTTTAATACGAGGGTAAATCTGTAATGTTATTTAAGAATTTCACAATTTTTGTTAACGGCGACATGTACTAGGTTCTAAACACTTGTGGTAATTGGATGATCCTTTTAAGTATCTTCACACAATTGTAAAGATATCAAAGTAAGTGTTATCATTCATGTCGATAACATTAATTGTCGTATTTGTCAAATCACGGCAGATGATGATACAGCATTTGTTGACAAAGAATTAAACGGTTGTTTGAATTATTTAACATCAAACACACAGCATGTCACGTACATTCTTCAATCATTGTTGTACATGTACGTATGCATATGTGTGAAATGTAAAGGGCGACCGAGGGATACTAAGGGACAGTTATTTTATTCGAGGACAGTTTCCGTCTTTTTATTAGAATAAATAAATAATGAATCTTTATTTTTTAGGTATTTTATATAAGCAGTACGTGAATTTACGTGTTTTAAAAAGGCGATAAATGTATAAACATAATTATACATTAAGAACGTAAAGTCATTCGATAATATTTTTTTTTTACAATTTACGCCATAGACTATTGTTATAGTATAATTTCTTGATCAAATACTTGATAAGGTAAGTAATGTTACGTATTAACTAGGTATAAAATTTTGTTGAGGAAATTTTCAACTTCGGAACTTTTTTCGCCGCCCTAACTTTTCATTTCTCCCAATATTTTACAGATAGATAGGCTCTTAGCATCAAGTCCGCCAAAAATATTTTTATAATTAAATAAATTCGAGTACTATAGCTACGACTTGGGAACATTCGAGATTAGGTGGTCAGAGGCGGCGGAGCAGGGAGTGGTTTGGAAGGATGGGGGACAAAGGTCTCTCTCCCAGCCGTTGGATAATACAGGTTATTAAAAAAAATATATATATATATTCCTCAAACTTGTTTAAAATTAACTACTTTTAATTGGTTATTGCAATCGCAGTGTATCTTTTCCGAACAATAGGCATGACTAATAATTTTCGATTTCATATTGAAAAGAAAGACCTCACTTTAATATGCATACTGTTAAAAAAACACGTCGATAAAACCTAAACTAACTGAGATATGACCAAGTTAATCACGTGCATTTTGGACGATACCAAACGCTCCATTAATGGATACTTAACGGTGACGTCACGCCTAGGTAATGGTGAGACTAAATTTGTTCGACAACTACCTTAAATATTGCGTTTATGTAAATAATTCCTAAATGAAAGTTTCTTAATTTTTTTATGTGTTCATCGGTTATAACATAATTTTACAGTAATTTTATATTTTCGAAGTTGACTTTCCCATCGATTTTAAAATTATTATATAAAATCTCCTGTGCAAAAATTCAAAGTTTTAATTTTAATAACGAATTTAAATACACGTATGCTATCATAAAATATCATTACTTTTTCAATTTTTGAACCTTGTCGTCATCCCAATTGAGCTAATGTTCTTACAACTATCTGTCTGTTTGTTGTTTTTCTTCGCTTGCGAAATCTACGATATCAAACACTTAAATTGTTGCTCTATTTTAGAGACTTTCAGTTGTACACACTTTTACTATCACTTATTTTATTAAAGTGTTTTATAATTTCTCCATTTTATTCTCAACTCCTTGGTAGGTCGGCTAGGCCAACATAACAAATAAAATTTGATGAATATTGCGCACACACACAGTGTTCAAATTTGTTGTTTATTGGTGCCAATTGAAACCATTGAAGCGCGTCGTGGCGTCACGATGAACTCAAACAATAAATATTTTCCATACTGGTTTTCTGACGAAAATTTAAATTTTTACAGATTTGCACACAAAAGTTAATCACGAAGGTTTACTATCAGTTTAATAGAAAAGTTTATTGAACTGTTTGCTAGTTCTAAAGACATTTCGAGCCTAAACCCTAAACATTGATCATCATAGGAAGGAAAGTGATTCAGAAAAAAGAAATCGGATACAAGTACTAGAGACAAAATCTCGTACTCATTTACTCAAGTTTGAAAAGGCGAAAATCAAAGATTGATATTTAAAAATAGTCGTTCGGATTCACGCTCGAAAAGAAAAAGCAACTCAGAAACGTTTGTACTCAGTGTAAAAGGCGTCCGGATTCATACAGCAAAAATAAAAAAAAAGATAGAAACAAATAGTTAGTGATTTTCAAAGAATAATTCAAGAAGGTTTAAACTCTGTGTAAAAGGCGTTCGGATTCACGCACTGTCATAAGAACTAGTGGTATCCAAACATTGATTCGTCAGTGAGGTAGTGGTGCTCCGTCGGGTGTTGCCGTGATAGGTGTATCCCGTGGCCAATGCGGTGGCGGCGCTTGGGCGATGTCGCCGCCGCGGGCGCTGCTGGCGACCCTGCTTGTATTCCAACTGCTGTCGTACGGTGGCCACCAGGGACTCACCAAGATATTTTACACGTAATTATGTTTTAACTTCTGCCATGCTGGTGTGGAAGCGAACACAGGGGTACTATTTTTGAAAAGTGTGACTCACGCAATATTCTTCGATATGCAACGATTTTCATTCGACATTTTATATAAGATCGTAAAACAAAAAAATTTGTAGGAATAATTTTCTGAAGGCAACTTGTCATTGATTCAGAGGGTGGCCTGTGGGAAAACTGAGGTGCTTCCAAATCTAGAAATACATGTTTTTTTTCATCTCTTCTGCTAGATGCAATAAGCAGTTTAAAACACAAAATATCTTATTAAGTTGGTCTATTTGAAATGCGAAAATGCTTGTTACTTTTATTTAACCCTCACTGAGTATTAATTATTTTCTGTCGACAAAAATTAAAGCTAAACTAAACTAAGTCATTTACAATAAATGGCTCTGCCGACATGTCGCTAGTCTGTTGACCTGTCGGACATGTATTTTCTTGCTGTCGGTCTTTACAATGTAAAAGTCTACATACATAGTGTATTTTATTTAGTTATTAAAAAAACAAAAATCACTACATAATTAATTAATAATAATATAATAATAAAACAATCGCATTTATGAAGATAGTTTATTGTTACAGATTACCTGACACAGGACAGCCGCCACTACTCATCTCTCTAGCAGAGAATGCTAAATTGGAATTGAAAAGTCCCGACGAGCTGCTGTTCGTCAACGATTCGGAGCAACACAACGATACCAAAACGTTCATAATAGTAGAAAAAAGTGCCCAAGACGACCAGAAAGATAAACAAACAGGCGAAGAGAAAGAATCTACGGAACCAAGACTTGTAGTTAAGGCGATACCTATGCACGAAGTCAGACAGACGGAAGACGCGTTTCATACTGCTAACACTGTTATAGAAGAAAGCTCAACAGAATCTCATGTAGAAGAGCAGACGGAAAAAAGAGTAAACATTCCAGTAAAACCAGAAACCCCACAAGAGGATATACCCTCATTTTCTGAGTGGGCACAGAAACAGTTGGCAGAGGCCGAGAAAAAAGACACAGTACTCAATCACTCGAGTCAACCTAGTCATAGCAATACGAATTTAAGCAATAAAAGTACTAAATTACGGTCGAAGAATTACGCTTCTCCTGCGTGCGGAGCGAAAATAGTTGCCGTAAATCCTGAAGCTGGGTCCGCTAGCTCTATACTATCTCCAAACAGAGATGAATATATGCTCAACACATGTAACAGTCGAATTTGGTTCGTTGTCGAACTGTGCGAGGCTGTCCAAGCTCAAAAGATTGAAATCGCTAACTTTGAGTTGTTTTCCTCTATTCCCAAAGACATCGCTGTGTATTTCAGCGACCGGTTCCCGACCAGGGACTGGGCCAGCGTCGGTCACTTTACCGCCAAAGAAATGAGAGACGTGCAAAGTTTCGATTTGTATCCACACTTGTTCGGAAAATTTATCAAAGTAGAAATGTTGTCCCACCATGGCTCCGAACACTACTGCCCGATATCGCTGTTCAAGGTTTACGGCACATCAGAATTTGAAGTTCTGGAGAAAGAGAGCTCGCAGCATGCAGCGCTCATAGACGATGACGAAGATGACGACGTAATTGACGTGCCAGATCTACCGATTGTAGAAACGGAGCCTTCAAAGAATTTGTTCGGCTCCGCGAGGGATGCGGTTATGTCTATAATGAAGAAAGCTGCACAAGCGCTTGTTAAAACTGAAGTTCCTAAAAATGTGTCCTGTGAACATAACGATACGTCGTCTTTAGAAAATAGGTACAAACGGTGTTGCTCTCCAAGCCATATTATTGTATGTGATAATTGCAGTGAAACTCTTTACAATGAAGTGTATGAACTGATTAGCTGTAGTTCGGACAAATTAGTCAGTTTAGTGCGTCAAGTGTTCCTCAGAGAGACATTAAAGTGCACAGGCTTATGTCAGCCCTACGGACTAGACTTTAAAAGTACAAAGACTATAGAGTTTAGTGAAGAGCGTGTTGCTTACATGAACGCTTTGTTTCCTAGAAAATATTTAGCCGCTCTATGTAATATTTTAGCTATTAAAGAAAAAAAGGTTGTATTAAATACAAGTTTTGAAACTGAACTAAATGTCACCAGTAACATTACTATCGACGAATCGCCACATGTAAATAGTGAAACAAATACAGAACAAGAAGTTAAATTAATGCTGGATAGAAATAATGGCTCTAGCGAGGATAAAGCTACTGAAACCGTTAAACAGGAAGAAAAATTAGCCAATCCCGAAGAAAATGAAAATGTTTTTAATACGATTGAATTGGCAAAAGATGAAAATGATAAAATAGATCATAAAAAGGAAGAGATTGTTCCAGTTCTAGAAGAACAAGCAGTTGATCAGTCAGCAGATAGTACAACAATTGATACTGATAAGCCATTGGATGCAAATTTAGAAGGAGAAAGCAAAGAAACGATACCAAAAAGTGACGGAAAGAATGGTAAAATGGAAAGTAGTACAGAAAAGCCTAAAGAAGTAGCTAGCATTGGTGGCGATGAGATAAATGACCAAATTATTATTGATAACGAAAATTTAATGTCTGAATTGGACCAAATGGCTGTGGATCCCACGCCGGCGGGAACGCTGGTTTCTCAGAAAGAGAATCAAGCACAAACAACCTTCCAAAAAGAATCTGTATTTCTGAGATTGTCAAACAGGGTTAAGGTGTGTATTATATTTTCTTATGCAAATATTGCAACATAGTATCAAATCATACTGTATTTATTGTAATGAGGATACTTTCTGGCAACTGTTGCCGTCTACACGTATAAAGAAAATCTAGATCCCAGGATATAATTTTTATTCTACTTATGACCAATTTTTATTATAGCATTTCTGTTTCAACAGCAATTAAGTATTGAATTTGGTGGACTATATTGATAAAAAAACGTATAGATTTCGAGGATTTATTTTACCACTTGTCGGCGTAATTGAAATTAACTAAATTGTATTAATATTTTAAATTGTCTTATTTCAGACACTAGAGAGGAACATGTCTCTCTCGGGACAATACCTCGAAGAGCTGAGCAGGCGATACAAGAAACAAGTGGAGGAAATGCAGAAGACCTTCGAGAAGACCGTGGCGCAGATGACGGAGGAACGAAGGAAAAGCAACGAGAGAGAACAGAAATACTTGGAGCAGGTGGGCACATTACACGAACAAATGAAAGAGATGGCCTCCGCCATGAAGGTACTTCTAGACGAGCGGGAAAGCTGGTTCGGAAACATCACATTCTTCAAATTCATCATACTCCAAACGTTAATCATCGCCGGGGCATACTACTATGTAAAAATAACGCGCAAACCTCAACCAGTACTTATACCAGTTCCTAAAAAATCTAAAAAGAAGAATGACAAATTCAGACGAAAATCTGTTGAAGGTGTGAGCGGGCATGAGACTCCGTCTGCTAAAAAGCGAAGGCCGAGCGAGGAGGCGCTGCAAATCGCGAGACAGTCCGCGGAGGACGTCGACGAGTATAATGACGACGGCGAATGGATTGTCGCCAGGAAGAACAGACGAAGAAAGTCGTCTATCTTACACAGGAACGCGGAAGCGGAAGCTAGTAGTTGGAGCCGGCAAGACAGCATCGGCAAATTGCAGGAGAACGCCATACCTTTAGATGAGGAAGAATTTTATGCACCAGTGCCTGAACCAAAGGAGTTTAACGAGAGCGTAGAAGTTAAGAAAGAATTGCCGAAAACCAACGGGTCTTTTTTTAATAATTTGAAAAACAAAACTATGAAGACGAGGCGGTTGTCGTCGCCCGCTTTTTTGAGGACTTTCAGCAGACAGAGCAGTAGAAGTACGCCGAGTCCCGTTGTTAGGAATTTAGAACCGATTTTCAACGGAAAAATAGATAAGAAAGCCTCCTCAGAGTCCCCAACGGGCAGTCTTTGGTCGGAGTCTACAGAGATATCCCAAAATGGCCACCCGGAGAGCGAAAGCGGTGGCAGGAAAAAGAAAAGCCTCAAGAATATATTGAAAAAAGTGTTTTAACTTTGTTTGTTTGTTGCTTGAGTGTGTTAAGCGAATAGCTATTGTAATGTATTTCTATGCGAATATTATGTATATTTTAAAATTTTAAATTATTGTTTGTAATATTATATTGTCGTTAGACCTCTCTAGGTGCCAATTGTGATATATTAGGAGCCTAATGTTGTAGCGCGATGTCTGCTTGGGCCGTATGCTAGGTTGTTGAGAAGACGGATGAGAGTACTAGTCTCGATGTGTGGTCGAAAAACAACGGCATTAAATGCATACATTTTATTAACATGTTTTATTTTTAACTCACATTATCACAGTCGCACGATATTTACATAATTCTATGATTAGCTTATTTACAAAAAGATGAAAACTCGAGTGATTTTTTTATCGATAAGAACTTTATGTGAAAAAGTTTACATTCGATTTAATTAAGACTAGAAGTGGACCAATACTAGGCATATTTGAATAACTAAATTTTTAATCAAACTTTCATTGCTAGCAGTCACAACTAGTAAAGAGATATTACAATAATTTATCTCTATATCCTATTTTGTTTATCGGAACTTTGTAATTCCCTTAGCTTCCTATATTAAACCTATATAAAAATATACTTAACTAATTAGGTTTAATTTACTTTGAAGTTTGAACAGGGACCGATTTTCACGTCTTTAGAGACAAGTCGAATTCGAGATTTGTTAAAAATTGCGCTGAGTATAAGAATTTTGACTTAGTATGTAGGCATTTTTTTCAACTAATCTTACATTTAACATTTTTTCAATGGCGCGAAAATCGCCACTTCGTTATAATTTTTTTTCTGTAATGACCTAGTCACAGAAGTCAACGAAATGGTTAACACCTATTTCAGAATCGTTTGTTAAGCATATAAGCTAAAATATGTTTCGTCTCTATCTCATATTTGATATTTAACGTGAAAGAAAAAAAAAAAATAACACGTTTTATTTGACATGAGCTTAACAGTTCCTTAACACGACAAAGCCTTATAAATACCCGTCGAGCGTTCAGATCTCCAAGGGCCTTTGTGTTAAGGCCTTAGACAGGGCTTGGGACACGATTAAGACAGTATAGTAACGGACTGCATAAAGTCTTTTAAATCAACACACTTCACTGGAACCAGTTTGCTCTCCCTCGCAGCGGCATTGAGTTTCTTGGCAGCGTCTTCCAAGTCGTCCATCTTGTAAGCTTTACTGCTGTTTGTGGCAAAGAGGATCTCGTTCACTTCCTCGTATAGTTTAATTGCTATGACGTGTCGGAAGTTCTCCTTTATTATTTGGATTATCGAGGCTTGGAGGGTAGTGTCACGACAGACTAGGTTTAGTATGAAGTGGCCTGAAAAAAAGTGTTTTTTTTTTTAAATATTAGCACGTTTATTCATTCGTAACAGTGGATTATCTGGTCAATGGAGCTTGTACCTTGGTGGCAGTTTTTCGGAACCGCCTTACGGCCTCTGACATGGTTTCTTTAACAGCCACCGGAGGGCATTCAGAACCAACGGGTTCCAACGGCCTTCACGGCACGGAATCATCTTTATTATCAAACAACTGGTGATTTAAGCCTCCAATATCCTAACCACACTGGAAACAACTAAACAAAGAATGCTTCCCATGGGAATTGAATCGAATAAATGCTAGAGCACTTTTTAAATAGTACCCATTCAGACAAAGCTGAAAATAATATGCGACATTAAAATTGCATTTTAGTATTGCACACTATTTTCAGCTGTCTGAATGGGATAAGGTTGGTATTTAATTACTATTTAAAAAGTGCTCAAATATTTTTCCGCTTGGTCTGAACTGACCCTAACCAAGAAAGTTCAATCTAACATTGAGCCGTTGAATATCTGTATAGCATATATTCTGTATTTATAGGTAGGTGACGTCCCTTATGACAGCTAAGAACATTTCTGTCCTTGTGAGGGCCTATTTCACCAAAGTTGGATAAGTTTTATTCCACTTGACAATTTACTCTCGTATAAGAAACACAGTTAAGCCAAGAATATATCGTTAATCCACGTATAATTCCGGTATAAGAAAGGGCTGTCTCTAGAATTTAAAATGCTTAGATTACTCTTGGATTAGTAAATATGTTGGTTCAATCGGCTCTTAGTAAATGTAGTTCCTACCATCATCAGTAAGTATTGTCTTGACGTCCTCAAGCACGTGGTTGTCCAGGAACTGTTTGGGCGGACACGAGAGGCCCAGGGTTCGGTCCTTGCTGTCCATGTCGAACATCACGGTCTCGTATTTGTGATCTGGAATTATTTTTTAGTGTGGGTGATTAATCGACCAATTTATATCAATTCAAAAGAAGTGTAATATATGTACCTAATGAGACGTTTTACCTGCAGTCAAACTGCGTAAGCAGTTTTGCAGTACATGGAAATGTTTTTTTTAATACAATTAAGCAGGCAAAGAGGCGTACACCGGAGTTGTCACGAGCGCCCTGCCGACCCTGAGGAATTTTTTCACGCCCTTTTTGAAGGCTCCCATGTTACAGTCACTAGGGAATACCATGGCATCGGAGTTCATTCCATAATCGCAGTGCAATGTTAAATGCTTATTGTAAAGTTTTAATAAAATAAAGATGCCTCGATGTCAGAGTTGTTCGGCACCGCATCTCGGCTCTGATATGATTCCTTTAATGACTGCCAGCAGCTACGAAGCCGCACGTCATTATTATCATACAATCAGGTGATTCAAGCCCGCAATGTCCTAACCAAACTGGAGACAACTAAACAATGTATGCTTTCCGGGAGAATCGAACCCGCGACCCCCGGGTCTAAGGTCTTAACCACTGAACCACGGAGGCAGTTGATATAATATCTCATATAGGTACAAAATTGAAACAGGGAGACAGAAAAAAATATTGATTTGAATTAACAAAATTATAACAATAAGAAGTTATATATTAAATTATACTAATTTAATAAGTTCTTTCTTATCGCGTTTATTACTTACTTACTAGCTGTTTCCCGCAGCTCCGCCTGCGTCAAAAAGTAGCCTATGTTTGACCCCGGGTCTTCGACTATATTCATACCAAATTTCATCAAAATCCGTTCAGCGGTATGGCCGTGAAAGCGTAACAGACAGACAGACTTTCGCATTTATAATATTAGTATGGATTTATTTACATCAACATTTTCAATACTTTACAGCGTACATGGTTGCAGATAGACTCAAGTATATCTACACTAATATTATAATGAGGAAAGATTTGTATTTTTGTGTGTATGTTTGTAATGAATAAACTCAAAAACTACTGTGCCGATTTCAAAAATTCTTTCACCATTGGAAAGCTACATTCACCCTGAGTAACATAGGCTATATACCGCAGGCGGAGCTGCGGGAAACAGCTAGTTAGTTATATAAATGTGATAGATATACAGGTGGCGGCTGACATGCGGAGATGTCTAACACTGATTTCTGATTGAAAATCGACTCTGATTTCTTGATTTTTGTACTTAAAATCAGTGCTAGACACTGCGATACGTTTTACGTAAGGTGCAGTTTTCATTTACTCCGAGTAGTAGGAAACGAAATCTTACCACTTTTAGCTTCGTCCCTCAAGAAGTCCAGTCCATCTTTGATCTGCACCTCGAGCCGCTCGTCCAGCTTCAGCTCGAAGTGATCTCTGGCGACGTCCAGCATCGCTGGGTCCAGGTCCACTGCTGTGATCTGAAAACGACAATGAGTTTTTTAAGATACATATGCATCGTATTCAAACAACACGCCTTTTAGAAAATCTATCTATTGGTGGATGTTATGATGATTAAAAATAAAATTCTGAAATATCAAGTGAAAATTTCTTATTTGTATCCATGCCATAGTTTTTGTTCTCAAGGTCGCAGTTTTGAGCCTTCATGTCGGATCCGTTGGTCCTTCGACCCTTGTTTTTGCAACCAAGCCTTATTCTATGTATACATATATGATAGTTTGATTTCGAGCTTCCACTTTTATTACTTCGAGCCGGATCAAATACTTTGTCCTTTAAACCGGATTAAAGGCATCTGAATATTATTCTATTTATCTAATTTATGCTACAGTCAGATTTTGAGCTTTCGCCTTTGATCCTTCGAACCGGATCAAATACTCTTGGTCCTTCGAGCCGGATTCTAACCGACCTATAAACCTCTTCTACTCACGTACCTTGAGGTCCTGGTAGCAGTTCTTGAGGAACATGGCGAGTCCGCCACCGCCCAGCCCCAGCAGCGCCAGGCGGCCGCGAGCTAGCTGCGCTCCCACGCACATCCAGCAGTGGTACATGGAGATGTGACCGAAATCTATTACCGTGCGGGTTTTGTTCTTCTTTTTTACTGTAAACAATAAGATATCTCTATAGCCGAATAGTTGCTTGACAGAGAGATAGAATTGTTAGACATTTGCCTGTAGACCTGGAGGGTTCGATGTCCATACGAAATATTTTGTTTAAAATTGTTTCTAGTCTGGTTAGGATATTGCTTGAATCACTTGATTGTCTGACAATAAAGATGATTGGGTGCTTCGTAAGAAAAGTTAACCCGTTAGATCCGGCTGCAAACAGGTCGAATGGAGGCGGTTAAAAAATCTGTCAGAATTTACAGGGACGATTCACCATGTACCCCGCGATGTGTAAAAATGAATCAAGGTCGCAGGAAGACCTTGAACGAGGGCAACCTTAGATCGGTCAAGAATGCTATCAAGCTATGTCCAGTAATGGACATATTGCGGCTGAGATAAAGTTAATTTCAATAATGACTCACCAGTCTTAAGTCTGGCTTCCGATTGCACCAGGAACTGGTTATCAAGGAAGACGAGCCTTCGATGAGTGGCACCCTCTACGTCCACGTCCTCCACGACGAAACCACCAGAAACAGGTGAGGAACCCTCGTAGACCTTGACACGGCGGCCTACGTCGCTGCCCAGAGATACGAACGGGATCTGTAATAGATTTTTTAACGTTAAGCCGTTGGTCCAGGCTGCCTTGGGTGGTCGTTAAAGGCCGAGAGGCGTTTCCGAACAACTCTGACACCAGGGTGTACATGGTCGATTGACAATGTAACCTACACGAAATGATGATGATGATAGTTTTTTTTTAAGATTCCGTATATTAAGTTTCATGACGCTTCATTTCTGACAAAAATGCGAGTTCAGGGGCCTTACTATCATCTCTAAAAGCAGGACAGGAACAAGTGACTAAACGAGATGGCGCAATACAAGGTGTAAAGCGCCATTTCGCTTGCTAACTCGTTTCTGCCCAGCTATAAGAGATCATAGTATATTATAGTAACGCAAAGAAATACCGTAGTTTTTATCTATTGACCTGTTTTCACTAGGATCCACTAGATCAAAGGAGTCACTTAACTACGGCCATTAAAAAAAAATTAAAAAAAACAACCACTAGTTCCGTGTAGTAAGCATTTTCATAATTAATGTCTGATCAAACGAATTGAACTGTCACTTTCATAATTCCCTTATAAATCACTAGCTTTTTCCCTGCCTGCGTCAAAAAGTAGCCTATGTTTGTAACTATATTCATACCAAATTTCATCAGCGTTTTAACCGTGAAAGCGTGACAGACAGACAGAAATATTTTCGCATTTATAATATTAGTATGGATTTAATGATAATGCTGCAGTGGAGTTTGTGGCTCCGCTTCTTCTCCACTTGCGCTTTGGAAGTGGTGGTAAACTTAATATAAGTAAATTGACGTCAATAAGTGATATTTATATCCTATATTGAAAATAAACGATTTCATTTCATTTCAATAGTACAATTTGCAATAGTTCAATAGTACATTACCATCGTATTATTAGCAAAATTGGTAAGTATAAAAAGCGAGGATTGCCGTGGCTGCCGCGGTATTTTAGAGGGGGTTTGTCCGTTCCAAAGTGAATCGATGCTTTCACCATTTTTCATAATTTTGGCCACATTTTTGCTATCAACTTGGTAAGTCATATTGACTTTACAATGAAACTGTGCATAAGTAAAATATCTGTTGAACCAAATAGAAATATGCCTTTCAAACAAAATTTTTAAATCAGTTCAGAAATAACGGAGTCCATTCATTCATATCTAGAGGGTTACATGGTAAATCAAGCCTGTCTGTACTCCGTACACAAGTGTCAGTCAGTTTTTCGGAACCGCCTTTCGGCCTCTGGTCGAACGTGCATTTCAATGAATAATTTGAGGGATTCAAATTCCAGGATTAATGTAGAAAGCTGCTACCTGACCCAATGTGTCAGGCGAGGTGCAAGAATACAGAAACGCATTGCTTTCTTGCAAGTTGACGATCATTACGTCAACCAGATGTCGAGACAGTATGTAGGTTCTTCTTAGCTCTCTCTTTCTCTCATCTTAGCGCCTTCCTGGTTACGCCCCTAGCTGGTTGCTTTGGAGCCCAGGGTCCGCTTTCCTTTCTCTTTCTCATCCACTTCGCCCGGTCTTCGGCATCCTTGGTTGTTAGACCACTAGCACGCATATCTACTACACATAGCAGGACGCAGTGGGAAGCACAACAGGTGCGAAATGGTCTGCACTGGCAATGATCCAACAGAAAACCCCCACTTCTGAATATCTATTTTATTATTTATACAGCGGCCAACCTGGACCCGGAGGCGATTTAGGGATCTCCAGGTTGGCCAGGGTAGTGTGTACCCAGTGGGAAGGTTTTCAGCTATGGGCACATATTCTTTAAGGGAAGATTTTTTGGGAGACCTAATAAGGGCAACTAGGCGGCCCAGGTGGCAGCGTATTGGGCGAAACAAAACGAAGCACGCAAGGATATGCGTGCTTCGGTTTGTATAGTACATGGTGACTTTCTAAATACCAGCCAAATTTCTGTCAGCTGATCACTAGATTTTTATAAGAGGTTATTAAGATTTTTTTATTGTATGTATAAGTCTAGATTACTTTCTTCTAGATTAGACATTGTAATTTGTTAAGCTGAAAATTCATTTTCAGGATTGTTCTTGTTCAATATAGCTTTTCAAAAATTTTAAAAAACAAACTTACCTGTCCCACAAATCCATACGGAATGAGCATTTGGGCGGACTGCGCGAGTTCTTCCTTGACTGCGTCTAGACTTTCGAACTCATGCCCCCTTCGCAGCACGGCGACGACTAGGCGTCCAAACCTGGCAGAGTCCTGTAGCTGACGACGGCCGGCTGGTGTGCCGAACAGCCACTCGGATTCCCTGAGGAATATCGCTACATTATGCAGGTGTGTGAGAAAAGTCGAGACGAGAAAAGGCTGTAGCGGAAATAGGGTTGCCATACGTTCGGGTTTCACCGGATTTGTCGTAGTTTCGAGGACATCCGGGGGCGTCTGGGGCTTCATTTGTAGTCAGGGTTTAAAAATGGAAAGTCTCGGGCCACCCGCGATCACGTATGTGAACCGACTAGCTAAATTCATAACACTATGTTTAAAAAAAACTTGTTGAAATGGGTTCGGGGCGCTAAAATCTCCGGTCTTGCCCTGATTGCCTTTTAAGTTTACAGGCAACCCTAAACGGAAACTACAAGAGAATGAGACCACGTTTTATGGAAACCTGCGAGTTACACGGGGAACAGTGTCTGGCCTTGCCACTCTGTGTCTAATCTAACAACCAAGGATATCGACGATCGTGCAAAGTGTGTAAGTAAAAGAAACTGGATTTCGAAGCAATCAGATGAGGATGCAACCAGTTACCGCTGGAATGCGATACAGTTAAGGTAGACAGCATAGTCTCAACGATTCTTTTCAACAAACAGTAGTGCCAGCGCAGTTGATTTGGTCCTCATCAACATGATTGTAACGTGTTTAAAACTGGTGCAGTTTAAACACGTTTTTTGCAGAAGTAGCTTTATGGACTTTCGAAAACGTGTCCCATTCGTTACACGGAACCTGGCAGAGACTTGCAGCTGACGGCGGCAAGCTGCGGTGTGCCGAATAGCCTTCTGTCCCTGAGGATTTATCATTGGTGCATGAAGTTCAAAGCTGTAGGGGAAACTCTAACAGTCCTCGAGGGTCATGTTGCTGTTGGTCTGGTTTCTCTGGTCAGACGGCAGTCTTTCCATTGTAGTAACCAGTGCCGCCAAATCTAAGACCAGGATTTACGGCGTACCCTAGGCTCCGAAGCGTGCAAGCTGAGGACGCAACTAGGAGAAACACGTTTGGACGAAGAAGTACGCAATAAAGTTTTATCGTGGTAAACATGTGAGTGCACGTTCAGACCACGCCTTTACGAAAAAAAAAAAAGAACTAATTCCCGCGCAAATAGCAACGAAAACAAGATGCTATCAACAGGAACGTAAATAATCCGCGTCCCGAAATATCCTGTTTACGAGATAAGCCGTCAACAATCGGTATTTTTAGAAACTGCATCAGATATTTACGGCAAGTTGAGTCAGTCAGTGTGGGTTTGAGAAATCTTCAAAAATATTATGAACGCGCACGAAGGTATTCCATAACATTATCCGCAAAAAAATCATGTTTGTTGTATGGGAGTTCCATAAATAGTAAACATTTTTTTTTCTTTTTTTTTTGCATTAGAGGCGAAGGAAATGCTTTTTATTATTATTTTTATTTTGTGAAAATTTCAACTGTCTGGTTCGTGAGATACAACCTGGTGACAGACGGACAGACATCATGGTCTCTGTAATAGGGTCCCGTTTTAACCTTTAAGTACGGAACCCCAGAAAAAAACAGCATTACCGTTATGAACTCGCATTCCCCGCTAGGCTAGCCAATCGACGGCGAGCGTGGCTCCACTTGAATTAATCGTCACTACTTGTTACACTACATTTATATCTCACTTTCTTTACTTAACAATTAATTCTATGAAATTAGTTGCAATATTATTTTCTTTGTTTGTTTGTTTGTAATATCTTTATTGTACAAAAAAAAAAAACAAATCATTTACCTACATACACAAGCATGGGCGGACTTATCCCACTTAGGGATCTGTTACAGTCAACCAGCGAGTGACAGGAGAAGATATGCTTACAAGAAGGGTAGAAGCGTGTACAATATAATATTATTATGAAGATAATATAATCATACATATAAATAAACATACACACACTCATGTAACTAGCATAAACTTTTAAATGTCAAAGTTCAGCATAGGAGAATTTGAAAGTTTTACTTATTTGTTATAAGGAACCTATTGGCCATGGAAACAAGAATGATTGTTTCTATAATTATGTCAAAACGGATGATAGGCTATTCTTCTACTAGAATTTAAAAGAAAAACTAAAAGATTTTTTTTAATCCGTGCAAAAATCAAAACGCAAGAAAAGGATGCACTTTGTGTGCAGTGACGTCACTGCCATTTGGTTTCATGTGTAGAAAAGAGAAAGCAAGACGTCCCCACCACGCTCCCACTTTCCTTCATGAGAAAATTTTAAATGCTAATTACTGCTTTAATTATCAACCACATTTGTTGTCAACAATCTGCTACATTTTAGTGTAGTTATTGTTCCTTTTAAAAATCTTGTCCAAGTATTTATGCCTATTTAAAAAAGGGACAAAACGAATGACAATAAGATTGTTGCTAAAAACTACACTGGTAGGATAAGTTTCACGTTACAAGGTTCGTAAAGTAAGCAATGTCCACCATCAAAAAACATAAAGCTGAATATCTGGGCCACCTTTTACGGCACGACAGATTATTATGATGGGGAAAATGCGAGGAAAGAGGCGCGTTGGTAGACGGAAACAATCATGGTAGAGGTTGGTGGTTGAGGAACATAAGAGAGTGGACCGGAATTACTAGTCGAAAAACTGTTTGTTTTAGCAAAAGATCGAGCGAAGTTTGCGGAGCTGACGGTCAACCTCCAGTAAGAGAGAGACACTTGACGAATAAGAAGATAATTTTAACTAAATTTGATGATAAACGAAGTGTTAAGTGTGGGTACTAGTAGGTAGTAACTCACTAATTAAAATTATTAAATAAAATACAAATTGAATATTTAACGCCACTAGGGGAAACACATCGAGTTAAAATTTAAGTCAATAAAATTAATTTTCATATTTTTTAATTCAACATTAAAATATACCTACCAGTTATATTATCCCTAGAACTTTTTACAACACTATATTTTTCTCTTAAATTCTTCTAAATTTAAATTCAAACTTTTCCAAGTTCTTTTTTATTCACACGGTTTTTCCAACACTGAGCTACTTTTCAGCCAGTTCTACGTTAAATGCGCTTGTTATTGTATAACGGATACAGGATCCTCCTACCCGGACAAGCGTCATTCCTAACTTTTTAAAACGTAAATAAGGTTAGGGTAAGCACACAACAACGAACTGGGAAACGTGCGTTCTTAAGATCGCGTAAAACGATGGGAATGATGACTAACAAATATTATTGGCCTATTAAATATATTTTTTACAAAATATACAAAGGAATTTATCTTTTCTCTAGGGCAAAGTAATAGGGATACATGCAATTCGACTGATTTCTATATGTAGGTGTACCCTAATACTATATCAATGATTTTATTTTTAAATTAAAATTGCTATAACATTTATTATTAGGCCATAGTAAATGTCAAAAATATTAGATTAACCCAAACGCATACCATTTGAAACAAATTTCAAGAGTGATAATTGGAGTTTGCTATGAATAGATATTAGGCTACTTGACTGTATTCATACTTGGTTAATATTGTTATACTAAACAAAATATACACTAAAAAGTAACCGATTCTGAAAACAACAACAAAATTGGTTGTTAATTAAGGCCGTAATTCGATTTTAAAGTTTTCTCTAAAAGAAAAGTGGGAGCGTGGTTGGGACGTCTTGCTATCTCTTTTGTACGCACGAAACCGAGTGGCAGTGACGTCACAGCTCACACACTTGTTTTTTGACAGTTTCCCCTTCCACCGAATTTCAAAGGCTTATAACTTATTTATTTTTGAACGGATTACAAAAATTCTTTCATAATTCTGTTTCTGGAAGTAAAAATATTGATATGAAAGAAAAAATAAAAATTTGTAGAATACCCATTTGGAAGGATATGAAAAAAAATATAAATCTCCAAAACCTCTTTTCCAAGTTGCTGTGCCCGACTGGATATATGGGACGACGGGATAAATGGTCTTATTTGTGTTTTTTGTTATCTTTATTCACTTTATGGTTTGCAAAAAAAGTATTTAATACAAAAATTTATTTACATTTCTCGAAAAAGATAAAAATCCATTTATATTGGGAGGTTAAATAAAAAAAAAAGAAGCAACTTACCTGCCCTGGGGAACGATGAAAACTGCATATTTGTTCACAGCCTGCGCACGCTTCTGGTCCACCACATACAGTGTGAAGCGAGGACTGGACTCTCCGGGCCGGAAAAGGTCCAGGGAAACCTTACAATAGAGAAAATGTGTTTGGTGCTGTTTATATTACAGATATTTTGAACATTAAAAACAGACACATATTTTGAGTAACAGTAAATCAATGAAATAAATTCGAAAATATATTATTTACCTAGGTTTATTGTGATCCCATAACAGTACAGCATTGAAACACTTAAAACAATTTAAAATATTTTACAAAAAATTCTAAGCTGAAACGAAACGTAAATAAGAAAAACATTAGAGCTCACTCCAAGTCACGCATCTTTCACAGTGGAATCAAAATTGACGTAAGCCACGCCCACTTCCGACATCACTGCGCCAATGACCGTAACGGTATACCAGTAGATACGCCGTCTCCTCTTTGTATTTGCTCCATGATGCATGTATAGCCTAATCTACATTTGTAATCTATGGTGCAATGAAGAGTTTTTACTTACTTCTTCTTTAGTGTCAATGGCAAAAAATTACACACACACAGCCAAATTAGCCCGCATACAGCTGGGGCACTATAGCAGGTGGGCCATTGTTTGTATTGCGCCATAAACACACCTGTCGTTGCAAGACAGACCCCCCCCCCCCCAACCCTCGTTTCCTGTTCTCCAATACTTACTTACAACCAGGTAATAATCCAATAATTAAATTTATGTGTTTGTAGTTGGTTTAAATTTTCTTTTACACTTATACTATCTCGAAGATTATTATAAAAAAAACAAATACCTCATCATCATCCAGACTGGTCTTAGCCAAGCCGCTGGTAACAAAGGCAGCATCTTGAGCTGATTTCACATACTCCAAGACCTCTTCTGGTTTGCTTAACCTCAGCATTTTTTCTCCGGCCATACACACTTCTAGAATCTAAAATGAAAAAAAACTTTTACTAGTTCGTGATTTAGGGCAATCAACAAACTTGAAATAAGAAAACACCAGGGTTCGACCTAATAACTAAAGAAGTGCTCTAGAAGTTACCGCGGAAAGCAGTAGTATACCTAACATCATTATATAATGGAATACTGAGAACTAAACACTACCCACAACTCTGGAAAGTGTCGCATATAGTTATGGTACACAAAGAAGGTAAACCAACATCTGATGTCACCTCCTACAGACCTATTAGCCTATTACCAATAATGTCGAAACTCTCTGAAAAACTTCTGCTTCAAAGAATGCTTCCTATACTTGTTGAGAAATCCATAATACCCGATTATCAGTTTGGGTTTCGAACAGAGCATGGCACAATTGAAAAGGTACATAGAGTATATGAAACCATAAGAAAGTGTCTAGAGGACAAAAAGTACTGCTGTTCCGCGTTCCTTGACATCAAGCAGGCCTTTGATAAGGTGTGGCACAATGGACTCCTGTGCAAAATTAAGCAATGGCTTCCTCACATATTCTTCGAACTTCTGAAATCATACCTGTCCGATAGAATATTTCAAGAGAGAGAAGATAGCACATCTGAGTTCTACGACATCCTGGCAGGCGTACCACAGGGCTCTGTACTCGGGCCCGTCCTGTATACAATTTTCACAGCAGGCCTACCCATGAGGCAGGGAGTTACCACAGCAACATATGCAGATGACACAGCCATTCTTGCAAGCGACAGTTACCCAGCCACTGCTTCTAGAAAAGTACAGGATAGCCTAAATTATATACAGAGCTGGTAGGAAAAGTGGAGGATAAAGATAAACATTCTCGTTGCGACATGGAAACTGCCCTTCCATCAAGCTTGGCCAAGAAGAACTGCCCCACATAGACACTGTTAAGTATCTGGGAGTGCATCTCGATCGGAAACTAACCCTGAAACACCACATTCAAACTAAAAGAGATCAAATTAACCTTAAAATGAGAAATCTGCAGTGGCTGCTGGGTAGAAATTCTGTGCTCAGCACTGACAACAAACTACTGGTGTATAAGACAATATTGAAGCCGGTATGGACCTACGGGATCCAACTCTGGGGTTTTGCTGCCTCCTCTAACATGCTATAATGGATTCTGCAACTGACAACAATCCTTAAAAAGTTAATATCAAGAGAGAAGAGGTTCCCATTGGGCAACCCCCTTGACAAGCAACCATTCCATTAACACATCTGCTTATAGTCTTAAGACTAATTGCAAGATTTAGAAATGAAGAAAAAAAAATAAAAAAATTGTGATTTAGGAACGGCTATGAACATTTTAATTTATAGAGGACTAGCTGTTTCCCACAGCTACGCCTGCGTCAAAAAGTAGCCTATGTTTGACCCCGGGTCTTTAACTATATTCATACCAAATTTCATCAAAATCCGTTCAGCGGTTTGGCTGTGAAAGCTTAACAGACAGACAGACGGACAGACAGACTTCTGCATTTATAATATTAGTATGAATAGAAACCACATAGAAACAGATATGTTTCAAGTGAATTTGGATAACTACAAGGGGTAGTACACCTACGCGGAAACCATATTTTTAAAGATGATGATGAGTTGTGACAATTGTCATTTTTTATTTTTGCAACGCACACAACTAAACATTTAATTTCCATTACACAGATGGGATAACTAAGAAGATGTAGGGTAGCTTTCCAGTTAGAAAAAGTACATAGTGTTGTCAGATTAATTTTAAGTAGCTATTTTTTTTATACAACTATGTAGGCAAACAGGCATACGGCCCATCTGATGGTAAGTTGTTATCGTAGCCTATGAACGCCTGCAACACCTCTGGAGCCTGGCGACCCTCCTCACCAGCAGGAACACAACACTGCATCACATTGTTATTTGGCTGCGGTCTTCTGTAGGGTGAAGGTGCTTTCCCAGATGGACTACTTACAAAATGTCCTACCTCTCTTATTATTTTTTTAATTATGTTTATTAAAAAAACAAACAGTTAAAAATAAATGAATACTCACTAAGTGTGACATCTCTTTAAACTTGATGGCAACCACAACAAAAACTGGCAGTGTTGCCCCATCTCCGTCACTGGCATTCTTCTCCTCTGCTTCATGACATCTCACAACTCGGAACATCCATGATCTATCACAGAATGTACCCAACAATTTACTCAATATATGACTCTGCAATAAAGTCACGCACACATAACGACCACCAAACTTTAACACGCGCTTAATTTCAGAGAAATATTTATCTATTCTTTTCTGAGTTTCATCACCATCATCTGGCATTAGCGCATCTAAAGTACCTTTATCTAAAACAACACTAAATTCCTCATTCTCAAAACTCATGTTCAGCGCATCCATGCACAGAAATTTCATAGCATTCCTATTAGCATTTATGTTGTTCATTTGCCTGATGACGACTTCCGAAACGTCGATATTTGTGATATTTTGGTAGCCGACATCGTATAAATCTGCGCTCAAACTGGAATTACCGCAGCCTGTGATTAGGACAGAATCTCTGGGTTTTATGTATTTGTGGAGATGAGAACATAGTTCTAGATATTCGCCGTACCTGTAAATTGTAAAAAATATATGTGATAGAGACTGATAATAAGAAAATGTAATATAACAAAACGAGATTGCAACTGAGAATACATACCATTCAAACGCTTTATTTCCACGTTTTTTGAAGAATTTATTCCAGTAATCTTTTTCGCTAAATTCTTTGTGGCTCTTTGGTAAGAGATTCATTTTAATATCAGAGATTTAAATAAGATAAGCAAATACAAAATCTTTTTAGCAGGTTCGAAGAGGTTATGTTTTGTTTTCGTTTTTTTAAATGTTTTTACTACTTTTTACGGCCATGGATACAAGTCCATCATTTTTTATATATTTTTCAGTTCTACAGGTGAGTTACTGTGATGTCTTAATTCTATCCAAATGTGATTGAGGAAGCGAAATGTCACTACTATAGCTATCATAAATTTAGATTTTTTTTTGACTATGTCAACAGAAAATAGTTACAACACGATGCAAAAGATGGCGCTAAACAGAAAAACAGATATTCCCATACAAGACGCAAAAACTAGTGTTGCGGACTAAATCACGCAATTGAAGTTTCTAAAGATTTGGAGGAAATACAAAGAGGAGATGGCGTATCGACTGGTGCACCGTTACGGTCATCGGCGCAGTGACGTCGGAAAAGTGAGTGGAGCTTACGTCATTTTTCGTTCAATTGTGAACGATGCTTGACTTGGAGCGAGCTCGTTTACTTATTTTTCTAATTTACGTTTCGTTTCAGCTTAGAATATTTTGTAAAATATTTTAAACCATTTTGTTTTAAGTATTTCAATGCTGTATTATTATGGGATCACAATAAACGTAATAATATATTATCAAATTTATTTGATTGATTTAGTGTTACACTAAATAATATGTATGTTTTTAAAATTCAAAATATATGTAATATAAATAAATATAAGTATATTTTTATGTTGAAATCTTCGATTTGCTAGCGACATCTATTGATAAGTAAAAGGGATCGTCAATAGAGGCGGAACCACGGCCAAACCGAGCTCCCCTCACGTCTGCCTTCCGCCCCGCGTAGCGTCACACAATTTTTGTAAGGAAGCTCTTGATATGCCATCTCCTCTTTGTTAATACTCCGTGATGAAAAGATCTTCCCTTATTTCCTCATCGCTTCCGCCGTACTCCAAAACTTTATATGGCGAGGCTTATTTTTGCCACACAGGAAACGTCCACGTGGCACTTCTACCCACCTTAGTCTTATTTCAATGAGTATAACAGCTTCAGATTTGAAGAAAAACTCAATCTAATAGAAATTAGTTTTTAAAAGGTCTTATTTATTACATCTTGGTGAAGGGTTTGTGGCTACACCATTACCTTTATACTTACCTAATTACCTTACCTTAGAGTACAAATCAAGATACCTTACCATCACATGCAGAAAATACCTTGATAGAACAACCTTTAGAAACAGTTACAAGTACCAGCTCTAAGAAGAACTCTTTTAAGGATAGCAAGTACCAGCTCTAAGAAGAACTCTTTTAAGGATACCAAGAAAGAAAACACAACACACACATCATGCAAGCATTTTATTTATGGCGACGCATTGTCAAAGAAACGGCGAGTTGTCATAGAAACAAGATTAGTTGAACATGCACGTGCTGTACGGAGCTTATCACACGTCGTTGTCAAGAAACAAGAATAGCACAGCACACGACTCTTCACTTCAAGCAGCACATCACATCGGTCTTCACTCTTCATCAGTTCGTGGATGAACACTTCACAACACATGGAAACTCGCCGCTCGCCGCAAGCTATGCGCACGTCCGCACCGTTCCGAGCGCCGCCGTCGAAAAGGACTGCGAGATTGCGCGAGCTAGTTTTATTGGAACGGCCAAGCACGTCACGCGGTATCCAGTTCGTCCCGCGCTCCCCGCGCGCACCATCGTCAAAATGCGCCACCAAATATGGACGTAAACTGGAATACTAACTTATGATTGGTTATCATATTGCAAGAAAAATTCACACTTGTAATGTTTGCATGTAAATAATTTTGTATAAATACTCTTCAATTTTGTAAATAAAGCATTCCATTCCTTCTGAACAATTGGAGTATTACTCAAGTGTCTCTCTCGCCAAAGTGGTGACCACCGACTACGCTACAAAGAAGAAACAACAAAAAAGAAGAGGAATCCCTGCCCGGCTGCCAGGAAAAGTCAAGAAAAAAAAAAAAAAAAACATCCAGCAACAAATCTCTGCCCGTCCACCATGGAACAAGAAAATGCCGCCGTTCAGCCAACCCAGCCCGTCGTCCAGCCCGAAATCGCCAACATCTCACTAGCTCTCCGCATTCCACCGTTCTGGCGCGATCGTCCTCGGCTGTGGTTCTACAGTTTCGAAGCTGCCATCCACGACCAGAAAAAGGGTGAACAGCAACTGGCACAAATGGTCATCGCACGCTTGGAAAAACAAGACATCGAACAAATCTCCGATCTGCTGTACAATCCACCAGAAACGAAGCCATACCAAGCCATCAAGGAACGACTCATCTCCACATACAAAGAATCCGACAGCCGTCAATTTCAAAAACTACTCTCCGAGATGGAATTAGGCGACCAGAAGCCGTCACACTTACTTCGACGCATGAAGGATCTCGCTCGTGACAGAATCCCAGACGCAACGCTACGAATTATGTGGACAAACCATCTTCCTTCGCACATACGCTCAGTACTAGCAGTGAGCGAATCGTTCAGCACCAAAACCGCCTTAGAAGAGCTCGCACTACTCGCCGACAAAATGATGGAACAGCAACGCGAAGTATCAGCCATCTGTCCATCACAACCGCATCCATCACCACCACCACCTTCATCACAACTTGCCGACACTCAATTCCTCATCAACGAAATCAGAAGACTCTCATTAGAAATCGCCGAGCTACGAGCAAGACCTCAAAATAATTTCAGAAGAAACCGCTATCCATCTCAAGGCCGCAATCCATACAATCGTTCTCCATCTCATTCAAGAAACAATTCACCATCTTCATCACCGTACTGCTACTACCATCAACGCTTCGGGGCTCAAGCATACAAATGCACATCACCGTGCTCATTTAAGAAGATATAAAATAAGCCTCAGGAAAACTAGAAAGAACGTTGGCAGAGGCGGATACCTGCGTTCAAGAACACTCATACCGCCTATTCGTCACAGACAAGAAAACCGGAATATCCTTCTTAGTGGACACAGGAGCGAACATATCCGTACTTCCAAAGAAAAAAACTCACATCACCAAGGCACTCCCATTCAAGCTCTACGCCGCAAATAACACAGAAATATCAACATATGGAGAGAGAACACTTGAACTCGATCTCAATCTTCGCCGTCCCTACAAGTGGAAGTTCATCGTCGCTGACGTCTCGAAACCAATACTAGGAGCCGATTTTCTCAAGCATCATCAATTGATCGTCGATCTCAAAAACAAGAAATTAATCGACAACGTCACAAAATTGCAAGTAAACGCACCCGTTCGAGCGACAAATATACCTACCGTCCGCAGTATCGACACGAAAAACGAATATCACAACATTCTCGCGGAATTCCCCGGTACCACGCGACTCACTGCGATGCATTTAAACGACAGCAAGATCAACGTTCAACATTTCATAGAAACAGAAGGCCAACCGATACATTGCCGCGCACGTCCCATACCGCCACATCGCTACGAGAAGGTCAAGCAAGAATTTCAAAATATGATTGATCAAGGACTATGCCGACCCAGCAAGAGCCCATGGTCATCACCTCTTCACATCGTACCCAAGAAAAATGGGGACTTAAGAGTCTGTGGTGACTATCGCCGCCTTAACGCGATTACGAAACCAGATCGCTACCCTGTACCACGAGTCAAGGACTTCACCTATCAGCTCTCTGGGAAGACTATATTTTCGACCTTGGACTTAAATCGGGCGTACCAACAACTGAAAGTTCGCGAAGAAGACATAGAGAAGACTGCCATCATCACACCGATGGGACTTTTCGAATTTCCGCGCATGTGTCCAGGACTCAAGAATGCAGGTCAAACTTTTCAACGTTTCATCCATCAAGTGCTCAGCGGACTGCCCTACGTATTCTCGTTCATCGACGACGCCTTGATAGCATCAGAGAATGAAGCCCAACACCGAGAACACCTAAGAACGGTACTTCGAAGACTCGAGGAACACGGCATCACCATCAACCCTGCCAAATGCCAATTCGGTCAACCGGAAGTCAAGTTCTTAGGCTACATCGTGTCAAAAGAAGGCATCAAACCTCCAACTGAGAAGATCGACATCATCATGAACTATCCTCAGCCAAAAACCATCGAAGAGCTACGACGTTTCCTCGGTATGCTGAATTTTTACCGCGACCACATACCTGACGCCGCGTCCATGCAAGCACCACTCAACGCGCATCTTCACAACGTCAAGAAAAGAGACAAAACCGTCATACAATGGACAGAAGAGTCAACGCAAGCATTCGAAGCATGTAAAGCTAGCATAAACAACGCTGCTTTACTCGCCCACCCATCTCATGAAGCCGTCTACGCTCTCTTCTGCGACGCCTCCGACAAATCAGCTGGCGGTGTACTTCAACAATACGTCGACGAAAAATGGCAACCACTTGGCTATTTTTCCAAGAAATTCTCCGACGCGCAATCAAGATATTCGACGTACGATAGAGAACTTCAAGCAATCTACATGGCCGTCAAACACTTCCGCAAGATGTTCGAAGGACGACCACTCATCATCTTCACCGACCATAAACCCCTTACATACGCAATGAGCAAAATAACATCAACAACCGAGACGCCAAGACGCACAAGACAGCTTTTGTTTATCAGCGAGTTTACGACCGACATACGTCACGTGAGCGGTAAACAAAACATTGTTGCCGACGCACTCAGCCGCATCGAAACAATCACATGCCCGTCTCCGATCAACTACGAAGAAATAGCGACAGCTCAAGAACAAGACACCACAATTCAACATCTACAACAACAAGACAACATCACCTTGAAAAAAGTCATCATTCCGAACACCAACATTGAACTCTACTGCGAAACATCATCATCGCATGTCAGACCATATATACCGGAAAAGCACAGAGAAGAAATATTCAGAAACATACACAACATCAACCATCCCGGTACGCGCACGACTCGCAAGATCATCTCACAAAAATATTTTTGGCCGTCAATGAATAGCGACATACCAAAATGGACAAGAAGCTGCATCGATTGCCAAAAGAATAAAATTCAACGTCACACATACAGCGCGATTTCAAAACTCCCGCCAACAGATCGTTTTCACCATCTGCACGTCGATATCGTCGGACCGCTACCTACAACATCTCAAGGTCATCGCTATCTCGTTACTATGATCGACCGACAAACAAAATGGCCGGAAGCGATACCTACCGACGACATATCAGCCGAAACAGTCTCCGAAATCATCTACAAACACTGGATTGCAAGATTTGGATGTCCCGAAACACTCACTAGCGACCAAGGCCGCCAATTCGAAAGTCAGCTGTTCAACAACTTAATGAAAACAATGGGAATAAAGAAGAATCGTACAACAGCCTACAATCCCAAGTGCAACGGTATCATAGAACGTTGGCACCGCACTCTGAAGACTGCACTACGTACCAGACTGTCCAGCTCAAGTTCATGGATCGACGAATTACCTACCGTGCTACTAGGACTACGAGCGACCCTACGGACAGATGCCGGAGTTAGCCCAGCCGAACTAACATATGGCTATAACTTACGGCTACCGGGTGACTTCTTCACAACATCATCAATACCTACATCTATGGACTACACATATGTCGAAAAACTACGCTCATCAATAGAAGAAAACAGGCCTCAGTCGTGTACGTCACACCATAACAAACAACGCATCTTCGTACACAAAGATCTACAAAACTGCAGCCACGTGTTCGTTAGAGTCGACGCAGTAAAGCGACCTCTACAATCACCATATCAAGGTCCTTATCGCGTTATCAAGAGGACAGAAAAAGTGTACACAATACAACTTCAAGATCGCGAATCAAACATCTCAATTGACCGACTGAAACCTGCCTACTTATTACAAGTAGATCAAGAAATCAACTTACCACAGAATACATTACCATCATCAAGTCACAATCAAGTCATCATCACTCCGCCGCAGTTACCTCAAGATACCTCGCCACAGAAAGTTCAACGCACTCCCGCCGTTACGAGCAACGTGACGCGCACGCGTATCGGTCGTTCAGTCAAGTTGCCGGTACGTTTCACTTGAAGGGGAGTACTGTGGCTACACCATTACCTTTATACTTACCTAATTACCTTACCTTAGAGTACAAATCAAGATACCTTACCATCACATGCAGAAAATACCTTGATAGAACAACCTTTAGAAACAGTTACAAGTACCAGCTCTAAGAAGAACTCTTTTAAGGATAGCAAGTACCAGCTCTAAGAAGAACTCTTTTAAGGATACCAAGAAAGAAAACACAACACACACATCATGCAAGCATTTTATTTATGGCGACGCATTGTCAAAGAAACGGCGAGTTGTCATAGAAACAAGATTAGTTGAACATGCACGTGCTGTACGGAGCTTATCATACGTCGTTGTCAAGAAACAAGAATAGCACAGCACACGACTCTTCACTTCAAGCAGCACATCACATCGGTCTTCACTCTTCATCAGTTCGTGGATGAACACTTCACAACACATGGAAACTCGCCGCTCGCCGCAAGCTATGCGCACGTCCGCACCGTTCCGAGCGCCGCCGTCGAAAAGGACTGCGAGATTGCGCGAGCTAGACGATATCACAAAAATAAGATAAGGTATCATGTTTGTGTGCCAGTTAAGCCTCTTGAATCTTAATTTTATATGGCGATGCTAAACGTGGACTTCACGAGCGTGGCACGCAGGTAACGCCCACATTGTACTTCTATAGAGATGTACCTAGGTATCGCCTTCCTTAGTTATTTACACACTGTTGTGCGCTATTTATATAAAATAAAGAGTTGATAGTAAGACCCGACTAAAGAAGAACAAAAAAAAGAAGAGCCTAAAAGACTTGTATCCACGGCCGAAAAACCCATTTTTTGTTGACAGATGACTGCACTTGATTGACATTGACTGATATATGCATAATTGATAGACGTAACTATATTGCCACTAATAAAAATAATTGTTCAAGTAGTCTATTTACTTTATTGCGTACTCAAATCCTAATGTACGCACGTCAACAGTGGCGTAGCGTGCCATTTTGGCGCCTGGGGCGGGAGACCCACTTTGCCGCCCCCATTCTATAGGTGCTTAATTAAAATTAAATTGCACAGGCAATGAGATACTTTTTATTGAAGAAAAAATTGGATGAGCGGTTTTACAAGCGGATTCTACGAGCCTTATGAGCAGCGAAGTCAGAAATAACTTTGTCAAAATCAATATTAGCAGCCAATTCTTGTTCAATCGACAATATAGCCAAGTTTGATAATCTAGCGGAGCTCATAGTAGATCTGAGGTAATTTTTTATTAGCTTCAACTTCGAAAAACTTCTCTCACAGCTTGCCACACTAATCGCCAAAGTCAAATATATACGAATCAAGATGACTATATTTGGAACCGAAATTCCGAGATTCAGTTTTTGAATGAACTGGAGGAGCTCCAGTGGTCCTTTACCACTTATATCTTCCTCTGATTCAGAACAGGCAATAAATTGCTGGAGACGCTTCCGCTCCATCTGAAACTCGTCCTTGTCGATGTCTTCTAATACATGGGAAAGATCACACTCGAACTTGCTGTCCAAAAGTTTTGCTGGCATCAAAAATCCGAACTTGTCCGATATTTCTTGAATTTGCTGGAATCGAGTCGTCATTTCTTGAATGATCTTGTCCAATGATGCGAACACCTCTCGACGGATTTCCTGCTCGTGAGACAAAGCTGCATCTGCAGAAGATTCATC
This sequence comes from Euzophera pinguis, assembly GCA_947363495.1. Lineage (NCBI taxonomy): Eukaryota > Metazoa > Arthropoda > Insecta > Lepidoptera > Pyralidae > Euzophera > Euzophera pinguis. The sequence continues at coordinate 2,258,203 of OX376156.1, read as the reverse complement.
GCCATGCATGCGTTTTTTCCTGCAAATTCTTCTCGTTTTGAGTTCGATTCCGAGTTTTTCGCAAAGAGTCTTAGCAAAGTCAATTGCTTCTTGCACTAAACGGTCTCTACTTTCCACTAAGAGGGTTTTCAAAGCGCAGAGTTTCTGAGCACACTTATCCACACTTAGTCCTCGTTGCTGCAGGTAAATCTGTGCGTCATCTACTTCAGGTAGCACTGCAGCCCAAAAGCCAAGAAAAGTTAGGAAGTTAAATGACTGCATGGCTGTCAGGAGAAGACTGGCTCCCGATCTTGTTTCGGAAGTTTGAGATGAATCTGTTAATTGTTCCAGTACCTCAAGAACTCCCTCAAACTTATTTTTAAGCATCTTGACAGCTACATGTCTAGCGCTCCAACGCGTTTCAGTGACTCGTTTCACTGCTTGACCTGTGACGGCAACCAAAGCGTTCCATCTAACAGTTGATGCAGAAAAGAAGGCAAATAGCTTCTCTAGAATTCCAAAAAACGTCACCGAATTCACTGATTCAGAAGCAGCGTGTACCCCAGCCAAGTTTAGTGAGTGGTTTGTGCATGCAACGAATAGAGCTTTCGGATTTAGTGCTTTAATCCGGGCTTGAACTCCATTGTGGATCCCTGACATTGTGGCAGCATTGTCATAAGCCTGTCCTCTCAGATTCTGTATGTCCAGTCCGTCTGATGTTATCTTCGCGATTATATCGTTGCTGAGATCTTCTGCATTTTTTCCTTTTGGTTGGAAGAAGTCAATGAAAGATTCTACCACAGCGACTTTTTCTCCTTCGATATGTACGTATCGCAGAACTTGGCTCATTTGGTCATTGTGGGAGATGTCTGGTGTACTGTCGAAGATTACGCAATAATATTTAGCTTTTTGAATACGACGGATGATGGTGGATCGAACTTGCTGTCCCAGTAAATTTATAAATTCATTCTGGGTTTCTGGAGACAGATATGAAACTGACACTCTTGCTCCCAGCTTTATCTTTGTCAGGTGTTCCATTAGAAGAGGATCGTATTTAGCTAGGAGGTGCACTAACTCTAGAAAGTTCCCGCGATTGCCACTATCATCTCCTCGAATGTCTTCTCGATGTCCTCTGAAGGCCAGATTCTGTTTGGCTAAGAACTGGATAATATTCAGCAACCTGTACAATACATCCCTCCATTTCTTCTCCTCACTTTCGAAAACTTCTTGTTGTTTCTGATCGATGGTTGCTTTACAGTTCAGGCGAACTTCCAACTCCTTCCATTTCAAGAAGCTCTGTTCATGGCCCAGGTTATTTTCATGGTCTCCGATTCTTGGATTTAGCTTCCACCATTTGTTGAATCCTTCTTCAGATGCGAAGTTCGAGCCGGAATTGCCAAACAGCTTGCAAGAAAAACAATACAAAGACTGCTTCAGAGGCGAGTACACCAGCCATGTTCGGAGAACCTTTTCGCCATTAGATAATGGTTTGTAGAACCACTCTTTGGTTAGTTTTCGGGTACCGCCTTTCGTTGAAGTCCCTGAGCGAACAACATCGGCAAATTTGGAATCGATGTGCTGTACTGAGTCAGACCCGCGACGTACTAGAAGCGTTCTGACTTCGTCGGTCATAGGAGAAGGCCAGCAACCTACATCGTCGAGATTCACATCTTTGACTTCGGCAGGAGCAGAAGGCACGATTTCAATTATGTCTTCTTTGGCAACATTCACTTTTTCTGCAGGCTTATGACTAGATGCTTGAGGCACATCTGGTGAGTCGACTTCGTCTTGACCCTGCTCTGTGGTGGGACCAGAACTACTTCCAACTGCGACGCCAGGCACGTCTTCTTCTTGTGCCTGTAAAATAAGTTATGTATTCCCATGAATATTGGCTAGAAGACACGTTCGAATTTCAAATAAGTATTTTAACTATCACAAAACAAAAGTGGTTTTGGTGACGGCGCGGCTAAATGAAAAATTATGTTACCTACCATAAATAATCAAGTGATCAAAAAACAAAGAAAATATTCCTAGACATTTACAAAACATTCCCAATACAAAATTTCATCTTATTTTGTTTAGCGGCTTAGGCTATAGAGCTGACAACTAAAAACAAACGCACATACATACACATTTTGATTTTTTACTTTAGATAAAGAACCTTGCAATTTATTGCGAGCGACCCAGCCAATAAAATGTCTAAAATAACTGGAGTAATTCTAGGCCACACACGATTCTAGATGGAGGAATCATATATCTACTTACACTGGAATCACTTCCGCTGCTGCAGGATGCCACCGAAGACGTTAACGTGGCTTTCGAACCAGAACTAGAACTGAAATATTTCAGTAATGCACCTTGAGACTTTTTCGCATCTGCTGCTTTCTTAGCCCTTTTTTTGCGGAATTCCGCACCGCTTTCTTTGACTCTTTTCATTTTCAAAAACTAATTCAAAGATTGGGTAAAGATCTAAATGTTTAGTTTTAGAAGATTCAATAGTATTTAAAAGATCGAAACACAATCAAAACGACTTTCGTTCCGTATCCAAAACTCTCGCAAAACAAACATACGAGTAATGCGTGATTGCGTAATGGCACTTCACGATGCACTAAAACAAACAAAGTACCTACAAATGAATGCGTAGTACTAATTCAATGAGTGCGAAAGAGAGGCATCGACACGGGCCGACTCGTAAAACAAAAGATTTCAGATTCAGATCAACTCGGTTCGCGCGCGTTGCCTCGCCGGCGCGGCGGGCGGGCGGCGCGGCGTGATGCGATGTTGCCGTTCGTATGTAAACAAACAAACCTTATAAAGAGCTCTGTCAGTAATTTAGCAATTTTTCTTTTAAATAAATTTTAAAAAATCCTTTGTGCGCAAAATTTTATATAAAAATGGAAAATTATACTGTGTAATGAAATGAATGAATCATAGATCAGATCTCAACCCGCTTCAACGGCGACATTTTGCCGCCCCCCGCGGGCTGCCGCCCGGGGCGGGCCGCCCCCTCCGCCCCACCCACGCTACGCCACTGCACGTCAAATAAACAATAATCTTAATTTCCTGTTTTACAGTACGTCTAACATCATTAGTAACAAAGAATTTTATAAAAAATAATGAATTAGTTTCGTTTTTGAAGAATTGCTATGGCAATATTAACACGGCAACACGAAATGAACTGGGGCCTTACCATGAACTCTTATAGCAGGACCTAATCTGCCTCGCTGGCTTATTTTCTATCCAACTTCCAGCCACTTGCCAGCGAGCCAACTTTACGATCCACTATTCATTTTGTATGGGAATTCGTACCATGACGTACCATTTTGACAGCGATGCAGTTTTGCTGGAACGTCGCAAATGTCATCTAAGCGATTTTTAAAAAGCTCCTATTGTACTAGCTTTTTAACTCCGATTCTGCAAAACTGCATAGAATTTCACAATATTGTTCCGTGATGTTGGGATTTTTGGGTTATATTTTCAATTAATTATCTCTCCAAGTTATAAATTCGCTCAAATTAAGTAGTAAAATCGACGTTATTCAAGAAATTAATACAACTTACGATATCGAATAATGATATTTTTGTTTTGTACTTACATTACAATTAATGTTTATACGGTAAGTCGGCTTTTGTTTGTTCTACGCTTTTATATAAATGTTAAGGGGTAATAACACAAACTAAATAGGGGTACTAGATAGTAAATGAACTACTTATCGTTTGTACTTACAAAACAAACAAATCAAAAGTAGGGACTTAATTAAGACTTACTTAAATCTCCATAATTGTTTACAGATGGGCAGTGATGACTGACGATGAGTATGAAATTTATCTACATCCTACTTGGAAGGGGAAAATCAAAATAATACTGCCAACCCGTATATGAGACTCAGAAATAAGATACAAAAGGACCCATTTTATTTGGACTATGTGGAGTTGGTTACGGAACAATTTGCTTTGCAACAAGTAAAGAAACAAGTTGCTACAAGGTAACTAAGAACAGAATGTAGGTATGGATATTGTAACTTTACAAACTGACTGATATGTCTTTTTACGTTTAATACCAGCCATACTTTACACATGAGCAGATTAATGAACACCCACACAAGTATTTTTATATTATGTATAAACTAGCCGTGGTTTCACCAACCCATGAGCAATTTCTCTCTTTCTTTACAATATTAGTGTAGATTATTACATTAGTATTTTTGAATCTCAACAAATTGATCACCAATGACTCAACAAAACTAAAGATAAATCAACTGTTCTGTTGGGTTATTGGCAATCAATATGTTATTATAATGGCGTTTATTATGCAGTAAATAAATTTGATTTGTCAAAGAAACATGACTAACAAGGTGTTTAAAAGTAAGTAACGATCATCTCTTTTTCAGGTTCTTCAATGCAACAATTTTGAATGGCGAACAAGAAGAGTAATTCAAATGATGAGAGGAAATTCAAAGATGTGATTAGACTGTCCATGCTTAAATTTTTATTGTGTATGTTCAATTATGTGTACTTACATGAAAGTAAAATAAATGTATTGAAAATAGTTATTTTAATTGAATAATGAATAAAACCATTTGAAAATATGATTTAGATTTGTTTTATTGTTTTAACACTAGTGACTAACATATTAATTTTCTAAAAAAACATGAGACCTTAAATAGATCCTTACACATTCAAAAATTTAAATAACTATATTTTGACATATAAACTAGACGGATGGTTCAATGCCAACTAAAAATGAAAGACAATATTCACTTCATTCCCACCTTGTCATAACCAGTGGCTGGCAATGCCTATTCTATAAATTCATGATCATACAGATTATAACAGTATGCAGCATGCTCACTGAAATATTATTTTTCAATCACATACAATTCACAAAATAAAATTATTAAACTTCTTTGATTCATTCACTGTACTTGACAGACTTTAATGCTAGTTTTTATTGAGCACTTTTCTTTCATATATCTCCTTCACCCACTTCCTATAATCAAGTATCTGCGGCTGTTCTGGTATGTAAACTACATCTGCAGTTTTGTTGATAACTGGATTAAATAGTAATATCTTCAGAAATTATCCATATGGGCCCCACGGGTAGCATGGTACCATCACTGAAAGCTAGGAATGCAGTGAGACAATGCAAGGTCTGTTTGCTCCAAGTTCTGAAAGATAAATGAAAACAGTAAATAATTATTTAAGTTTTGAAAATTCAATTGTTTCACCATGATGAATAATGATTATTATGACAATTAAGCAGAGATGTGAAAAATAGTTAAGTAAAAGTATTTAAATACAAAATGCAAATGCATAGTTGTTAGCACTATTTCAAATAGAAATACAAAATAGTTTTAAATAAAAGTATTTAAATACAAAATGCAAAATACGTATTTTCAAAATAGGTTTTGAAAATAAAATACCTTGTTAAGCATAAGCACTTATTTTTATTTAACTGATTTTAAAACAAGTATTTGTTCAAAGAGTTCATCTTTCATGTTCCGCCTATGGGGCCTCATAATCATTCCACCAAAAGAAAATAGTCGTTCAACAGGGGCAGAACTCGGTAAGCAGGTATTATATTTAAGGAAGAGTTTTTTTACATTTGGATACCTGTTCAAGGATTCTAAGGTATTGTCTTCATCTTTTAACTATTGTAGTGTTTCCAGATCTATTGTAGTATTATTAACATTATCACTAGCTACTGAAGAATCAGAGTCCTCAACAAACATATAATAAGATTCTGTCCTTTCCTTCTTTTTATCATAGTCAGTATGTTGGACTTGGGAACTCTTTTCGTCTTCTTGTTTTATCTTTCTCACTTCTGAAACAAATACTTTTTTGATGTATTCTCTATTGGCTTTTGGCACCCATTTCATTTTGAAAAAGGGATAAGATACTGATGCTATTATACCATCTTTTGCTTTTGGCTCTTCTAATTTATAAAATCTCTCAAAACGCCTATTAAGACTTTCTTTAATAACATCTATCAATACACCACAATATGTAAGGTTATCCATTTTCAAACTGCTTAGAATTCTTTGCATTCTCATCAGTTCTGGTATAAGACATCCATAGTAAGTATCTTTGTCCCCTTCTAAACTTCTGATGCCATCAGCAATAGGCTTTGAACAGCTTACATATTCAAGAAGAAATTTAATTTCAATTTCTTTAAAATGGCCAATCCTAGTTTCAACAATGACAACACTACGGTCACGATCAGTGCGTTCATAAATAAGGTAATCTTGGATTCAAGAATGAAAAATAGGAAAAATGAACTAAAAATGTACCAAAACTATTTTGTATTTTATAAATACTAAATATTTATATAAAGTATTTCAAATAAAATACAAAATACATTTAGAAAAAAAGTATTTGAAATATAAAATAAAAATAGGTATTTTGCATTTTGTATTTGCATTTCGAATATATGTATCTGTTTTTAACCTAGACACAACAGAACACTTTTAGGGTGATGAGATTTGCTTTATATTCATTTAACTTGATATTATTATATTTGTGAAATGGTTATATCGGAAAGATAGGTAGTGGTATATTGATACCCGTAGACGATGGTAACAGTAAAATCATAATACATTTTGCACTTGAAATATAAACAAAAGTTGAACTTACTGGCAAGTTCATATAATTAGCGCCGTCAGCTCAAAGCAAAATTTAGGACATTGCCAATTTCCCATGTGAACTACAGCATCTTCAATAGATTATATTATATTTTATTTCATATTTTTTAACAAAAATATTGATTGTTGATTTGCTTCAAGGTTAGATTTGAGGTTCTGGGTGAGTTCAAAATTGGTAATTCTGCCAACTCCAAAAAAATACTAGAAATAGTAAAGTAATTAATATTTCTTTTTTTTTGAGAAATTTATTTGATTGACAATAATTGTTCGTAATTTATATATCATCATTCATGATTGATTGATAAAAGATTTATTTTATGTATAGTTAATGTTAAAAAATACATTTTTGATTAAGAAAAAAAATTTACTAATACCATCTATAACTATATATCAACGTGCCCAAAATGCTGGCCGCATTTAATTCATCATTTGTATGTATGTCACCTAAATAGATATTAAATAGATATTTATGTACATACATAATATTTGTACGTACATACAAAATATTTTATGTGATTTCGTGCAAGAAGCAATAGAACACGTAACATTAAAATATATACAGATAAAATGAAAATGGTCCAATCGAACTCAATCAAACCCCCTAAATTTAGAAAAAATTACTTCAAAATATCTTAACATAATACTTACCTATCTAAAAATTACAAAACACCAAAGTTACAAACCTCAACATACAAGACATGCGCGGGATGAGTGAGGCACAGAAATAAGAATAGTAAATGGAAGTGCTATGTGCCGGCTAATTAAGTCTCTCGAGTCTTAACGTAATATGGCGAAGCTTAACTTTGGCACATGTTATAAAAGGTTCTAGTCATAAGCGCAATCGAAAAGTCACAAAAATCAGTGCTTTTATTAGAAATGTCTGTTACGCTTTCACGGTCAAACCTCTAAACGGATTTTGGTATAAAATCTCAAAATCCGTCAATGCGCTGCGGCCCGTCCCGTCACCAATCTGCTAATTACACATTTTGGGCTGCGATGCGGCCCGCTCCGCCCCGCTGCGGCCCGTCATAATGTGCGCGTACCTTTACGACATATCGCAAACTTATTAGCATAATTTAATTCCTCAATAATAAAAGTAGCCCAATTTTCTGGGCCTAAAAAGTGCTAAATCTTCCAAATGGCACATTTCTTCCACAAATGGTAACACTGTTTGGATTTTGAATGAAGGAATTGAATGATTATAAACAAGCCAGAGACTAAAATCCATCCACCTACTCGGAATTTCCAGCCAGTAGCAAGAAGGATTTTTAGAGGTGATGGTACGGATTTAATCCGTTCTTTAGCAGGCTGGATATTGAACTGCCTGGAACTTGGATGGTTTACAAAAAGTTCATGGTAGGCCCCCTGAATTGGCTAGTCAACTAAAAAATAAATTGTGTATTTTATATATTTTATTGATAGAATAGACTATTTCGGAGATACAATTTAAACGAAAAAATTCTTAAAATTATATTTATTTTGTTATTTAATTTTAAAGATTCTATAGTGATGACGTCACGCAACGATAATGGCTATCTCGAACTGCCAGAAAGCAAAAATTACTAAGGTATTAAAAAATATGTATGCCAGTGTCAAATGTCAAAGTCAAGATGGACCGCGAGCCGCGAGTTGGTTCTTGTTTGTTTACAATCGCCAAATATCTACCCCATTTCTCGTATCTATTGCATAATGGCCTGTTTATTGGACTTTACTGCCGTCTCTTCATCCGTTGACATCTGATTTTTCAATAATTGGACACCGATTCTTTATTAAAATGTATGAATGAATGTAATGAAGATGTAGTGTTATGTAGGGGTTATGTTTATTTGAACAGAGATGACATTTGACATGGGTGACAAGTACGTGAAGCGCCTAATTAGCGCTACCAAACAAAAAATATTTATTCACTATCCTGTGCTACCAACCTAAAAAATTAAATGTGAATAGCCGGAAGTTATCCGGCTACGTCATACGTTAACTTTGCTAAAAAATGAAAGTCATTGGGTTTTCTGCGATTTTCTTTAAAAATACTTGCTTATCTAAAGATCTGATTAATGTAATCTGTTCTTTAAGCCTATTCCTCGAAATGGTTTACGAATTAGACATTTTCATGAAAAAGTTTACTAGCCAATTGTTAATGATGCGTGTCCATTTTACAAACAAAAAGAAGAATTGCAGAGGAATTGCTAGGAATTCACGAAATGAATTCGTTTTGATGAATTGCTCAAAGTGGCGATTTTAGACCTACTGTTGTGATTTTGTGGCACTAGACTTAATTCTCCATATACGAAGCCATTTATCAATTTTGTCTAGGTGTGATTGCAGCAACTCGGAAGCGACTTCGGGCTTGGTGTGACTGGCCAGAATTGCGGTATCATCTGCATAAGTGGCTGTAGTTACTTGACCACTGGTTGGCAGATCTACTGTGAACAGTGTGTATAGATATGGTCCCAACACTGATCCTTGGAGAACCCCTGCTTCGATATCATAGAATTTGGATCTAGCGTCTTCTTCTTTTACCTGCAGCCGTAGCATGGCTCGCGCGATAGATAAGAGTCGCGGCGCATAAACTTCTTAAACTCCACGCTATTTCTATCTATTATGCGAGCATGGGTTGACAGCGCGATATAGTATCTCCCCTAGATAGATTTTTAACGACGCGACATAAGGTCTTGACCATTAACCACGCTGATAATGGCCATTTATTAAAATTCTTAGTGAAGTGAGTACCTGAAAAAAGTAAGATAAAGCTTCGATAAATACGAGTTTTTGTTTTACTATCATAAATCATTTTTTGAATATCATATATCTGTAACTCTTCTTTACTTTGATAAGTACTGGATATCCTTCGACAGTACGGGGAGCCAAGTCTTCCTCCAGTTCCTCGCATAAATATTGCACCATTACCGGGCTGATTTTATAATTTTCTAAAAATTCTTCCCTAGGTAGACTCCAAATATGGGCAAGCTCCCTTACTTCCGTCCTTTGACGCTTCCTTGCCTCCTTTTCTTCCAAAAGGACAAAATATGTCTAATATAGCCTCTTGACATCTATAACAAAAACAAACATTTATAGAAAGGGCCAAAGATTACAAATTGCAAACTGTAATTAAATTTTAATAAATATGTATTCTTTACTTACTTTGAACTAATTGACAGTAAGTTTAAAGTAATTCTATTGATCATTTACATAAAACCGCTCAATTTAATAAGTAAAAACGATATTTTTAATAAACTTACCTTTTATCTGGGTCTCGAAAATCGCAGATAAATTTAAGCCACTAAACTGTCAAAAGTCGACAATTTATCTTCAAAACACGGCAGCCATCTTGTAGCCATGCTCGCACTTGAGACAAATTATCGCGGTCTTAGATAAAATGACAGGTCGATTGCAAAATTTAAACCAATGTTTAGAACCCATGCTCGCAACGTTAGATAACGCGGGAAGTGCGATAAAATCATAGGTTAAAACAGTTGTCGCGCTAACCATGCTGCCCGTGCTGGAAAATTCTACCAGTAAGATATGATTGGAGAATTTCGAAGAGTGGGAGTAGCGACTTTATTTTGCAGAGGAGTTCTTTATGCCAGACTCTGTCGAACGCCTGTTGTACGTCAAGAAATGCAGATGTGCAGTACTATTTCTCTCCAGGGAAGAGCGGATTGTATCACAAACTCTATGCACCTGTTCAATAGTGATAGGTAGTAGGTTTCTTTTAGAATAGGATAGTAATAGGATTCTTTTAGAATGTGGGGATAAGTCTACATAAGAGAATCCTTTCCCAAACCTTCGACAGAACCGGAAGCAGACTTATCGGGCGATATGAAGACACAACGTTGTTCGGCATGCCTGGCTTATGGATCATAACGATCTGAGCGACTTTCCAATGTTCGGGAAGTAAGACAATCTAAAAGAGGCATTTATTAGTATCGTTAGAAACACAATCGCTTTTCTGGGAAGTTCCTTGAGTACTTTTGAGGAGATTAGGTCATAACCGGTGGCACACTTATCTTTAAGTTTAGTTTTAAGATAGTCCGTCGGATCTCTCTAGGTGTTGCGAGTTTCAGTGGTGGGTCCAGCTGAAGTGGTTGCTGCAATATTTCATTCAATGATGATTCATCCATCGCGGGATCGGCATCATTTGGTGAAAGGCACTGCACATGATACCATTATTATACGCTTCTACTGAACACTTTTTTAACACTTACGACTAGATATTTAGTTTTTAATTTAAATATTTGTTGATGAGACATTATTGTTTATATAAAATGGTCTCGCTTTCTATCTCATTTTAACACCGTATATTAGATCCATAGTCTAAGGATGGTTCAGTGGTACCTAGGCTGTTTTTTTGGGAATATTCTAGAAACTTTACAGTTGGAAACACGTTTTGTTTATGATTTATGTTATGTCATGTCAAAGTCAGATTTTGTAGTTTACTGTATAATTTATGATAAATTTGTGAAGTGATTGATTTGACGGACGTGTGATTTTATAAATTTATTTTATTTTTAAATTAATATTCAATCTAAAAAAAATGTTTAAATCAAAAATATTCACTAACATAAACTGTGTAGTTTTTGTTTTATAATGGTTAAAAGAGACTTCAGTGAAGTGAGATCTTGGCTTCAATATCATTGTCAGGTCGTAATGTAAGCAAAGGAATTGAAACAAAACAATGGCAAAACAAAAAGAAGATAAATGGGAGAGTTTAGAAACAGTGAAAACCTTCGACTTAGGTAAGAGAATTCTTAAATTCATAAATTAATGGTCCTGCCATTTCACTTTTTCACTAATGTATTTAATTATATAAACTAACGAATTTATGATGGTGGATTTCTGAAGGGGCTTAACCTTGATCGATTCAGATTTAAGAAATTAAAAAAATTGTTGGAATCGCGAGCCTATTGCTTCATTGCTCAATTTATAAAATTTCCCTCATACTAAGTTTGTAAAATTTTCTAAAAGATGATGAAATATTATGTTTTGTATACCTAGCTAGATAAAGATATCTTATTTTTGTGTATAGATTGTTTGTGCCACTATGATGATTATTCATTAGTGTTTATTGAAGTGCTTGGTTTAGATGAAGGAAATGTGACAATATGCATATTATTTAAAATGATACAAGGATTAATTCTTCAAGCAGGCTTCAAATGTTTAAAAAAACAGATATGTGATGTGGGAGGTCCACAGGCTGTTTCGAAAAACTGACACCAAAGCATGCAGAGTCAATATTTAACCAATAAATGAAGGAATGAATCTTTGAAAATATCTGTATTCATACATATCGTTCATGAACAATATCACAATGCTGTCTTATTTAACACACATAATGTAAACATTAGTGTTTAATAAAAGTGTAATACATAATAAAACCATAACAAGTATTTGTATACAATATCATATTTGACCACAAAGCCACATGGTATAGAATTTTCTGGATGCACAGTCTATGGTATTTTTAACTCTATTGTTCAAACAATTATGTCTAAATTATGTTGAATGTTAAACAAGTTCTTACAAATATTTATTTATTTATTTATTAGGAAGAACAACAGCTTCTTTTGTATAAAAGTAGTAAGGTAAAAATTATTTATAGCAAGTGAGCCACTACAGGTCCTCACAGATAGATCCAAAAGAGCTTAACAAAAGTTGAATAGTAATCACACACGCCACAATTGTGAGACAAGTACATAACAAGTATGAGATCTAACAAAACATTAGTCGCAACATTGATATGGTCAAAATAGAAAAAGAATAATAAAAAAGTTTAACTCTTAACAGTAAAACACAACAGAAAAATCTATGCTACTGAAGTAAATGTTCATAAAGTAAACGCCTTGCTCTAGCTATGCTTGTGGTGAATAAATACAGATCCAATGTCCTGGAGAAAATATTGAAATTATTACTTGCACGCAATAAATATGAATTCTGCCGATAATTTGTTGATACATTTGGTACATAGAGAAGAGGATTAAATCAAAAAATTCTAGGGCGAGCTAATAAATTGATTTTAGCTAAGAGTTCTGGAGAGTCAACTACACCAGAAGCAATCTTCATTAAGAAAATTATGTCCGCGACATCACGGCAATCCTTCAAAGGTGATTTTTACATAGGCCTCGATAGTTATTCAATTTGTAGTTTAGTACCTAACATAAATATTTCATTAATTTTCGTTGAATATTTTGATACATTCGACATAAATATTGTACATAGGGTTCCATACCTGCAATGCGAGTCCGGACAAAAGTGTAATATAGTATTTTTATGATGTTAAAAGAAGTTGAACACTGCAGTACAAAACCAAGCGATCTAAGAGCCCTAAAAACTATTTTGTCTATATGTGATTCAAAAACTAAGTTTAGTATCGTGATATATCCCTAAGTCTCGTATAGATGTAGATCGCTGCAGAGATGTTTGCATTAATGTATAAGTTGTTGGGATTGAATGTAGCTTTCTAGTAAATGTGACAACACAACACTTAGATGGATTTAGATCAAAACCATTCAGAGTACAGTAATGTTCAAGTCTATTCAAATCATCTTGAAATGCATATGAATCAGCCGATGAAGATATAGTAGAAAATATCTTCATGTCATCTAACTGACTTGAGTGTAAGCAATGTAGACTGTCATCTTACCATGACCCTTTTTTTAAACGGTTTTCCTTGTTATGTTCCTTTATGAATACTTTGGTTTGTATGTTGTTGTTATTTTAGCTTTGTTCATACAGAAATTTGAAATTTATGTGCCAATATTTTTGTTTAAAATGTTTTTGGTAATGCAAAGTTAGCATTTTTAACATAATTTAGGTAGGTTTGTTTTTATTGAAAATGCACTTTTGTTATACAAATAAAGTTTAGCTAAAGTCTACATCATAACAAAGCAAACCAGAGTGCCATTAGCATCCATTGCCCATTTTATAGTATTTTTTACTTAAAGGCAAATAACTACCCATGAAGTTGTTTCATCTGTTGTCTAACATACTCTACATTGTATCTGATTAACTCCAATGAGCATAAAATGCTAAAATTAAAAAAAAAATGGATTTAAGTTTCTTAATGTTCAATAAAGTTCATAAAACCATCATTTTAAAAATTTCTATCTTTGTATCAATTACAGGTACATACAACAGTCACCATGAGACCCTATTCCAACAGAACCGTCAGCAACTTGACATCATCAACTATGCGGCAACCACACCAATTTCCCTGCTCGTACAGTCACTTGTCAAACAACTCTGTTCTCTTCTCGAACAGGACCAGATTCGAGCCAACCAGTTGTACAATACTATTTGCGAAAAACTCCATAGTATGAACCTTATAGACAACTCGTATTCTATGGGAGAATTCGAAGTTATGAGGAGTCAGTACCAAAAAGCTTTATACCATTTAGTTACAGTCACAAATGGGGCAGAAATACCATTTACGTTCCCCGCTACATGGCCTATTGTCCAACCTTCAGGCCTTGAATGGTCCAGGTACCATAGGGAGTTTGAAGAGTTATTCTTTATAGCAGGTGGTGGTTTTGGTCATGTTTTCAAAGCCAAACACAGGCTTGATGGTGTAGAGTATGCAGTTAAGAAGGTGTACATAAAATCCTCAAATGTTAAATCTATTATGAACCATTTAGCAGAGGTTAAGACTATTGCCAGTCTTAATCATCCTAATATAGTAAATTATAAAGCGGCTTGGTTGGAACCATTGATAGAATCTACATTAAAGGACTTGAACAAATTACAAATGGACACAGATAGTGACAGTGAATTTTCTGATTTAAAATCGAATTTGGTCTCATCGGCACTTCCTAACACTATATCTTCATTCAAGACACACAATTCCAATGATTTGACAAAGCACACCAGTGTTTCGGATTTCATAATATCATTCAAAAATTCCAATAGTTTTGAGAATGACAATAATTCTGATGAATTATTTGATGAGACAGATTCAGAATCAGAGACACCAGATTTTCAAGAAGGAAATGCAGTCTGTAAGTTGCTATCAGGGAAAGATTTTGAGAACTGTTCTCGTGTGAATTTGAAATGGGCGACTCTGTACATTCAAATGACATATTGTCAGCAGACTTTGAAACAATGGTTGGATAATAGAAACCAGAGTTTGTCCATGACCAGGAAAAATTCTGAAGATTTTTCTGTGGACTGCTTGGATAGTCAATACTCACCGGATACGAACTACCCAGTGTCCTGGGCTCATATCGATAAGCTTATTGATATGTTCACACAATTGGTTCATGGTTTGAATTACATACATTCACGTGGAGTAATCCATCACGATGTGAAGCCGAGTAATGTGTTTGTGGTGGAGAGTGACAACGAACTGAAAGTGCTTCTTGGAGACTTTGGGTTGGCGTGTCCGCTGCAACAGTCTCACCGCGGCGTGGCTTTGGGGACACAGTTCTATGCTGCCCCTGAACAGCTTGATGGCCAGTGCAATCCAAAGGTACATTGCATTTCATCATTTTTCTCCAATTCATTAATCAAATGTTTCTGTTTAGATTTTTTTTTGCATTAATTTAATCCTCAGCATATTCTTTTAAAATCTTCCTTTCTTGTAACTGGTGCAATTGGTCAAGAGATATTTTTTTTTCAATTGTATTAATGGTAAATGTCTGGTTGGACCAAAAAAAAATCATTTTTTTCTGTCGCTCTCATCATCATTCTAGCGTGTATTCCTAGTTGCGTCGTCAGCTTACGCTTGGTAGCCTAGGGTACGCTGTAAGTCATGGTCCTAGTTTTGGCGGATCTGGTTATTACAATGGAGCGACTGCCATCTGATCTCCGTAACCCTTTTCACAGGGCAACCAGACCAACAGGAACATGACCTTTTTTCTGTCCCTCAATTTATGGAAATTTAAATTTGTTTATACTATCTCTTTTTATACATAGGTATGTGGTCACAATCTTCAGCATTGAGAGATATATGAAGAAGAAAAAGATCACACCTAAGTCACATACGTTTAAGTCCGTATCCCTCCTTTCCCTTGTATTTTGAAATACCCTAAGGTTGTCTGTAAGAGATTGCGATCGCTATAACTCCGCATTATTATTGGCCGCCCATACGTTTTATTGTACCGCGTGCAAAGAAGTGTTAAGTAAATATAATGTTATCATAAGTTAAAGTGTTACCAATCCTTACTTAATATAAAATTGTGTCGAAAATTAAAAATATATTCGGCAAGTATTTTATAAACATGTTTTATATTCCAGAGTGACATGTACAGCCTCGGCATCATCCTGTTAGAGATGGTACAACCCTTCAGCACGGACATGGAGCGTGTCAAGACCATCGAGGCTCTCCGCAAAGGCCAGATACCAGCTAACCTCACAGCCAACTACCCAAAAATAGCCCACATCATCGGCAAATTGGTGCAAAGGCGTCCGAGCAAGAGACTAGATACGAATCAACTCTTGGACGAATTGCAACTTCTGATGGAGAATAAAGATGATACGATTAAAATGTTGAAAGAAGAATTGGCTGCGAAGGATGAGGAGATAGCGCATCTGAAGATGATGCTAGCCAAATGTAACGTTGGTTCCTAAACCGTGTTCTCTGGTGACAAATATCGTGATTTTATATCATTTTGTGGTGTTGATTTTAGCTGTTTGCCATTTTTTGGTCATGTGAAGTGTCTGATGATTTTTTTTTAAATAAGAAAGACTGTCAATAAGGAAAATCTAATAAATCAATAGATTTTTACCCCTTTTTTTTAAATATTAACAAAAGTTCAGTAAACTTTTTTTAATACTAAACAAAACAACATTAATTGTAAGTCGTGAATTTATGAGAACCATACGAAATTGTATTTGAGGAGCAGGGGACAATTTTTGATGGTGATATTTGTCATTAGTTTATGCGGTATAAACGACGGACGATTTGAGAAGTGTATGAGATTATATGCTTGTTTTGTAATCAAAGTGCCTTATAAAAGCCACATGTATTGTGTCATCGATTCAGGGTCGCACTCGGAAATGTGTATGATTACTTAATAAATTCGCTGTTTAAAAATTATAACAATGCATTTTCAATTGTTCACAAAAGTTTGACTTATGGAAAATACGTCAGTTGAATGATTTTCGTTCTATATCGAATGATTTGAATTAGTCATAATCGGTGAGTCGAACGCTTTTCATTCAGGCATCCATTTCAAAAATCGAACTCTATACTCTATGTGTGTTGTCAGTAGTGAATATTCAAACTAAAATGGAAAGTCTTAGGAGGACTCCGAAGGACAACTACATTTTAAGAGCAACATTTTTCACCCTTAGGAAGAATTATAGTGTGTTTCGATTTATTTTGAATTATATTCAATTTATCATTAACATATCTGAGGGCGACTGTCTAGTATTATGTTTTGATTGTGTAATCTATCTAATTTGTAACTGTGTTTTGTTTGCGTCGTTGCGACTCATTTCATCGAACTTTTTATTTTTAGACACGCTTTGTAATAAGTGACAAAAGTCATTTATATTT
This sequence comes from Euzophera pinguis, assembly GCA_947363495.1. NCBI lineage: Eukaryota > Metazoa > Arthropoda > Insecta > Lepidoptera > Pyralidae > Euzophera > Euzophera pinguis. The sequence goes on along the minus strand of OX376156.1, from coordinate 2,241,092 downwards.
TTAAATGAGATTAGTATTCAATATGTATGATTACATTTATTTAATAGCGACTATAGACATATAGTATATGGTGAAAAAGTCAAAGATCTGCGTCATAAACAGATAATATGGACTAAGGGCTGCAACTAATAGTTTTTTTTAAATTTAATTCTAATATGTTTCTTGAGGCACTTGTAAATTAATATTGTATGAATTATCGACTTATTGATGAAATTGTAGATATAAGTGTAGTATGTAATCTCATAGATTTAGTATTTTTTTGACAGTAATCTCAAGTCGTCCATTGTTTTATGTACTTAAACTACTTATATAGTTGTGTGTGTGTGTGGTATGATACTAATTATAAATAAATCATTGAATTTTAGAACTTCTCTATCTTTTATTTTATGGTTTATTATATACTTTTTGTATGAGACTATTAATTAATTCTTTGAATTCTGCTAAGTAATGCCTAAATCTATTTGTATTTTTGATAATTCAAACTCTTGTGTTTCCGCAACTGTTACACATAGAACATACCGTAATAAATTGTTTAATTCTATATCAACCATAAAAATAGGGCATTTTTCAGAAACGTCCACTTTCCAAATGCTTATTGGAGGATTCCCTTTCGCCTTTTGTGGCACCAACGAGTGTCACTTGATGGGGGGGGGGGGGGGGGGGTATAGGACTAACAAATACATTTTTATCATAAATTTTATTTACAAAACGCTAACACTCGTATAAATTAATGTCTTAGTCTAGTTATATTTACAGTCTTACAATACATTAAGCGGCATTAGCTGCATTTAGGTTTTAAGTTCGTTCGCTTAGTTAGTGTCGGTATCTGGAATGCTATTATTGAAACAAAAAAACTCACGCAAAATCGGCGAGTCGAATGATTTTCGTTCGATATCAAATGATTTTCATTCGACATTATGAGAAATATAATAAAAAAAGAGGGCTCCTGCTATATAATTGAATTAAACATAGGTAAGGCCACCTTTGCGCAAGGTTATTTTTCTTGTAATTGCTTGTATTTAACAATGTATCCTTGTTGTGCAATAAAGAGTTTTTGTATTGTATTGTATTGTAAGAGTAGTTATTTTACTTTCCGCTAGCGGCGCTTTTCGGATGTTATTTACAAAATTATGATACTGAAGAACTCAGGCTACCTTGAGCAATAGCACTCAGGGCGGAGAGTTTAGTTCGAAGAGTTTGAGCAATTGAGAACAAAAAATTTTTTTTTAATGGGATTCCAGGCTTCTTGGCCCTTAGGCAAAGTTAAATTAAAAAAAAAAGGCAACGAGCAGATCAGATCTTTGTCAATTCGATGTTTTTGAATTGTGACTGAAAGGCCCTAAGACACTTTGAATTCTAAGCGATCGGACTATTAAAAACGAATATAGCTTCACTGAAGCTAATTTGGCGAGAGGATCCAAATGCTGGGCTAGTTTAGAGGATGTTGTCTATCGCGTGGATGACGCCGTTCGTAGCTGGAATGTTGTGGGTGATCACTTGCGCGTTGTTTACCTTGATGCGCCCTGGAAATAATTATATTTTTTCAAAAATAATGGCAGAGGAGATTGGTAGCGAAGTTTGAGCTATCTTTGATTGGTTGAAATTAACGAGTTTGAGATGTCGAATGCTAGTAGCATTTTTATCTCGAATACGTTCGCAAGTTAATCTGCTCATTGCTGTTATTGCTAGATGATAACCTTCCAGGAGTGTTATACTTGAGCAAAATTGGTAAGTGGAATGATTTTTGTTCGATAACTAATGATTTTCTTCGTTTTAATATGCGAGTCGAACAATATTCAGTCCTACATTTCGTGGTTATTTTTATTGATACCTTTCTACACAACTGAAGTACCAACTATAATACCACACTTGGTAGGTTTTGACGTCACTCAACTATCAGCACTCTTCTGTAGCGTGAGGGGCTTGCCAACAATGGAGTTCCTCAGCTGGCACTACCGCTTACCAGCGCCGTACAGCATGCCAAACGGCACTCGTGTCTCACCAGTAGTATTCTGCATCGAAAACGGGTGAGAGTACAGAGCTCTCTCGTTAGTAGTACCCAGCAGGTCGATTAATTAGGTAACCCACTGGATATGAATGAATGAGCACCAAGCAGTGACTCACCAGCATTCTTCTGCAGCGTGAGGAGCATGGCATATTCCATAGTTTCTAAGCTGGTAACGCCGCACGCCCGCGCTGTACATCGTACCAGAATAGCAATATCTTCCGCGATGTTTCCATATTAGTAGTCCTATGAAGCAGAAACACGGAATAAACACTCACCAGCATTCTTTTGCAGCGTGAGGGGCTTGGCATCCTCCATGGAGTTCCTGAGTTGGTAGTAGCGCATGCCGGCGCTGTAGAGCGTGCCGGGCAGCACGTGCCGCGCCACGAGTGTGCGCGCCGCCGCTCGCTCCGCGTATCGCGCGAGCTCCGCCGGCGGCAGACGCGCGAACGCCGCGTCCGTTGGCGCGAATACTGTGTAGGTTTTGCTCTCTGGAAGGTGAAGATTTCCTTGCTTTATTCTAGAGATCAACCGATGAATGTAGTGCGCCTTTGCTTGTTGCTAACGAGATAACAATAAAAAATTTATTGTTAAGAACCAATTATGGTTTCCGGAACCATATTTGGTAATGGTATCTTCATATTATTTGCAAAGTGTTAGAGAACAAGCGTGAATGTTGAGAAGTGATACGGTGCTTGATTTGTGCATTGTACCTTATTTAATATCTCGATTTATGTGTACGTTAGTATATAAAAAATATCTCGATGGATGTAAGTGATTTTCTTGCTTCTCACCAAAAACTTTAGAAATCGCTAAGTGCACTTTTTCTACTAGAAACTTTTTCATTTTTGACTAGACCTTACTTGGCTAGGACTTGACTGACGAAATCCCACTATAGGACTGACTTTCGATGCTCTTTGTCACTAGATGATGCTAATGAAATACCTAAGTTAGCGAACTGAAAAGTATTTTTAGGTCACACAAGAATGTGTTGATTGGGAAATTATTTCACATATTCCACTTGGCCTTCAGTTAAACTTTTAAAAGTAATATGAAAATTTTACCTGCGAGAGTGTCGGCGAAACCGCTTGCGAATATAGCCTTAAGGAAGGTGGTGAACCTCCTGTCCCGGTCTGCTTGCAGCGTCTGCACCAGGTCTCCCACAGGCAGCGGAAACATCACCCTGTCTACTGCATGCGCAATGCCCTGAAACATTTTGCGAAAAAAATAGCATTTGTTTAGAACTGTGGTGACTGTAGTCTTTTGACGAAGCTCCTTAAATTACAATTGAGTTGGTAAGCAAGCATACGGCACACATCTAAAGGACGTATGGTTGCGTAGCTTACAGACAATTTATTTGTCATCAGCATATTTTCTTCCATCCACGGTTACAATTAAAACAACTTGTACCACGTCAAAGGCCGAGAAGCGTTTTCGAACAGCACCAGGTGTACATAGTCGACTGACAATGTAACCTACTCGAAATGATGATGATTAGTTATAACAATGCTCATTCTTTCTTTAATATGTAGGCAAGGTACCTATGTCATCTTTTCTTCATCACATTTCTTTTAAATGCTTTCCATTTTCTACTCTTATCCTACTCGACCTAGAGTCTGACCTCCTTTAAAAACGGCACCGGAATCACATCTCTATTCACGCCTACCAATATTTGCCTTCAATAAAAGTATAAAAGTAAGTCATACTCATACCTGTGGGATATGAATGTCCTTCTTTTCCTCCAATACCCTCGCTCCGTTGACGGTGGTGACCTTGACCTCGTTCCACTCTACGTCATGCATATCGTACTGGTTGACCCTTAGTTGGGTGCCAGCTAAAGAGACTCCTGTCATCTCGTCCTGAAGAGATCCGATGTCGAAAGCGCCAGGGATCACGTGGTGTAGAAGAAGCTGTAAGGATAATGTTAATAGAATATCATAATTTCCCAAGAATTTAATCCTGTTCTTTGTGATCTCTATTTTGTTGGGTTTCTATAGGTACTACAGCCGGTACGGTAAGGATGATTGATAATCTAATAAGTCAACCATCGTGGTCTTTTGAAAGCAAAAATATTAAAAAATATTTTGGCTGTATTCATTGTGGGATTTCTTGTGCTTTCCGATATCGAAGAAATAAGCGGAGGTGAAGGTAATGTAAAGCGAGATATGTAAAGTTTAATGTACTTACTCCACTGAGAAGTCTGGGGTTGTCACGGAATTTCTCCTCTGCCTTGTCAGGTCCACCAAGCTGCACCAACAGTGTTCTAAACGCCTTGTCAGTTGGAGCAAAGATTGTGTAAGGTCCAGTTTCGTTCAAAATCGTGTCCAGGCCCGACTGCTTCAAGTATTTTGCCGTAGCAAATAGGCCATTTTCTTTCAAGATGTCTACCAATCCAGGGCTAGATTGTCTTGCAAAGTTAGAATGACTCTGTTCAAGTAAAGGCGAAATTGTACTTGATCCTATTACAACTAGGTCTTCTGGAGTTCTGGAGTAAGATGGAGTAGTGCTGATACTTGAGTATGTTGAACTTGGGAAAGTAGATTTGATAGAAGAACTATGGCTATTTCTGCCCAATGTAAAATCAAAGCTAGGCGATGTTGATTTAGAATATCTTTCAGTTGATGTTACTATTCTTGTAGATGGTGAGAAGGTCTGAGTTTGAGTACCTCTCGTTGACTGGTTGATAGTGCTATGATAGGTATTTGGCGCTGATGTGGTCACGCTCACAGCACTGTGGGGAATAGTAGTGCCAGTAACGAAACTCGAGTAACTAGATGGATGATGAGAAGATTCTGCTATGTAATCGGGCGTGACGGAAGATGGACTAGGACTAGCTGTTGTTGAGCTATACACGCTATTGGACAGTTTTCCAGGCAGTTGTATTTCTCCTTTCTTTATTTTATTCAAAATGTTTTCTACTTCAGGCCCCTCTTCAGTCTGCTGGCCGTTAGCCTTAACTCCTTTTACTTTAAAGGAGCCGTCGTCTTGCTCTTCTAGGAACACAAAAGTAACCTTCTTCTTACTTTGGAGAGAATTTGGTATTTTAGATACCTCTTCAAGTTTACCATTGTCACTTTGTTTTATCAGTTCGAAGTTTGCCCCAGGTGGCAACACTCCTTTTGTCAAGTCGTCAAATGAAATACGACTTTCTTTTTGTGGTTCTGGTGTTGCCGCAGCAGCCATTATTTGAGCTAAATTTGCTCCGTCAGCTGATATAGCGCCTTTAGGAATTAAATTAGGATTAGTAGTTCTAATTACTTCGAACTTTTGGCCGTTGAGAGATATTTCCCTAGATGTGAAATTCTTTTCATTGAAGTCCTCCGGGTTTTCAGCTAAAGCTACTTTCAGTTGTTTCAAAATGTCTGGCTTTTGTAATAACGCCACGCTCTTAGCTCTCAAACTATCATCGAAGCCCTTAGTTTCACTTTCTTCTAAAAGATTTTTTATTTCATTGTATAATTTTTGCTTGTTTTTATCCTGGGGAGGATTTCTAGGCTTCGGCTTCTGTCTAGGTTTATACCTGGGAATAGGTGAAGGGGTAGTAGTGGTAGTGGTTGTCGTCGTAGTTGTAGTGGTAGTTGGGTGATCCTTCTCGTAAATTTCTACTGCTTTCCTGAACAAATCCTGCTCATGTGGTAGAATTGGTCTACGTTTGTCTTGCGTAGTTCTAGTCAAATAATTTTGGTAACTTTCCGTGGTTGGATAAGTAGTTTTTGTTGCTTGTTTTGATAGAAACTCTTCGTGTAATTTTTCTACTTTCTCCTGTTGTTTCTGCTGTTGCTTATGTACAAATTCCTGATGCTTTTGAATGATCCTCTGCCTCTCCTGAAGTTCTTTCAATTTCTCAAGATTCTCATGTGACTGTTGATCGAAGAATTCTTGGATTTGGGAATTTTGACCATTGGAAAACAATGGAGCTTGGCCTAAATTGGACTGGAAGGGAACTTGTGCGTTATTTAGATTCAGATTTTGTGGGGCTAGATTTGGAGCAGGTTGGATTGTTATGGGGTTAGGATGGCTGAAAGCTCCTTGATGGTTTATAGGGGTTGGAGCAGGGATGGTAGGTAAAAAAGCAGCTTGAGTCGGCCTCTGTTGACCTATATTCACAGTATTTGTGTGACCGTTGGGATGTTGATTGAAATTTTGAGTATTTGATACTAAATGGAGTCCATTGTTGGAGAAGGTAGGCAACGTTGGCTGGGGTTGTGGAAGTATATTTTGTGGCTGTTGGGCTATTGGTCTTAAATTCTGAGTAAAGGAGTTTTGTAATACAGGGGCGTTGATGGATGGAGCCTGTGTGAATTGGAAGGCATTATTGTTTGGCAATGGGAGATTATTTTGAAGACCGATACTCGATTGGATATTGGGATTAGGGAGGATACTGCTGAATTGTGGTAGGAAGGAGGGTTGAGGTTGTTGGAAGATTGATTGTTGGAACTGTAGGGGGGATGGGGAGGGGCTGCTTAGGAGGGGTTGCTGCTGGAAGTTCTGTAGCTGCGAGTTCAACCCGAATCGTGTCTGATGCTCGCCAAACCCTGGATGCTCCAGCGATACTTGTCTTCTTCTGTCGAATTCATTGTCTGTCTGAAAAGAAAGAGAGAATCCGAAATTACTTTAATTGTTCAAATTTTCTACAAAAGTTGATTTACACCAGTTTACGATAAAGATAGGTGCATGCGCATGTAACTATTGTAACGCGTGTAAATTTGCTGGCAATGATATTGGTCATAAATAGCGGCGGTAGTGCAATAAAGCATACCCACTAGTAAAAGTGGGGTCTAGTCTTTGCTCGACAGGCGTGGCGTTAGCATAGGTCTGATGAGACATAATGTCAGTTAGTTGTACAAATTGTTGTTGTTGTTGTTAATCCGGCGTAGTAAATAAAATATGGTCATGGTAGTGTAGGTTAGTTAGCACGGTGGACATCAAATTGACCATGATTGTAATAACAGATACGTGCGGGGAATGGTGCACGTATCCAATAGCAGTGGAAAATAATAATTTAGATCTATTTATTGACGTGTTAGCCTTTGCACTTTTCGCCTCATTTTATACTATCGTTTATTTATTTATTTAACCTTCATTGTACAAATTACAATTTGTAAAGCACAATAGGCGGACTTAATGCTTAAAGCATTATCTAACAGTCAACCTTTGGGTATAGCAGAGAGCTAAATGTGGGTGTACTGAAAATACCACGGGAACGGCTTGTAAAATCTATACTTATACGAATAAACCTACACAACCATACATTTTATAATACAATAAACATACATAAACAATACATATACCTATACAAAATATAAATATATATACATAAATATATAGTAAATTCATATAATATAATGTTACATAAAATACAGATGCAATGTAGTACGTCATTAAACCAAGTATGGTTAACCCTATACTTGGCGGAGAATTTTTACCTAGAAAAAAATACTTTTGCACCTTTTTTCATGTTATTTGGGTTATTAGGATATCGGGAAAAATAAAATAAAAAATCTGTAAGTTTCAGTTTTCGGGATATATTATGTGTCTCATAGTACACACTGCCAGGTTCAGGAGAATAATATAACTAAGAATCATGTGTATTTACATGCACACTGCCATGTTATTAATAAACCAAAAAAACAAACATAACATTAAATAAACTTAACATAAATCTTCATCATACTTAAGACATAAGTTTTAAAGTTCTAACTTAACACAACAATATTTTTTGAGATCATTTAGAAACATTTTGTCCTATAATACAGTCACATAACGACATATAACTTATTATTATACTAGAATTTTTAAGAACAAAGTTTAGTCTTCTATTAATAATTATCACAAAATACAGTTATGTCTAAAGTTCTGAGATCAAAGTTTAACTAAATACCAAGGTATCATTTAACAAAAAATATTTTTTATTTCTACTTAGTGTGAAAAGCCATGAAGCAATTTCGCCCTTCAACAAGGCATAGCCGTGCGTTACACTTTTGACAAAAAAATTTGGTTTGATTTTTGGTACAGTTTCTACACCTGCCTTTTGTTGTAAAAGTAGGAAGATGTCCTGTCAAGTCATAACGAGTAGCGTCATCAGGCCTCTCCGCAACTGGTTTCTTTACTTTCGTTACAGATTTAGAAAGAACATCAGGTTGTAAGTTAGCAGAACTCCTCTCAAAAAAACGCAATTGCCTAAATAGTGCGAAGCGAAACTTTTTGAGTAGCATAAGTTTTTGTTTTCCACGGTTCTCGTGACGATACATCAACCAGGCATTAATGACGCAGATGTCCAAAATCTGTGAAAACAATGCTAAATACCAACGATGTCCTTTCAAATCTGTACGATATAATGCAATCAACATGTCGGCCAGGTCGACTCCACCCATATTTATATTGTAGTGCTTAATTAACATTGGACATGTGACCGGACCTTTCTTCTTTTCTTCTTTCTTGTACCGCATTATATTCTGTACAGGGTGGGCGCCAACATACGTACTTGCAGCTACGACAAATTTATTGTCAAACCACTTCACAACAGCGATATTATGTTCGTTAGACACGACTTGCGCAAAAGAACCCCTACCCTTTTTCTTCAACTCTTTGTCACTTGGTAAAACCTTTTCTGCCCCTCGAAGTCGATTTGTCCTGACAGTTCCTAAGGAAAATATACCATACTCATTCCTTAAATGATGCATCAATTCAATCGAAGTAAAAAAGTTGTCAAAGTATAATACGGAACATGGTTTTTGCTTAATAGATTTTGCCAATGCTAATACAACTTTGGCTCCAAGGCCCATACCTTTTTCTTTATCAGTAAAACTATAGAATCGGAAAGTGTCGTCTCCTCCGTAAATAATAAAATCATGGACGAAGCCAGACGGTGAAGCACGAACGAAAAACTTAAACCCCCATTTTTTAGGTTTATTCCTTACATATTGTTTTCGACTGCCGGCTCTTGTACCCTTGTAAGGAACCATCATCTCGTCGATGCTAAAACGATTGCCTTCAGGAATATTCGATGCGCAGTTATAACGAACTTTTTCCACTACTGGCCTTATTTTATAGTACCTATCACCATCATCTTTTAAATTGTCATTAAAATGAATATAGCGTCGAATAGACTGGAATTTTTTTAGTGGCATGACTTCAGAGATTTGACTGAATTTAAATTCCTTAGACCAATAATCGGTATATGCCATATCGACACACCCATCAGAATATTCATAGCTATAAAGTCTTTAATTTCGTCCTTGGTTACATTAATTGAACTTCCCTTTTTCTGTACAGAATATAAATTGGTATGAAATACTATTAGTTCTAAAATATCGTCAGAAAAAAATAGATAAAAGTAATCAAGCGGTGATTTCTCAAAATAAGTATATTCAAAAAACATGTCTTCTACTTCTGCTGCTCCAAGAAACTTCTTTTTTGTCCATTTAGGAAATATTTTGGTAGGTTTCAATAAAGTTTTTTTGACGAACACTCGATTTTTCTTAGAACAACGAAGGCGCGCAGTAACTGCTGCTGTAGGTGCTGGACTGCAGTTTAAATCTATAGATGGTGACGGTGGAATGTAAAGTGATGGAGAAGGTGGTATAATGTCTGAATTGTTTTGAAGAATAGAAGGTGATTCTGGAGTAAAATCAATAGTGATGTGTCTGGATCTCGGTTCTTCATGGACAGAAGCAGTTGCGTATATTTCTCGATACTCACAGTCATCACTATCGGAGATGTTTATATTTTCAACAGAAGAAGTTATTGATCGCACAGGAGAACTGCCGTTGGAGACGTTCTGATAAGGCCTACACATCTTGACTTCATCTTCCGAAGAATCGCTGGATTCTATATCAGACTTAGCTCCGTATTTAGGCACTAAAGCAAGGATTTTTCGACTTCTAGTCATCTAAAACCAAAGCAGTGCAAACTAAAACACAGAATTCTAAAAATACTCAAAGACTGGCAAAGTGCATTTAAAGACACACAAGTTAAAATCTATGACATTGGCAGTGTATATTTAAATGTACATGACAAATGTGGTGTTATTTACAGCGAAGCAAGCAGTGTGAATTTAAATGCACAGGACAAATATTGCGTTATTCATACTGAACCAGGCAGTGCGAATTTAAATGCACACATAACAAAAATCGAGAATAATTAGATATTCAAAACAAATATCACAAAAATAATACGGCCAAACAATTGCTTAAGGCTTGCAAAAAATAAAATTAAGAAAAATGTAACTTAAACACCAAACCAAATTGAGATAAAATAGGATACTTACAGTGCGTTGCACGGGCGCAGACTGGCGGTTCGCCATTTTGTTAACCACTGACAGTGTGCAAATGAGACAGATATAGTTTTCATTTTCTTACGTTTAAAAACGTTTACAAAGTCACTTTACATTAAAATATAAATGCTTCGATGTCAATTTTTGTTATAAAAAAAATGTTTGATGACGTGTGCATATAAGTTCACAATGTCAAGTATAGGGTTAATTACATTTAATCAGTTGCTTTGCTGAGCGAGAAAATGTCCGAATACCAGAGCTTTGAAACCATCGCGGCTAGAGGCACTCCTAATAGATTCGGGAAGCGCGTTCCAGAGTCTGACAGCCGTAACGGCGAAAGAGTTGGAGTAGAACCCAGTACGGTGAGAAGGAGTGGCGAGAGTTAACTTATTTGAAGAACGCAGGGCTCTTTCGTGAGTTGAACTTAAAAGTTGGAAGTCTTTTTTAAGGTAGCCTGGAGAAGAGGGATTATTTAGAATATTGTACAATTGACAAAGAATGTGGAGATTCCTGCGTTGACGGATTGAAAGCCATTTAAGCTGGGAACGGTATTTCGAAACATGGTCATATTTACGAAGGCAGAAAATGAATCTGATGCAGTTGTTAAGAAGGCGGTCTAATTTGTTTAATTGTTCTTTAATTATGTCCAGAAAACACACATCAGCATAATCAATTATCGGGATTACAAGGGCCTGGACCAGCATAGTTTTCGTTTTGGTAGGCAAAAAATTATTTAAACGTTGTAGGTAATGAAGTGAGGCAAATACCTTCCGACTAACTTCAGTAATGTGATACTGCCAGCTCAGTGTAGAATCCACGTAGAAACCCAGATCCTTGACTACATGACACAGCGAAATCTCAGTTCCACTATAGATAAAGGGTTGGATCGATTTAATGTCTAATTTATTGATTTGAACACTACTTCCTATAACAATGGCCTGACACTTTTTAGCGTTTACCGAGATTCTAAAGCTGCAAGACCACTCCAGAATACGACGTTAATTGTTATTTATTAAGTCAATAGCAGAGTCGATATGATCTATATTGGTTTGTGTATAAAGCTGCAAGTCATCAGCGTAATAATGATGAGGGCACGTCAATACTGAAGACAAAATATTTATAAAAATCGAGAATAAAATTGGGGACAATATACCACCCTGTGGAACACCAGCATCAAGCTCGCACCAGCCAGAAGTATCCTGTCCTTTGCGAACTTCAATCGCAACCAAAACAGTAACCTCGGTATTCTCCATTCCTGCTCTGATGTCGTCTGTTACTCTAAGCAATGCAGTGGTAGTGCTATGGCCAGGTCTAAAACCCGACTGAAAGGAGATTGTTATTCTGCAAATGCTCAGTTAACTGCCTGAAAGCTGAAGCCTCTAGAATTTTGGATAGAAATGAGAGGATAGAAATAGGACGGACATCACTTAAATTGATGGGATCAGGGATCTTAGGGAGAGGACGTACGTAGTTTCTGTATCGTTCTGAATTTATGGTCTATCAAAATAATTTTCTAAATTCGAGAAGTGGTTTATCACAAATTTATTACAAAAGCCCCTTTTCGACGCAAGGAAGATAATACTTAAAGAGATTTTTTAGACATTTAATAAGTATGTGTACAAAACATTGATCCAGATCTGCATATATAACACAATCTCATCCCATCCTATCAAAAAAGACAAAGAATTCCACTCGTCCGCTGCGGTGCACCGATGTGCAAGAATGCACTTTCTTGTCACTCGAGCGTGCAGACCGCAGTGAAATATGGGGCAACCATTTTTATTAATGAACCGAGATTATAACTCTTTCCGTTTCTGCTTCAATCACAATCCATAATAATTATTTTACATGTGAAAGTAAATTCTGTATCTGTTTTCCGCGCCTGAACTAGAAGGGCTGTTTTTGAACTCTGTTATTCACTCAAAATTGGTTTAATCATCGAAAACGAATAAAATTCAATCGATTTCCTGATTTATGTTAAGATCTAGTACCGATTTGAAACTCACTCTTTTGGCAGGTCAATGAAATTAACTTAAATTGTAAATAACTATCCATAAAATGTTAAAAAAAACTATGCACTTTTTTTTGATGAAAAACGATTAGAGCTGCTATTAATGTAGGTCAATGCCTTGTCGGTGGCGGAGTTTTGGTCCTTTGAAGTTTGATAATAGGCAGAGTCGATTCGCAAAGAAAGAAAAATGTAGTTAAAAGTTTTATAGTTTCAGTAGCAAAGGCATACCTCAGTCTAATAAATATGTTCTCAAAAGAGTGCCAAGCAAATTGGCTATATGATCAAAGAATAAACTATTTTTACTAATAAGCCTCATATACTTCGAGTAAGTGGCATCGCGTTTATGCATCCAGTGAAATTATACAATCACGAACATAATGTTATTGTCTTAGAGACAGTGATTTAACATGATTCTTGGTAGATTATAAACTTAAAGATAGCCTTTATTTACAGTAATATTTAAATTATACAGTTTTATTTACAATAAGAAATTCTCAACACTAGATTGCCCGCTGACATAGGCATCCAAGTCATCTTCATCATCCTAGAGTGTATTCCTAGTTGCGTCGTCAGCTTACCTCGGAGCCTAGGGTACGCTATAAGTCATGCTCCTAGATTTGGCGGCACTGGTTATTACAATGGAGCGACTGCCGTGTGACCTCCGTTACCCCTTTTACAGGGAAACCAGACCAACAGGAACATGACCCGAGGGGTGTTAGTGGCCAACACTGTTAGGCATCTGACACAGTTTAAAGACTGCTATGCATCGATAACAACCGGGACCAACGGCTTAACGTGCCTTCCGAAGCACGGAGGATCTCGAGATAGAAAATGCCACTAAATGGCGACCAATCCAATAGTGGTCGCGTCACGCCGTCGCTTGACATGCGCATTTGCTACGGATACGAGGATCGCGCTCGACTTACAAGCTCCTTGAATGAAGTTTGGAGTACGGCGGGAGCGATGAGGAAATATGCTCGACCGCCGCGGCCGGAACATTTTCCCGCCAGGCGTGCCTCACCACGCCTCTCATAGGCCTCCTCCAAGTCTTTTCATATTGTTCTGTCCTCTGCTTTTCTGGTCCATGTTCCTTTTCGTGCGAATTTTATGATGTCATCTTTCCATCTACAGATTGGTCTACCCCTTTTACGTTTTACTCCTTTGTGGTACCTCTGGTATATTATAATCAGCTTAAATAGGTACATTATTCATTTTTAATCTTGACTGCCTTCTTAGTGCTTTATATGTGATTACGAACTTCACGGGAATTATTGTTTTGTGTTTTGTGCCAACGGAGTATTTTTTGATTGCTCTGTGGTTGTACCTTCCGTACAAATGGTTGGTTAAAATATAGAGAGACGAATCACACAGTCTGAGTTAGCCTCAAGAAAGTTCAAGATTTGTTTATGACGGGCTTTATGGGGCACTTCTTAAAATAGATTATTTTTAAATATGGAGACTTCTTCTTTCGTGTAAAACTAAATTAATTTTTTCTCAGTAAGACAACATCCAACGGCCGAATCTGAGGCAACAGCCAAATCAGCCCAAGGACATCTGGATCACGTTAGCCAGGTGGTCCATCGTTAGTAATGCGCCATCAGCTATCGGTATGTAGAAAACTGATTCAACGATACTACATATTTATTTTATAACAAACTAGCAGCCCGTCTCGACTTCGTCCTAGCCTTCCTCGATAAATAGGCTATCCAACACTGAAAGAATTTTTTAAATCGGACCAGTGGTTCCTGAAATTAGCGCGTTCAAAGCACAGCACGGCCAATGTCCAATAATATCTTTATGATAGTAATTTTCTGCTGACACTGAATAATTTAATTTAAACCAACTTAAATGCTGCGTTACAAAAAAATTGCACCACATTGCTTTGTGGTTACATTATGACCAAGAACTATTATTATCTTCAAGACTAATGTGTTTTCTTTTCAGCTGCTTTTCGATTCAAATAGAGACGTTAACAGCAATAATTACTAGCTGTTACAAGATTCTATCAATAGGAATTACAACTGTATTATTTGACAAAGTAACATTGCGTCTTCCATGCGATACATACCATTCCACGTCATTTCTTGGCATCCTAACTTATTATTCGTTGAAGCTTGTTTTTTCTAGTTGCGTTCTCCGCTTACGTTTCGGAGCTTAGGGTACGCTGTAAGCCATGGTCTTACATTTGGCGCCACTGGTTATTACAATGAAGCGACATACGTGAAACTAGAACATGACAGGATGTGTGTTAATGGCTAAATACTGTTAGATTTTTAAGGCTGCCAAAAGGCATGTGTCAGATGTGACACATCCAAACCACTGCCATATATATCACCCGGGATCAACTGTTTAACGTGCCTCCTAAATAAAAAAAAACACGAGTCTAGATATAGATAGCGGTCGCATCTCGTCGTAGCGTCGCTTGATAAGCGCATTTGCTACGGACACGCGCGTCGCGCTGGGCTATAGAGCTCCTCAATACTTTACATATTTGTGGTAAAGTGGTAAAAAGCATGTTCAAAGATCACTAACCTAGATGCGTGAGGTATAGTCATTACACGAATTAGTAATTACTGTGAGTGATATTGAGCCTCATTTGCTTCAGAATCTAGTGTCATGTCTGTAAATCACTTAAATTGATAATACAACTTGATTTTGTAGCCATTATTGTTAGAGAATCAGCCATTAAAGCAGGTAATTGAGGAATGGCAAATTAATTTGGATTCAAGATTGATTGATCGCGCATAAGCGGACTAGAGCCTAGAGCCCTATTTTAAAAATGATTCACGCAAAATTGGAGACTCGAATGTAAATTGTGCGACTGACCGCTTATATCGAACGAAAGTCATTCGAGTCAATGGTTTTGCGCCAGTTATATTTATAGGGTTCCGTACATCAAAAGATAAAAAAGGAAGCCTTTTAGTCTCACTCGTGTCGTCTGTCTGTCCGTCGGTCACAGTCGATTTTAAAGTTTTTCGAACTGTATCTTGTGATATATCAAACGAAAGGGCTCAGTTTGAAGATATTCATGAAAAATTTTTCAGTATCTTTTAGGTCGGTATTTTTGTAGTTATTTAGAAAAGAAACACGCACACATATAATTTTTTTCTTTCGGTTTTTATGGATAATGGAACCCTTCGTGCGCGAGTCCGACTCGCACTTGACAGTTTTTTCTTTTAAATAGGGCTCTGCATTTTCTATGGCGTGAGTTTCCTGAACTGCGCGGGTAAAACTGACGGAATAATTTCTATGAATAATATTTTTTTTTTTTCATTGTCATGAATGACTAACTAATATTTTAAATATTTCTATACTTACTTTCCCAGATTATTTAACACATATAGTCTCATCACAGGATGTCAATATTAAATAACCAACATTTAGAAATTTAGTTATTTCAATTTAATAAAATCAAAGTATTTACTGTCATATTCATTCAGTAAAAGCTGTTATTAAGATATTTAACCGATTCAGGCGTTACTTTGCGGAAGTTAAAGTTACAAGCACTTAATAAATTATTTTGCGTGCTTCCGCCACCAGTTAGTTCATGCAAACTATTGCCGGCCGGCACCCACCCACTACTGTTAGTCCCAACATGCCCGCCACCACTAGCTTGCACATGCAACACGTGTTTCGCCTCTACGCGAGGCATCTTCAGGCACTAGACCAAGCTGTTAATAGTCCGACGTATAAACGACGAATCGTCGTTTATACGTCGGACTATTAACAGCTTGGTCTAGTGCCTGAAGATGTCGTCGTTTATACGTCGGACTATTAACAGCTTGGTCTAGTGCCTGAAGATGCCTCGCGTAGAGGCGAAACACGTGTTGCATGTGCAAGCTAGTGGTGGCGGGCATGTTGGGACTAACAGTAGTGGGTGGGTGCCGGCCGGCAATAGTTTGCATGAACTAACTGGTGGCGGAAGCACGCAAAATAATTTATTAAGTGCTTGTAGCTGTTATTAACTTCACAAACAGACGATCAATTATCTTTATTTCTATGATAAGATTTCACTTAACCACTTACTATTTAATATCCAATGGACATAAAGCGGCCATTTTAGAGGCATCGTAGAGGCTGGCATTAATAAACATAGGTGAAATGAAAGTGAACTTTCGTCATTTTGTGGAAACGACCACTGCTTACTTACCTTTTACCATTCTAGTCATGTGTTTGTGAGAAAACAGTGATATAATACCTCATTTTAGGGTTTCGTATCCAAAGGGTAAAACGAGATCCTTTACTGCTAGTATAGCATTTTTTAATCTGCGCTATTACTAAGACTCCGGTGTCTGTCACCAAGCTGTATCTCATGAACTGTGTTCGAATAGTTAAAATTTTCACTGATGATGTATTTCTGTTGCCACTATTACAACAATCACTAAAACAGAATACAATAAATATTTAAGGGGGCTTCCATGCAATAAACTTAATTTTCGTTTCAAGATTTTCAAAAATACGGCCAGATAATACGGCATTAGGTCATCGTATCGTATTTTATACGCCAGCGATAACTTGAGGGTTAGTGCGCTGCAAACTCGTGATAAAGTACCATAGGACCTAGTAATTGACCCATTTTCGACTTAGTCCGTGCGTATTTTTCAGCTGCATCTACGTTTTAGTCATATTTCTAGATATGGCGGCACAATTTCTGAATGTATTTTGCGAACTGAGCCACATTTGATCATTCGATTTATTTTGACGAAGCGTGGTCTCCACGCGTATTACCGCGCTTTCGTCACGCCACGGCAGATGGCAGTGTGACATAGGCGGATTTAATTTAATTTACAAGAGACATTACAATAAGATCCATTAGGGTTACTAGGGCCACAGATTACAGAATACTACTTAATAATACTTATTCTAAATCACATTACGCGGACTTTATAGTTCGAACAATCGAACCAACAGGAAATCATCGTTGTTCGATAATCGGACGAACCGATCGGACCACGTGGCGTAAAGAAAATATTCAATGCCATACAATGAAAAATCGTACCTAATAATGGAGACAAGCCAAGACAAGTATTATTAAGGTCTTTTGTATCTTTAAATTTAAAATGATTTCTTTAATGATTACTATATAGTTGATTTTAAATATTAAATAGTGATCTTAGCAAGCATATCCTCTCTGTCTCCTCCTCTCTTCTGTTCTCCTCCATACTGCCACATGGAAGTGGCCAACCATGCCGAAGACTGGGCAACGTGAAGACGCCAAATTGGGAAAGTGAACCCTGGACTATGACCAACCAGATGAGGATGTGGTCGGAAAAGTGCTAGGATGAATACGCAAGCAGCCGGTGACCTTTAAAATGCTAGGACAGAATGTTAGCCATCTGAACATCATCTGTGATAGTTATTTTATCTACAAGAAGTGCTTATATAATAGTGTTTACGTTAACAGCAGTCAGGTTCTCACGGTAATGTCTATCGTTTCTTATGTCATGTCTTGATTTGCTATTTATGTAATTCATTAGGCATTTATTGCCGGTTATGAAGTTTTAAAAATTTGTTTTCGTTTTGGTAGTCAATACAAATTTCAGGGGTGTGACTTCGTGGTTCAGTGATCTAGAGCTAGGTAGAAGCGAAGGTCATCGAAAGCATATATTTTGTTGTTCCCAATGCCGTTAAAAATGGTTAACAATTTTCGACAATACTTTAGGTTCGATTAATATTGATCCACTCTGTTAGCAATTTATGTCGTATGTTACGTGGTATTCTATCTCTGGACACCCTGGTGTCAGTAAGACACTCTTTGTTTTGCAAAATTGTTGTTTAACTTTTACAAAACTGTCACAAAAGAGACCAAATTAAAACAAAATAATGTGAACAAAGTTTAAATTGGTTGAGTAACTCCGAAGACTAAAACAAAACTTACAAATACTTCCTCAGTCCATATTAAGATTAATAAATAGATTTTAAACTTCAAGAGAGTGGCCTGAATAGTTTTAGGCGTATCAAACTTAATTTAGGCGTGAAAAGTTAACAGACAGTTACGCAATTATGTCATTAGTAAAGGTTAAGAACCGGTACTAATCCCATATCCATACGTGTAAGTCGCGTGGGTCAGAATCGGTGAAAGTGATATTATATCGAGACATTGCATCTCTGTGTGTCTGTTTGTTCATTAATTATAAGCATAGAACTAGCTACTTTAATGGTACTTAGTAATTGATGGTGTGTATGGCTCATTATGATTCATATTCAGATTGATTGATTCATATCATTTCATCCCAGACCACCATTGAAGAAATAAGGTGCCACAGACAGACAGATAAAATTGAAGTCAAACTTATAAAATCCCTCTTTTGAGGCCGGGAGTTAAAACAAAATATCCAAATATAAAAATCGAAACCTCGGGGAATTTGGGATTTTTTTATAACACACGGCAACAGTGAGCACTGAGCGATACTTCGCGCCATATTTTAGGTTTTATTATTTTCATGAGTAATTTATGTCCATATTTCGAAATTATACAATACTTACTGATGGTATGTAATACCAGTATCTTTCTTATTTCTTTTAGTATTACTCTTACACAGTTTGACTACGCAAACTGCCATTGTGCTTCATTTTTACATTAAATTTTAAATGTATCTAGACGTCCAACTCACTCATCGGTTGCGGCGTGACTGACGTGAGTATGCCCCGAGTACGCCGAATTCGGCGTAGTTTTAGTTGCCGCATTTTTCTAGTACGCCGACGGTATCTAGTCAAGAGCGCGAGACCAATTATTAATCTATGGATTTTACATGGAATTTTATAATTGCCTTGCTATTCGCCAGGGGCGCTTTAAAGATTTCACAAATATTAATCTTATGTAGATAAGTAGTCATAATAAAAAATAAATAAGTGGAAAGTTTCACAGTTTAAAATAATAAAAAAAAACCTAAACGTTTTACTAATATACTGTTTAAATTTGGTGCACTGACGGATGTTTTCGGCTGCCTAATGACATTTGTTACAAACACCTCAATGATACGCCAGTTTTTTTGCTACATCGTATAATACAAATCCATCATAATTTACTCGAGATCGAGCCCTGGACCTCATGGTCTGTAGATTATTCTCTCTACGGGACCAAATCCGCCTTATACAAAATCACAAATTCAAATTAAACTTTTAATTTCATACATCGCAATTCTCCGTACGCCATTGTTCTCAAACTTTCTCGTAATAAACTTGACCTTTCAAACATTTGGAAGTAATGGCGGACCTTACATAACGTGGCAAGCGATTACGTAGGCCATTGCTCTCGTGCTAGACCGCTAAGGGAAAGGTATTGTGTGTGAAAGTTCTGAAACTAGAGTCCAAGTTCCGTCTGCATTGGTGACAACATGCTCTTTGTTTGTCGCATACGGATGTTAATACTAGGTGTTGTACTAATAAAAATCGACTCACCGATTTTCATACTTCATACTAATATTATCATACTTCATATACTAATATTATAAATGTGAAAGTGTGTTTGTTTGTTTATCCTTCCTTCACGCCCTAACTAAGCAACCAATCGACTTGATTTTAGGCATAGAGTCAGTTGAAAGGATGGAGAGTAACATAGGCTACTTTTGGTCCTGGAAAAACATCATGTTCCCAAAGGAGGTTTACACGCGGGCGAAGCCGCGGGCGCAGCTAGTGAATAAAAATCATTCGATTTCGAACGATAATCATTCGCCTCACCGTTTTTCGTGAGTTTCATACTTTTCAAAAAGGTCCTGGAGTGCTATTTTTGAGGTTTAATGACTCACTTAAAACCTAGGAAGGCTTCATCTAATAAATATGTTTGACCACATGAAAATGCTAACAGCATCTTCGGTACAATTCCGAAAGGACCATTTTTATATTATTTTTCTTAAGGTACTGTAGCATAAGCATCTTACTTTTTCTATTTTGTAAGTTTACCTAAGTATAAAGTTAATTTTATTACGGTTTTTATTGGTTTTAAAATAGTTTAATTTTATGTGTAATAATCGCAAAAATAGAGGAAATCATTACCTAAACTGTATTCGGTTACTCTTTCCTGTTTTAAAAACGTTGAACGTAAAATGAGATAGAAAATATTGAAAAAACTAAATATGAGTACTTAGGTTTTAATAGAAATGTACAATTGCGGACCCTCGGATCTTGATTTTTTCGCTGGATGACCCCTTTAAAAATGCCTTCTAATCTTGTTGCAAGTTATACTGCAAACCGCCGTTAAAGAATGCTATGCTAGCAACACGTGAGCTTGACCATAACTCGCAAATATCTCAAATTCAATTAATTTTCACCCACTAACATATTTCCCATGTTTAACAACTTAAGCCGCGAATAGCCTATGTTAATAACTTTAGCCTGTTCTCTCTATGGCCATTAATCATAATTGTTTGCTTGCGTGTTCACTGTGACAATACGCTACTTTCACCCCGCGGCTGCGTTTGCGCATCTTTGCTTGTTAACTACATCCTATTACAATTGTTCAGCAAGTTTTTAACTTTTTACTAAACTGACCAAAAGGATTGTTAGGTTGTCAGCATTTATATATTTTAAACACCAACAGATGTTTTAGTAAGTAAAACTAAACTATAACTATAATAAACGCGATAAAACCGTATTAAAATAGTTTAATTTAATGAATAACAATCGCGAAAACATTAGAAAACAAAACTAAACTACTTTCATTTAAACTAAGTGAAAATTATTTTTGCATTTTTTTTTTTACTAAACTGTTGTAAGATATTTAATTGATTCAGGCGTTACCGTAAAACTGTTGTAAACTTAGTTTGTTATTGAAATAAATAGTGCTTATTTAAAAAAAAGAATTAAAAAAGAAAGTGAAAATAGAGACAAATCACTAGATTCGTATGTCAAATTCTAAAATCAAATTGACAAAATGACGCAGGCGGTGCTGCGGGAAACAGCTATTTTAATGAATTTGCTCACAGCAAAAATTTTTCTATCGAAATAATTTTATTTTATTTCGATAGCATTTGTATGACTGACATTAAGTTCCGTTTTTAATTTTCTATCTTTACATTTTAGCATGAGACTAGATAAAGGCTTTTATACTATTTATTATATATTTTTTTATAATTGGCTCAAAGAGTCAGCATTGCCATACAGTGTGGCAATTCTGCCAGCCTTCTGGGCACTTTCCCGGTAGACATCGATGTGGATGAATTCTACGACGCCTAAATTACCTAGGTAATATATTATTTTTTTAATATAATACTTCTTTTTTTAGTGTATATGCCTAGTTATTAAAGTTTATAGTTTATCATTAATTTTAGTTATTTTAATATAGTATTAATTTGTACCAATAATTTATTATTTGCTTATTGGTCTTATTTATAAAATTGAATCAATCAATCAACTTTATTGCGTATTATGGGTGTACAATGATGTTATATAAAGAAATTACAAGATCTTAAACCACAAACAGCCGTATGGCATACTTGTGGTACTCATTGACGATAAATTACATAAGAACAAAATGCAATCTCACATTTACAAAGTCAATAAACAACGTACAACTACTAGCAAATGAGCTGATTATCTTCAAATTGCTGAACCGATCTCCATAAACTATAATAGTTATGAATCATAGCTTCTAAACATAAAAAAACCAAATCAACTCGAAGACACGTCGAACTTATAAAAGCTTTCGATTTTTGGTCGAGGGTTAAAAAGAAAGAGGGTATGATAATATTAGTGAACTTTTATCCACTTAGTCATAAACATTATTGAACATTCTTTAAGCCGACATTAACTAAATTGTATTTTATCTCGTTCTTTCAGAGAAAGGGACTTATCATATTTTAATTAATGTGGGTTTATAGAACGTCCATTAATTTTATGAATATGGATTGTATAGTCATTAATCTACGACGGCATTTTTTTTAAATCTAGCAGACAGTTTGACGCCACGACGAATATCATTTAATGTATATTTAGGCACTTTCGCTCTACTAATTTTATCTTAATGCATACATTAATTAAATTATACTATCATATATTCTTTATACATATATTCAAATCAAATTAAATATTACGATATATGCAAATAATGTTACGACATGAGGAGTCACCGAAGAAAGTAATTTTGACAAACAGGCTTAGCAGAGATGTTATCTAAGAGTTGTTTACATTGGGCCTGTGGAATAGGCGAGTGAAGTAGCAAGTGATTCGACATTTTTTGTGAGAATGAATGATAGAAGTTAATGATTGCCTCTTTTATAAGTTTTATTTATAACACTTACTTAGGGTGGAGGGTTGATAACCTGAGTTACAGGAGTAATCCTAGTTCAGGTGTCAATCCACCATATGAGTATAGCATAGAATATTTGAAAATATTCTGTATCTTTTCTATAAAATGATTATATTTTTAGTTACTGTGTGTGTACCGTATGGTGAGCAATAAACTTATTTTATTTTTTATTTTAATTTTATTAAAATTACAAGAGTACGTGAAATTTGACAAAGTTTATTAATTTAGTCTATTAAAAACACGTATACAAGATCTTCGATGGTAAATTACACGAAATTCTTTTCAAAGGATCGTTCACCTTCATGGATATACGATCGATTGATCTCATGATCAAGTTACCCTGTCGTGCTTTTGTCCAGATTTTCGCTTTTCTTATTAGAAAAAGGAAATGCGAGCGCTATTATTTTATGAGACCTACAAAGATTTTTCTAGAGCAATAAGAAGAATTGACTGTAAGATATCCCTATTTGGGTCCACCATTTGTTGTACCCTTTATCTATTTAATATGTTCTTTGTGTACGACAAAGATAAAACATACATGCATGAATTTGTACAGTCGAAACAACTCGTCAAATGTAAAATTGCTTTGAAGATTATTTTATTTGCTCTCAAGTTGAATTCACTCTCACGTCTGTTACATCACATGTGATTCACGCTCAAATATAAAAATTTATATAATTTATGGGCGGAAAATAATAGTGTTGATAAGTAAAATTATGCACATAATATGTGCATAATATTAACTACATCACATTATGATGAATGAACTCTATAGGTCATGTAAATATGTAAAGTAATGAATAGGTCATACAGTATTATAATAGACAATCAATGCTCTTGGAAGCAGCAAGTTAAATATATTTGCTCTAAATTAAATCGTTTTGCATATGCTTTATGGAGATTAAAATCTCAAGTAAATCAGAAAACAGCGCTTACAGCATATCATGGTTATGTCAATTCCAATCTTAAGTATGGTATTCCAATATGGGGAAATTCAGTTGTTCATAAACAGGGTTTTCGTAGCACAGAAGCAATGTATTCGTGCGATATGCGGAGCTCCGCCACTGACCTCTTGTAGACCATTGTTTAGGAAACTGAACTTATTAACAGTTCCATCCATTTATATTTTTGAATGTTGTGTTTTTGTGAAAACCTATCCTAAGTTATTTAAATTAAAAGATGATTTCAGGGCACATGCAAAACCCTCAAGGTATCCCAATAAACTCTTTTTGCCAAGCATAAAAACAAAATATTGTCATAGAAATTGTTATTTTAGCTGCATAAGACTATATAATAAGTTACCAGAACAAATTAAAGAGATGGACCTAATACCTTTTAAAAATATTATCTTTAAACTACTTAACGGGAAATGTTTTTATAGTGTTAAAGCATTCTTAGACAGTAAAATTGACGTAGCGCAAATAATGCTCTCAAAATAAATATTTAGATATAATGATAATATTTGACTGGTTTAATAATATTTTAAGAATTATTTTATTGTGAATTGAATTAATTTAGATGTTAATGTGTATGTAATGCAGATTCATTTGTTTTAATTTTCTTTGCATACCTAATAAGGTTGATTATGCGGCCATATTGTTATGTAACACCAGACTGTACCACTTTCATTGCAAATAAACTATTTCTTTCTTTCTTTCTTTCTATTTTTTTTAAAAATATGTTTTTAAATGTTAAAATGTCCAGCAATTGACCACGATGCCACGATGTTGATTGCAGATGTGGTCTATGATGGAGCTCGCTAGCTCATTAATAGCCATTATTATTAAAGAAGTAACTATTAAAATGAAAATTGGTGCAGATAATAAGACATATGCACTTATCATGGATGGATAAATGTAGATTTTGTTAATCCAGGAGATATTACCCCAATGTCTCAATTGGAATAAACCAAAGTTAGCGAAGTGAACGAATCTTTATTTCCAGGCTTGTGTTTTCACAGAATATATTTGTTTTAGAAGGCTGGAAAATGTTAGTTATATGTTCAGAATAATCACTTAATTTTCAGGCTACAATCATCACGCGTGATGATCTTAGCGTATTGGTTAACAACCCTATTTTTGAAATGTGTGACTCATATGTCTAATAAAAAATGTATCGAAAATAGGACACGCAGTGCACGCTATCTAGAAGGTCCTGGGTTTGATCCTCGGTCAGATCGAGATGGAAAATGATATTTTTCTGATAGGACCAGGTATTGATGCTATTAGTATTTGTTATAAAATATAGTATAGAGCTCAGAATACGCTAATAGCAATATACGTTTCGACAAAGAGTTGTTATCAAGATTCAACTAAACATGTTACTAGATTCGATCTCAAATCTATAAACTCCTAAATAGCTTCTGGGTTAGCCATACCGGGGCTACCTATACCGCAAAAAAATAACAATTACAACTAAACTTCAAAGCAACATTAAAGTAGTTATTATGTTTATATTAGTTTGAATTATTCTTAAACTAAACTTGTAAACTATTTCTTTATTATGTTTCAGCAACTATTAAAACTATTTTTCCTAATTATGTACTAATCCTCCATTCACACAAAATATTCTAAGTATCTAATTTATTAAAATCTTGTGGATTTGGGATTAAATGGTCCAATACATAGCACATATCAGTATTTTTATATAGACTTATCTCTGGATATATCTTCTATATTATTTACGCTTTAGTATAGTTTATTTCTATATATTTTCTACAGTAAAAGGGAAACTCTACTATTAAAATTTTTTTAATTCTTCAAAAATGTGAAAAACTCACCTTAGGCCCTGTAATAGCATAGGCCGCGTGCGCCAACAGCAGAAACTGAACAACCCTCATGCTGCACTCTCAATCAAGAGCGGCAGAGTACCATCACACACAACACTACACTGTTCAACGCCTCACTAACCACCAATCAATCCACACTTAGCACCTCACTAGTTCCAAATTCTAAATTGACCACAAACAATTTTGTTTTTAATTTTTATATTTCGCGGCAATTGCTGAGCGCGGCGACAGACTCGACTGCAGTAACGCGAGCGACGGACGACGTTCCGTTTTACCACCCCTACTCCTCAATCCCTACTAGAAGTTTCGAAAGGATTCACAAGATGAGAATCGTTTAAAATACTTCTCCGTAATTGTGTTAATTTAATATTACATAAAACACAAGGAATTTTAGGTTTCTGGTCACATCCAATGCGGAAATTCAAACCATGGTTTTGTACTTCATTCAATTTGAATGAACTATGAACCTCTTCAGTTTCAGGTGTGGTTAGTTACGTAAACTCAGTTTCCATATTTGCATGGAAGTCTATTGCAAGTACTCAAATGTTTTAGTGCGCATATATTTACTTAAAATAGACTAACCCAAGTAAGTACACATGTTTGCGACCTACTAACTTAATTTTTTATTCATAATGTCCAGCGATTACGATTCCACTTCAGATATACTTAGCTATAAGATATTAAAAGAAAAGTAATTCAGTTATCGTAATGCGTAGTGAATTTTTTCATCCAATGGGTGGCCGTTTTCAGATCGTTAATTGTCGTCCAAGCTTGTTTCCCAGTTACATCCGGCGGCACTGGTTATTACGATGGAGCGACTGCCTTGCTGTGTTAATGGTCAAAACTGTTAAGATTTTTTTTGCTACCTGAAGGCGTCTGACACAGCCTATTGACTGCCATTAAAAATAACCGCGGAACCTGCGGCTTAATTTCGTCTGCAGATTTTACCAACAATAATATCCCCAAGCAGATTTGACGTCTTGAGTTGAAAAAAAACGAATGTTAAGTCTATGGAGGAAAAAAGATATCGCATTTAGCCGAACTCCTGTCCTAAAGCAGCATATTGCAAATATACGTACGTCCAGTGCGCCGATTTAGATTTGTTTAAAAAAATTGGCGGACGTATTGGGTTGTCTGTAGTTAGTCGCCATGTTTTTTCGAGAAATCTCGTATTCGACTTATCTGTAAAGGCGCGAGAATCGACCGCCTGATATGTAATTATTAGGCCTAAATTTTGTAACCGGCAACTATTTATTGATATTACAAATTATGACACATAATATTACAACTTCATCAAGTAGAATCACGTAACATTACATCTTAATGGCGAATCTTCGTTTTGTAACTTAATTTGGTAGCATAATGCCTCATCGACTTAGACGATGGATATCAAGTACCAAACGAGTAACTGAGACGTAATCTATCGATTGCGGTGAAACAGCAATAATAAGTTGGTTATTTCGTCAACATCCCGCTAAAACCCTTTTGCAAATCAGTAGTCGGACATTGAAGTATAATGCAAAGAACAGACTGGTCCGTTCCATTCAACCGCGAAGAAAAAGTGCCCTTGGGACGGTATTTTGATGATTGAACAGATAAAAATTATTCAACTCTCATTTTAGTAGAGCTAGAGCACCACGAGTGCTCTCTTTCTACTAAAATTAGTGAAAATATAACTCACTCAAAAACGGTGAGTCGAATGATTTTCGTTCGATACCGAATGATCGACATATATATGTATATATTTCACAAATAGGGCTCCAGATACGATTGAATCTAAAGTGATCTTGACGTGTTCGAATGGCTACCCATCTATTTGCATCAATAGATTCAAATCAATTTATTTCAGTAAATGTTTCACATACTAGTAACAATATATTGATTATTAATGCCCTATCCAAATAAGTGGTCCGAAGGAAAATTCAAGCTAAAGAGTCAGAGGGCGTGTACGTATAGATGCTTTGTAACGATGCGCTTGCATCATTTCTCATTTCATCATACTTTTTTCATATCGTAACCATCCTTCACTACATTTTCATTTTAAAAGCATTTCATTTTTCGAATCATCTTTTTTTTTATTCACATTGTTTTCACGTCATCTCACATATTCAATTTTCCTCGCGAAGGAGCAACAGCTCCATTTCTATATTGTGTATTTTTTATTTTAATTACCTACCTCAGTTATAATAATTGATTAACGCGTGGAAATCAGTAATAAATATAGTTGTGAAGTCTCGGATTTGTGCATTTTTACTGAAGATACCACCACAACACTCCTATTATCTACTTCGTGTTGCCCCCATATTAATCACATGCCGAGATAGCCGAGCTGGGGAGCCCGCCACAGCTTTTTACCTAGTATGTAGCATTTTAGGTCTGACATTGTTTCTAATGGATTTCATAGTCACCCTTTTAATCCTAAAGACAACATTTTCAAGATGCCAACAAGCGGCTTAGCATGTCATTGGCAGAATCACCGATATATCAGTGTTGCCATAACTAGACCAAATAAAGAAAAAGCATCTTTTTAGTCGTCAACTTATCTGCTCTATGCAAAACAGTTCTACGTTCATCATGGGTAGAAATCAACTTATATTAATGAACCGAGGTATCGTTTGGAAACCGTAACGTACCATGAACACAATAGCAGATGGTTGGGCCACGGCTGTGGAAAGAATGGGGGTATATGTCTCACAGACTAATTGGGGTTAACAATCGTTTTGCACTATTTACATGTTGCAAGCGTAGGTTATCTTTTGGGCATCGGATTGTATTGTTCAGCATTCCTGTGGGAGAGATTGAGGAT
Organism: Euzophera pinguis; assembly: GCA_947363495.1. Taxonomy (NCBI): domain Eukaryota; kingdom Metazoa; phylum Arthropoda; class Insecta; order Lepidoptera; family Pyralidae; genus Euzophera; species Euzophera pinguis. Next base: position 2,212,961 of record OX376156.1, on the reverse strand, counting down.
AAATTATCTAGAGTTGACTTTGTGGTGACTATTTTAACATAATAATGATTGGATTGCACTCTTGCGAGTTTCTTTAAAAAATATTTCTAATAATCAATTCACATTCAACGTGGGAATGCAGCCAGTGTTCTTGGCACCATGCCACACGGATATTGCTTAGATTTCAATTTTTAGTATAAATTTTTTTAATTTTAAGTTTTTACTTTCAGTTATTTTTTTTAAGTTTTTAGGTTAATTTGTTTGTATAATAAAATTCCTATTATGTTGTGTTTGAGAAATAAATAATTTAGCAGTAAAAAAGCAATTTAACTTTTGAGAGGAAATTCTATAAACTTTTAATAACATCTCCTTTTGTGGATCTTTTAGTACTACATTTTGCCAGTGAAATTAGAAAACAAGCTAGCTCCAGGAACTTACATAAATGCTCTGAGCCGATATTCACAATTGTTGTGAAAAAACTGCGTTCGCAATCTCCAAAAAAATACTGATATTTTGAGGCTTATTTGTGCAGTGGATTTGTTGTGTAATAATTAAGTAATTATATAATATTTTTTCTTCGAATACAGCAAATATTTTACATTCTTTTTAAAATTAGAATGTCAATTTAATTTATCGCGTACAATAGCTAGATTTTATACTATTGAATAGATCAATTTCGTTTCATAAATTTTCGAAATTGTGTTCAGTTTCAGTGGTTCGGTATTAGACTTCTTTTCAGCGACCTACATAGACCTATCAATTGCTAATTCGCCGTCCTTTCACAGTTTTGAAATATTCGGGTCTAAAGTAGGCCTTTGTACGACATTCTTTTAAATTAAAAACTGAGGAAATGTGTAATGTACTCTGCTAAGCGCAAGTCGTAATTGGCACCAAGGGTTGCTTACCAGCATTTCGCCGGAGATAGGGTATCTCCTAATTTAATTCACACACACTGAGACTTGGAAATAGTTTTTTTAACATTTATGTACTCTACAAGCAGCCGTATGCAAATTCTCATTCAGAAAATGTATTAATATATTAAAATATATTGTTGTTTTTCTTATTGTTTGTTAAAATATACAATTTTATTTCAATGATCACTTACACGTAGTCGATAATGACTCAAGGCAAATTCTGCTTATGCAAATTCTTCAAACTCAAAGAATATATTCTTCGTTAGAGGGAGATTTTTTAAATGTAGTTATACTAATTTTTATAGATAAGCAACTCCTTAGTATAGATTTACACATTCTCTCTTAGGAAGAATTTTTTATTTGAGTTTGAAGAATATTAACGTCCATGAATGCGGCGGTACCTAAGCACTATTTTTCCACGATAGTAAATATCATTGCAAAATTTATCAAAAATATAATTGTGCAGCAGCTGAGACCGAGTGAGACAAATTTCCATTGATTATCTATTATTTCAGGTTCATTTTACAATTATCATAAGCCTTTAAACACTGACTATAAATTCTTCCGAAATACTCAATCATTTATAATTTTGCAAAGTTAATAACGTCTCTACCCATATCTCTAAAAGTATTTCATTAAGGTTGATAATTGCGTGTCAAGCATGAATTTTTAAAGTAAATTTTAAATTAATGTTATAAGTGTTTGTTTAGTAGAAAATCGAGAGATAACAGAGCGTAGACAAGGCCGTCTCCGCGTTAATTTATTGGCAAACTAATGAATTTTCATTTTGTTGTTAGAATTAGGCCGTGTTTATTTGCGATTGTTAATAAATGTTTAATGAACCGATTTATTTTGATTAGAACAAAATTAGAGTAGTTAATCCTTCTTACATTATAAATGGGTATGTGTGTTTATATATTGTTTGTGAAGAGGTTTTCCTACACGTTTTGTCTATTGAACCAATTTTTTTTTAATATGTCTCTTACTTTCGTATTTAGCCAGTAACAAGTATAATTTTTAAATTAAGTTGTTTAGTCAAGCAAGTTTAAAGTCACGTCTATAGTTATGTGAAGTCAAGTCGAGTCGGAAGAATCAGGCTAAGTGAATTGGTAGAAAAACTGCACTTAGAGATTTCCACGAGCGTTTGGCAACAAGCAAGGAAATCACATAAATCGAACACTGTAGCACTTCCCAACACTCACGCTTGTTCTTGAACACTTTGCGAATAATAATCTTCCCTTAGATTGATAATTGGTCTCGTCGTAGCGCCGCGGAGACTAATCTATGAATCCTCCATTATTATGCACAAACACTCAAAAAACACAAATTTTGGAAAATAAAATACAGCGCCGATACTGCTCTTCACAGCTTCCAGCCAAAAGTCCTGAAGTAAATGTTCCTATAATTTATATGACTGATAAGGGCATAGAGCGGGATTTTATTTCGAAGGAAGTACTGTCGAGAATTTGAATTACGGTTTACTTAGACGTCAAAACATGAAAATTACTCACTATAATTATAAAGATTTATTGAAAAAAACCTACTTGGATTTTTATTCAAAATCTGGACATAAAAGTACTTTTGTAACTTCAATAAACCACTTTCAGTGCACTTTTAGAAACATGACAGATGATCTCTTACAGTGACAGAAATACAGCAATGGGATACGGTCAGTATATTACACAATTTTAACAACAAAAATATGACACCAATGACGAGATGCAAGTTAGTAGATGGCAAGATTTCAAGAGACAGATTCAATTTACAAATACATTTGATCCAAGAAGAGCTTTTGATTATTTAACGTAATATTTCGACATCAAAAACAACTTCATGTCGAAAATAAGTCTTTTTAACTCGTAACTAAAATGAGATTGAATTGTTCTTGTCTTTTTATAAAGTACTCGTATGGATTGTATTTCAGAAGCCCACGCAATTTGTGCTTTCATAATGGCAGTATGTTTATTGACGTCTATCTATTCATAGTATTATTCGCTTCGGAGTTTTTATGCACAAATTAATAGAAAACGATTTATAAAGAGGTTACGAGGCTCTCTGCTACACCAGAACTTTATAGTTATATAAGTTTTTAAAACAACAAAACGAATATTTTTGTATCTGTTTGCGATTTGTTACTTTAAGATTGGCAATAGCTATAAATTTACGTTCGATTATTGTAATTAATGTGTGTGTTGTGAAATGTAGAGTCTCATAAATTTTATGTCAATCTGTCCAGCGTGACGTGAAGCGACGCTTCTGAGCCTAGGCTGCGTTGTAAGTCATGGTCCTAGATTTGGTGGCACTGGTTATTACAATGGTGCAACCATCTGACCTCCGTTACCCTTTTTACAGGGAAACCAGAACAATAGGAACATGACTTGAGGTGTGTCACTGGCCAACACTGCATGCACTTTTGCATCCGAACGTACATCCCACTAGAAATAAGATATCGATGAGTCCATTTCGATGACATGCCCCAAAATCCAAATTCATCTTACACACTTTTGATTCCTTAGATGGTCAGATGTTACGTAACCACGGATGTGGCACGGTTTCAAACGGAACTCGGTTACAAACAGTTACGATGTTATCTTTCTGTGAACCATTGTAATCTGTCATGTTGCCTAGTTTGATTAGCTGTATTGATTGTGTTAAAACTGAATATAATGAGATCAGACTAGATTGAATTGATCAATCTGTGATATTATCAGAGATCGTGGTCATTGGATGTTTATTTGTGTTTTAATTTTTACTGATAATTTGTCTTATTTGAAAGGTATGAATTAGAATTGACTGCATCCTTGCATCATTATTTTCTATAAATAAATTAATTTTGTTTATCTTTTTTACTTTTATTATAATTTTCATGTCTTTAATGACAAGAAGTACCGACGCTAAATTTAAGGATTTAGCGTCAGTACTCCTTGTCTTCTTCATCCAAGCATGATATCCAGTTGCGTCCTTAGCTTACGCTTCGGAGTCATGGTCCTTGATTTGGCAACACTAAAGCAACGTTGTATTCCTTGTATGTTAGTCAGTGTATTTCATACATAAAAAGTAGGTGCCTAATACATAACTAATTATTTTTAATCCAAAACAACAAACATATTTAAGACTTGCTTTTTCAGTTCAGAGAATTCTCCTTTTATACGAGCATTTTCTCGATTGTATCTTCAATGGGCTTCGGATCATAAGGTCTGCTTTCCTGCTTTTACGTCTCCACTTCTCCCGGTCTTCGGCATCCTTGGCAAGGCTTTAGAGCAATGGTATTCTTCGAAAGGTCTCAGATAATTATGATGGGACAGTACTAGTTATTATATTGTCTTCCATTTGACCTCCTTAATTGTTTTTTCCTCGAAAGGGTAACGGAGTACAAGCGGCAGTCAAACTAAAAGAATCATGAACTGAGAGTGTTAGTGGCCAACAGTGTTTACACGGTTATACCACAGTATAGGTAATACCTACCTAGGACTTGCGTAGTACTTACTCCGCTAGCTCAGCTGCTCGATGTGATTCTTGGCTTCCAAAACGAGAGAGCCGTAGCGTGTTCTATTCTGCGCGATGGCTCGCCAGTAGTTTGTTAAACCCTTTTTTATCTGAAATGTGTTCTGCCACTTCGTTAACGATATTTAACGTGAAAGAACAAACACAGTTTAGTTAACATGGTCATAACAAATATGAGGGTATTTAATTAAATTTCTAGGATGCATGGATATATAAATAATTAAATGAATACGGTGAGATAATGGTGAATAAAATAACAAGCGCGTAACTGACTTCGCGAATTCCCAGGCTTTCTCCTACAAGGTCGGAGAAAGCGATGGCACGCACAGTTGAAATGGAGATTATTACTTAACACACGCCCCGGGCAGGTATGGCACACTACACACACACATAACACCATATCAATTCATGTATGCCCAACTAGCAACCCGACCCAGCTTCGCCGGGATTGGATGTGTTTGCCTTATTTTTAATTTCTTCAGCTTTCATGTTGCTTAAACACAGAAAAATAATAGCATATCAATACATATCCATCTGGCAACCCGTCTCAATTCTGCCAGGATGTCATTGCCTGGATTTTTTCTCACATCTTCAGTTAGAGTTATTTCAAAGTAATAAAAAAACACTGTATGTATAAAGTAAAACATCCCCGACCATGGCTGTTTATTAGTGAAAACCGCAATAAAATCCATTTGTTATATTTTGATTTTATCGAGTACAGACAGAGAGACAAAGCGCGCGAGCGATTGATGAATAAATATGAAATAGAAATATGGACGGACAGGAAAGTGGACGAGCCAAAGCAGGAAAAGGGACCAGGGTTTAACTAGCAACCAGCTGAGGAAGCGTCCAGGAAGGCACTAAGATGAGTAATAGATAGAAATAAAAAGAATATTTAATAAAATTATGAATTGATAACTCTATAAAAAAGCTTATTTAAGGGCATTGTTTAAGTCATCGTAAAAATATGATTATTGTTAAAAAAATATAGTCAACTATTGTGTTATCATTATATTACGATAAAAATCCTTTTGGTAATCTCTAGCCGTTTCGATTTTGGCCTTGAAGACTGAGTGTGACTAAAAGTGAGTTTATTTAAGTATTATTGAGAAATGTATTAATTTTTTAGCAAATGCAAGTTTGAGAGGTTGATGAAACTCGAAATCTTTCTTCAAGGTTATACATATTATCAGTTAATGACGACTTTTACACTATTAGAGAGACCTTCATAATATTTTGCAACTAAACTCTTTTCAACTAAGATGATTTATTGAAAATTTGAAATAGTTGTTTGCACGCTTTTTATGTTTAAGCAACTACTTAATACCTATTCTATTGCATATGTTTCACCTGTCACGATAATTTTTAACGAGATTTTCAATAATGAATCAAACATGATTTATGATTTACTTACAAGTTTTTATTTCTCGCTAAAGATCGACTTTCTGTTATAGTAGTTAAATTTCTTTTCCTGAAACACATGAAAGTATCCGTTGGAAATTTTGGGAATATTTCTATGAAACGTTTACGAGACTATTTCCAATTTTCGTAAATTTACCTAAGATTACGGGAAGTATTCCAAATATTTCTATAAATTTTGTTAATTTACGAAAATATTGCTAAAACATTGATTTGAAATTTGAACATTGATTGTGATAACTGCTGTTACCATTACGAGGGGATCAGTTATGTGTATTAAGAAATTACATTTCTCACTATTTTCCCCAACATCCCATTTACATGCTTAGATTAGGAAAGCCGGTCGTCGGAATACCAGAGCGTCAAAGTGTTACAAATACAATTGAAACACACTGCGCTCTTTGTACTGGTGATAATTATAGCTTAATTATTCCACACATGCTTATGTATACCTAGAAATGTCTGCTATTCTTTTGTAGTAAACCATGTTCCGACTCTCTCACATTTTAGCGTTTTTCCGGTAGTGTGTTGGTTACCATCAATCAATCCAATTTATTGTTACACTAGCTGTTTCCCACAGCTCCTCCTGCGTTAAAAAGTAGCCTATGTTGACCTCTGGTCTTCAACTCTATTCATACTAAATTTCATTAACATGCGAACAGCGGTTTGGCCGTTAAAGCGTAACATACAGATAGACCAACAGACAGACTTTCGCACTTATAATATTAAATATGGATTATTTTCTTTGATCGACTTTAGAGCCCGGGGTCTGAGCGCTGTGATGAAACAGTCAGCCTGTGACGTCACGGTTACCTTGTCAACAGTGTTAGTAGTGTAGTGCCGGCAGGCAACATTGGCTCGCAGCTCGATCAGCAATTTCCGCCGGTCGATGTCAGTCAGCGCTGTTCTGAGACAGTGTTCAGGGCAGGCTGACTGCAGTCGGTCTATTCTATTCTAGGAGTCTATTCTCTTTTATTCGTCAGTCAGTAGTTTGCCCCCGCGGCTTGAAGGGGTGCGTCCTTAGCTGGTGGCTTCAAATGCCTTTAGGCATGCCTCCCTGGGCTAATATTTGGCGGTCCTGTATTTGGCGATACCGGTACAAAAGCAACAGCCATGTGGCGTGACCTTTGTAACCCTTTTCATATAAAATTCAGATCGTTCGGATCTGTTAGTGGCGTACAAAGTCAGATTTTCAGGCAAAAATCTGACAAAATCCGGTACCTGAGTCTATGTATCTATCATCTAACGATAAAAGTTGTACGTCCCTACACACAGATAATTAATCTTGGTATTTAAGGTTTTTTGAGAACTTCTTGCATAGTCTGTGAGATCTCTGGTTGAATAACAAATGATAGCGTCGCTATTGTCAGAGTTATACCTACAACGGGAAGCTGTTTGTGGTTTTTGTCACAATTTGCTGTGTTGTAATTTCATTCAAGCCATGCCAAATTGAAACTAAACTTATTAATTTTCATCAAAGCAAATCATATTTGTTATGTAGGTCATTATGCAATTCCGAACGAGGCCTCTATATAACTGATTTGGACAATATTGTTGTTTTTCTACACTATGCTTTTCACAGCTTAGGCAAACGACAAACGTCAAGAAGAACTCGCTAACATGCACTAGCGTAAGCGTTTAAGGCTTCTTTGAATATATTTTTTAATTTGTAGGTACCTACAACAAAGACCCTATACACAGCAGTAGATATCACTACGGCTAAAGTGTAAGCAGTAGTAGTGTAGGTACTTATTATTATCAAAATAAAATATCTCAAATCATTTGGAAGAACTTTAATCGATAGTTTTATTATGATTTAATCAAAACAAATTACATATTGATACATACATGATACATATGATAAATATTTATTAAGTTTCAACAAACTTGTCTAATCTATTCTCATTACATTACAAACACCGCAGTTTACCTACAATTTATATGATCCTTGCTTCAATTCACAGTTTGGCCTGGTCTAGAAATACTACAATATACTTAAATAAGTTTTGTACAAGTTATTAGACCATTTACAGACTATTCATTACTACATTTGAAGATACGCTATTTCGTTGGGAGATGATTTACTATTATACAAAGTCAAACAAAAATGTTCAATTAACTTCAAAACAAAAGTCCGGGAGTGCTATTTTTGAGATTCGAAAACAATCGAAAACGAAATTGAAATGACCGACTCGCCGAAAATCAGTGACTCGAATGATCTCAAAAATATCACTTCGGTGCCTCGGTGTAATAAAATTTACAGCCATATGAACACTGAAATTGGCATACTCTTTTATGTGGCCCACATGGCCTTACACAATTCATTGGTAAGTGTGAAATTAAAAAGTATCCCTAATCTAGCACGTAAACATAAATAAAAAGTTACTATATTACATAATACTGCGTTAAAAGTATTGAAAGTTTTGAAAATTGTAGCATTTGAACAATCTACTGATTGATTGATTTACCTAGTTGTATTCATAACTTTCTGAAATGAGAAATATATCATCTTAGTATCTAAATAATCGTCATTTAAAAAGTATGAACAGAAAGGTCCCTAAATATTAATTTAAAGCATTCATTATCCTAACTAAATAGTACCAGAACTATTAAATGAGATCCATTGCAAGATTAAGATATTTAAGACCTACAATTTGGTCCAGCATGTGTCCACTATACGCGTACTCTATGGAACGACATTTTTTTTAAAATCTTAAGTCTATGAATACGAAAGGTCTAAGATTTTTAAGCCTAAATCTAGACAAAGTTGGAAAGTATAAAAGGGCCCTTCACTGTCGTAATTTAAGTAAAGATACTAGCTTAGTTAAGTATCGAGAAAATAGTATAGCGAAATGCAGTTTAAAAAAAGTATGACCCTCATGGGTAATCGAGAAGTGAATCAAATTAATGTGGCATTTTTTGAGAAGGCAAAATAATATAGGCATTGCCGTGACGGAGTACGCGGAGTTCAGATCAAATTTATAGACAGAGGGCTAGACAAATATATAATGTGTTTTTTTTTTATATATAATTAAGCGCTACCAGTTAATATATCGAAAAATTAAATCAATTTAGATTTTCAGAGTTTTATATCTTAGAAAACTCCGACTCAAATTGTACATGGTCGATTGACTATAAAACACACTCTATTTGAAATAATTATCTTTATTATTTAATAATAACAACAAGCGAAGACCCCAGTTGAATAATGCTATCCTAGTATCCTAGCTAATGATTTTACAAAATTCTAAACATCACATTTACTAACACATTTTTGCTATTTACCCGAGTTTTGTCTAAATCTATAGATTATACTAAGTTATTTTGGTTATTTTACAGTAAATCATTGATAAAAAAATCTGATATCACAATTAAGAATTAAAAGCTAGGTAATTTACAATAATTTAAGTGTAATAAATTGTAAATAAAACTTAACTCAGTGAATTAACAGCGTTAAGTTGTTAATCTGATTTTAAAGATTCACAAAAAGTTCCAAGAAATTGATATAATTTTATATGCAGTAAGAGCAGATTCCATAGAGTATACAAGAGACAAATTCATCATAAATTTTAATCTTTCTTGTTGTTTTCGATTTCACATGGCAGCAATACTGCCGTACCCGGATACATTGTCTATTTTCAGTAAACAAGATTTAGAAGTACCGAAAATTGCATGACACAGTAATTATTAATGTTTTTATGGTTGACTTGACACACGATTTCATGCGACTAAAGATTATGGTCATAACTTAGTATAGCCCGGCCAGAAAAATACCTGACCTGCATTGGCGTTGCTACTGATCGTCTTTATGTGGCAACATGTTGTATGTCATGTATGTGTCATGTCAAGAACAAAATTGACAATGTCATTTAAATAAATCGAAATCAATTCTTCATTTTTATTCGCGTAAAATATACTCATATCACTTTTTTCTCATTAAATTATAAATTAAATAATTATTTTTGCAATTTTGATAAATAAATCGTAGGAATTAACATAAAATACATAACGTCCACTCCTGTCTCTTTTTGGCAGATGACGTTGAGATGACTGAATGTTACATGAATGCTTAGTTGCCAGTAAAAGAAATTAGTTCCAATATATTTCCGCAATATGGCGAAGGTTGCTATTTTACTGGTCGGGCTATAACTCTTCATACGATAATTACATATGATATTGTGATATGACAATTTGATGCCGTATACATTCTTGTACTATGTTTCAGACATTTTTTAAATATTGTTATTATAAAGCCGCTATCGCATTTAACTCGCACTTACTTTCTTTGGCACTAAACATACAGAAGTAACTGAAAAATTAATACGTACCTAAAGTTTCCTATATGGTTAAAATGTAGAACAATAAATTAACCAGGCCCTTGGACTATACTTTTTCTTTCAGACCCATACAACCATTTTGGTCTCTGTGCAGAAACTGACACCTATTAATAGTACTTACTGGACTGATGTAATGACGTAAGCTGGTTAATTCAATGATCGTTACTCCTAAAGGGGCATAACTTGCAAAGCCGAAGATCAATCAACAGTCAACACATGCTTATAGATAGCCAGAAACGCTGATTTGAGATACAGCTAAGAAAAAAAAAACTGCTACTTAACAGTTTCTACACTGTGACCAGAATGATTGTATGGGGTGTAATCACTTCACTGTTTCGATGCTCTTTGCTAAAAAATAACATAATATTTTTATACTTACCTGCATAATACAATATATGCAAACTAACCTAATTAAAAATCACATCATAAGATCGCCTCTATCGTATCTAGCTAATATTACTTATTTGTTTGTATGTATCGGGCCCAAGTCTTAATTCTAATCCATACTAATATTATAAATGCGAAAGTCTGTCTGTCTGTCTGTTACGCTTTCACGGCCAAACCGCTGAACGGATTTTTATGAAAGTTGGTATGAATTTAATTGAAGACCCGGGGTCAAACATAGGCTACTTTTTGACGCAGGCGGAGCTGCGGGAAACAGCTAGTCAAGATATATCTCGAATTACTGTTATAAACAATTGAATAGAACAAGAATTCGTTAAATTTCTGTTAAATATCTCCATTATAAAGATTAATTTAAGTTGGGTGTATGTCGACACTAAGACATTTCACAATGCAAAATGCATTAATTCAATGCATTGGAATAAGTAGTGCATAACGGTTTTATCTCGGCTCGATTAGTATCTGACTGACCTGACATTTAGAAAGCAATACGTTATGGGGTTTCGGTTTAAGGGGTTTCGCAGTCGTAAATGAAAATATTATAATTCGTGAATTCTTACATTGTCCCCCAATCTCGAACAAATCTACGTAGACACGAGCCATTACCAAGATTACTTTCCACTTATCATAGAAAGAACAAAATACTGGATTTGGATATCTACCACGACTTCTCTTTTATAGTTTAAGACAACCTTGCAGTCATCCTATCAATATCACTGACTTCAATACTTTTTTGTGCAGTTTAAAACACTGCTTAAGTGTTGTATTCTTTTTGTTATTTTAATTATTGGGCTTAAATAATTAATAACGAATGTTGTGTTCACCTGTTATTGGGTTGCATGCTAGCACCTATTAATGAATTTACTTTTAATCGAATGTAATCATGTAACCTGTTGGTTTTCCTTTAAATAAATAAATTTAGTTCAGTGACTATTGCGTAAGCGAACAGGTTTACGGTCCAAGAATGGAAAATTTTCGCTTACTTTTTGTGGTTTTTCTCAAGTCCTCAGAAGTATATAATAACTGCCAGAGTCAACTCGCTAAGAAGAAGAGGAAGATCCAGTTATTAGAAAGTAAAATTAGCCTATTCGTACATTTTTAAAATTACCAGTTAAAGCAAACGGAAAATAAGTTTATTTTATACTTTAACTTCATAATCTTCTTCACGCACGTCAAAGACATCTCCTTTAGAAAGAGAATTATTAAATATTTACATAAACATATAAATTTTGAAATTCTCCTTATAACTTTTTATTTGAGTTCAAAGAATTTACTTTAACAGTTGTTAACGTCTCTGAGTGCGACTGCTAAATAAGTTATCGTTTTCGAAACCCTGAAAATTAATGTTTAGCAGTGGCTTCAAAGCCTTCCATAAAACCATTCTGGTCGCATTATAGAAACTGTTACCAGTGCAGTAATATTAATAGTTAATTGTTTCTACACTGCAACCAGAATGGTTGTATGGGCTCTGCCTATTAACCAGCTGTTTTATGTTTTTCGAATGTATGAAAGAAAAGGTACATAATGTACAGTCACGAGCATTAACACATATACAATTGAATTTAATTTTAGACCTTGTTTCAATGACTTAAGAACCAAAGTGTGTACATGTTAATGCACGTGACTGTACTCTATTTCCGTGCTGAATATTTCTGGTTCAGTGTGTCATGTCAAACAATTTCATCTTTGCGTGCATCATTGCAATTCACTGGGCCATAACACGATAGGTTAATAAAAATTTTTAGCCTGACCATGGCGTATTAAAACACGTTAACTATGTTAATTCCGTTTGTATTCCAGTTTTCATAGACTTTCTAAAATAATATTTATATCTCAGAGGATGAAGAAAATGTATTTTTAGTGTTCCTAAATTTTGTGATAGCATTCAGCCTGTTAGTCGGCTATTTAAAACATGAAGTAAGTTTGAAGCAAAGTCTAAGATTAATTTCTGCTTTATTTTACAAATCCATACTAATATTATTAATGTCTGTCTGTCTGTTACGCTTTCACGACCAAACCGCTGAACGATTTTTAATGAAATTTGGTATAAATATTATTGAAGATGATATAAGTAGGTTTAAAATTTTCCCCTTTTTTGGTTCTCGTTCAAAATTAATCAAATAAATGTGGTACATAATAAATGAAATATTTATCATAACTGTACATAATAAATTAAATATTAGTCATAACTTCTTTAAAAGATAATGTTTTAACACAATGTATGAAAAACCATTTACCAATACTAATTAATATTGTTTGACATTGTACTAACGTTTGTTGGACTTTAGTCCAAGTTTAATATTTAGTCTTCTCGTACACTACTGATATCTGAAGCTCTTTTAATCGATACTACAAGATTGGTTATTAAAACGATGCTTATTTTAGGCACTGTACACATCAAATGCATGTATTGTTAGACATATAAAAAAATTAAAATAAATGATTTATTATTATTATTATTCAGGTATAAAAAAAAAACATAAAATAGTAGTCATACCTAAACCTTCCACAACATTTTCCGTCTACATTTAGTTTTTGTACTTTAAGAGAAATTAACTTGTAACCGAACATAAATGATTTATTATGTTAACGCGATTGTTACTATTCTAATACGGTTCTTTTACACCTAATTTTTCAAACACAGCGCTCATGATCGCAGCTAGACTAAGTTAGTTAACATACCTGAAATAAAAGTTCTGTCAATTCAATAAACATAATGAAAAACAAAAGAAGTTCGATGTGAACACTGCCTAAACATGACAACAGAAACAACAACACTACAACAGGCCTCCAGAGCCGACCCTCACTCAAGAGTCTCTAGGTCACGCCCTCCCCAACATGGCGGCGACATCGCCAGCTGACTGCGAGTGCAGCAGCGCCCCGCGCGCGGGCCGGGGGGGAGCCAGGCGAGGCAACGCTAGAACCCCAGATGGAGCCGACCCTAGGGGACAACCGGTGACGAACTCGTGTCTTGATGCTTCCGTTGGTGTGATGCGACGCTTTGGGTCCCATCTGAAAACGGATTGAGATCTTCAGGGCTGTTCCAGCGTCAGGGCATTCTTGCTGTTACTCTGCAAGAACCCTTCTGCGGTCGAGTAAGGCATGAGGTAAGTACATAAAAACCCAGAGGTTCGACTTGCTTCTTGAATAATATGGTACTATGCAAGATTGCCTGTTTATTTATTGAAGACACGAAATTGGTCTATTGTGTAGGTACTGTTGTTATCGGGACTCGAGGAAAAGAAGGAAGCAAAATCCCTGCTTGACGGCCGTAAAGCCGATCTTGACGTTGTCTTGTACCTATACCTTTTCAGTGAGAAAATAAATGCAATAAATCACACATTCATTTGCGAATTCTTAAAAAACATCTAGTTTTTATGAATGAGGGTTAGTATGTAGAACTTTATCAATGAATACAAAAATGACATTTCCTAACTCAGCGACGTTCAGTTAAACGAACGCCGCCCAAGAGGGGTGGGCTTGGAAATAAAATAATAAGTTATTTAAATCCTCAGTTTGTCATGCGAATCGAGCATTAGGCTCTAATTTCCCTTTTGATTTTAAGTAATTTATATGTTTGTTTCTATTCGATTAGACAGATAGATGTGGCTGATACGGCGATTTCATGATCGATTCGGTAATAATCACCTGGTGAACGGTATCTTGGTATCGGAATAAATAATTAAGTGCATACGTTCCGGTGCGCGATGTTTCAAATTATTCGTATTGATACAGATGAAATTCGGATCATATTATGTATGTACTTATTTGTGTCATTAAAGTGATTATGTATAGTAGCTGTTAATCTTGTAGATTTCGTTTGATTACTAATAGTGATTTTTTTCAGAACTCTGAAACTAAGACGTACAGAGTAAATAAAATATGAATGAATGAAACTATAATTAAAACTCGTGCATAGGTGTATTCAAGTCCATATTTTTTTAGGTACCGCTCTTTTCGACTGGTTTAAAATTACACAAACAAACAATTTGCGTTCGTTGAATAAAATATGAGATTGTAACACGACAAAAGAATATTTATTTATTAATCCCCGTATTAAGAATCGTTTGTTAAGCACATGTTAGCTAACATATGTTCCGTCCCTTTCTCTCCTATTCGATATTTAACGTGAAAGATCGAGATAAAACACATTTTAGCTAACATAGGTTCAACGTTTATCAATACGAGGAATCTTTAGAGCACTTTATAAAATACTAAAAATACTTTATATCTTCTGAAATAACCATGATATAGAAAGCGGTTGAAGAAATTTTTGCATAAGATCTCAATTAGATTTCTAAAATGAATATGCTTCGTGACAAATTGTAATATATAGCCTGGTTTCCTTCTGATTAACATAATATTAAGTGTAACATAACACAGGAAATATCGAAATACGAGTACCACTATCTGTGTGTCTGACTATGCATCGTTTCCTCTCAGGAGAGCAAGATCTATAGACCTATAGTTAGTTGACTGGTTGAGAATGATTTTAGCATGAAGTCCGCAAATATGAAAAAAATACAGGACTACTTGTATTTTTTTTTATTTTTTTTGTCAGTTAGATAATCAAACAATATTTGGGACGTATTTTTTCTTTTGAAAATTAAACAAAGAATGGTAAAGATATGGCACGTTAAAGTTCCGTGTGACGTCACAGTGTGCAACACTTTTTCGCAATATGTGACGTCACGACCCCCACACCTAAACTTTGATGCGTTATATCTTTATAATTTATTGCTCAATAAACAAAAGAAAAAATATGTCACTAATATATTTCGATTCCCTAAATGACGGACTAATTTTAATGTTAGTCTTTTGACCCTGGAAACTGGCCTATTGTCAAATTGTATTTTACTTGTGGTACAATTAAGATTTATGAATAAATCTATAAAGTTATGACATTTTTCGAAACCGGCAGCTTCTTGTATCTGATGTGGTTTATTAGAAAACGGCCGAGTATTAAGAAGGATGATAATTAAATAAAAATAAACCCAAAATAATTCAAATAAATAATAATATAAGATTGTTAACCCCAGGTTATTTTTTGCAAGTATGGTGAGGTGACCGGGGGCTGTCTAAAAACATGTAGTATGTGTAAAACTTATCATTGAAAGTAGTTCATACAACCAGCTGGCTTTTGCTATAATCAGCTTGTATGGACATAATAAATTTATATTGACCAAGTGTGCCAGTTTTTCATATCCTGCGCATAAACTTATGGTCACACGGATCTCTACAAGTTTCATTAGAACTTCTAAGTTAGTAAACACTTTCGATTTTGCGTATACTTAACAGCCATTTATCTGTCTGTCTGTTACGCTTTCACGGTCAAACCGTTGAAAGGATTTTGATTAAATTTGGTATAAACATAGTTGAAGACCCGGGGTCAAAAATAGGCTACTTGACGCAGGCGGAGCTGCGGGAAGCAGCTAGTTTTTAATAAATAAATTCTGAATTTTATAAATACAGAAAAATAAGAGTTATCAGGATTGAAATAAATGTTTTCCCAAGTAAAAAAAACCAATACATTACATTTATTTTAAATGGCTATCACATGTCGGTTCTTCATACTAAATATTGAGACGATTACGAGTATAGTATTATGAGATTAAGGTAAGCCATGCGAAGCCGCGAGCAATGGCTAGGTTACTATAAACGCTTCAAGATAAGCAGCTTAAGAATCTTCCACGTATTATAATAAGCTACAAAATAACGTTGAAATCATTTAATCCTCTTTTCTAAGTCACATCTAAGTTTCTTAGTTCTAAGACCTAAGTTAGGCAAACGATTAGCCCACTGATTCAAGGTGAGAACGGTCACTTTTAATATTAATAAATGTGTTTCAGAATAGAGAATGGGTCAATATTTCATATTTAAGGGCCTTATTATCAGACTTGATTTATGTAAAGTCAATGTAGTTATGTGACCACGAGTCGGTAATTGTAAAGGCTAATTTAGTACGAAAAGGGTTTCAACCGTGGTTTTGGTTTAATACCGATAGAGAATGTTATACTCGTATTATTGAATTTTATAAATGGTTTGATGCCATGTTCTTAAATTTATTTCGTATCATTGGCGTAAAACTATTGTAATTTAGTCCAGGATGCAATATTCACGGGCGAGTCAGAGGTCACAGCAAAATCAGCCCCCGAATATGTGAAAAGGCAGTTGGGAATACCATCTTGAAAACGTATATGGTTTGTAGGAGTGAGTACAAAGGTACTTTTGTATTTAAGGTGATGTCATATAGTTTTGACCAAAACCACTTTTGGCTGGTCATTCATCATGGTGTGAGAGATGGGAGCTAATAACTGGCGAGCCATCGCTAAGAATAGAAAACTCTGGCGCTCGCACATTTGGCCTCCAAACAAGATCCACTTCGGTTTGCTGAGCCAGCGAAGTAAGTAAGTATTCATCATGACACGTGAATCTAAAAATTGCGTCTAAGAAGAATGCGTTTGACCTAAAAACTTCGCTTTCGATTTTATCACAGATAATCTTTACATTGCTGAGAACTACAAGTGCCTCTTCAATCAAGTAAGGAGTTATGCGACATAGAACAGTCAATCGTTTAAGCATGTCATCTCCAGAAGAGGGGAGCATACGCAGAGTTACATAAATAGAAGATTGAATTAACCGACAAAGATTATTTTAGTAGAAGGTGTGTTTAAATTGATTGGAACATCTGCCTAAAACGTAACATTTTTAAGTTACTTAGGAGAAGTGCGCGTTAAAGAACATCTTCAGTATTTTTTTTTTGAAATAATTAGACGAGGTTTGACTGGCTGAGAATGCTTAGAGACATTAAGTCCACCTTTTGTATTTTTTAAAGTGATATAAAGTTTAGTTTAAACCCATCTAATCTAACTCCATATGGAATTGACCGTATGCATTTAGGTTATATTAATCACACAAAATTAAATTTATTATTGTTATTTTTACGATTTTCTTTTTCAATTATAGCGTTTGAAATCAATTTCATAGAGATATATAGAACCAAGTAGTGTCGCATGCAGCCTGCGGCGGCTTTATTAGGCGTTTACACCTTTAATTGCCTATTTTTATGTCCGCACTACAGTGCCATCTGTATTACTACGGAAAAGGTCATCGTTCGTCATTGCGTCATGGCTCGTCCACTAACCTTTCACTGATGATACCAACGACCAGCAACCTGCCACGCACTATCATCACATGAGTAGATAAACGGAACAGAAGAGATCTTTATACAACTAGGTCGATGGTGTCCCCCCCCCCCCCCACCTTGGACTTGAACCACCCTAAGTTCCGTAGTGGATCCGAGGATACTTTTTATCCCCTTCGATTTAATTTTTGTTTTATATGTGTACTGGTTAACTTTTCCCGAACGAAGAGCAAGAGTGTGTATATTTTGTATGCAGAGTGTGTATATTTACTTGTATGAATGTAACAATTTCATTGTCGTATCTACCGCGAGTCTTACGATTGAGAGGTCATGGGTTCGAATCTCACGAGAAAACTGTTTGTTTCCAATTTCTTTAAATGCATTGAAGATTTAAATAACCTTTTTGTTCGATAAGAACCAAGATTTCATAATTTTAAGTTTGCAATGTTCATTACTATGTAGACATGAAATAAATACTACAGAACAAAATCTTTGACACCAGGTTAAATGACCTCGTAACATAACGCACATGACAAAAATGAATAAAGCGAAGATGATTGAAAGTTTACTTTGAAGCTTTCTCTCTATCTCGTTATTTACTCATGTGCTAAGTCGACGTATATATTTCGTGACAATCGAAAAATGTTTTATGCGTTTTGCAAGTTTATGAAAGTTGACAGCCAACTACGAATTGATTACTTTAGGTATTTGTGGTCAGTGCCATTCAGTTTGTCAGGTCTTGCGCATTTTCTATTGCCTTTTGATTTATTTTCACGCTTTTAAAATTAGTCTTTTGTGCAACTTGTAGACGGTTGATACAGCCTACGTCTGCCGTTTCAAGTATTTTTATTATAATAGAACTAAATAATTGTCCACTGAGTCGTTACGAGCGGACTCTATGAACGTTTCTCTATTTAATTTTAGGTACATGGTCAATCAACCCTGTACACCCCATCCCATTCTGTACAAATGGCAGCCGAGACCAACGGCTTAACTTGCCTTCCGAAGCACGGAATCATCATTATTATCAGACGATCGATGACATAATGATAACAGACGATGATTAAAACCTGCAATGGCCTAACCAAACTAGAAACAACTAAACAAAGTATGCTTCCCGTGGAAATCGAACCTACGACCTCCGGATCTAAGGTAATTAAATGCCTTAACCATACCTCGGAGGCACGGATCAAATAATTGCATATAAAAGTTTTTAAATGCGAAATTTTTAAAGCTACTTAACCTAGAAAGCTTAAGTTTTACAGATAGGTCAGAGTTGGGAGATGTAGGTAAGCTACTGGTCCGCAGCCGGAAACTACTAGATACTATAAGAATATGAATGAATGAACGAATGCACCATTTACATACATATAAGAAAAGATATAGCAAAGGAACCAATTAACATTAAGAGAAATGAGTACAAAGGCGGAATATTATATATAGGTTTCAGACGGTCACAATAGTCATTGATTGCAGTTTTGCACATCTGCAATCCGCGGCGACCTTTGACGGTGAGAGTGAGTGAAAGTGCAGGGCAAAACAGAACGTGCACTTTGCAGCATCATAATGATTGGTTACTACTCGTATAAAGGGATGTATGAAGAAGTGGGTGCATTTCAAGTGAAGCCTTGCATATCTGATTTGATTTGACGTATTTTTTAAATGAAGATTTGCTTTGCTTAGGGAAAAAATTGCTAAACTTGCAGTTACAGCCAGTTCTTCAATAACTCAGCCTAACCGAATTTAGTTAGTAATTTTTTTACGGGAAAAATATGTTTATGTATTTTTGGTTGTGAAAATAGTATTGTTAAAAAGAGTTGCAGCCACTTCTTTTTCAACCATTTCTCACTGCTCATGCTGTACCTATGCTGAAATATTTTTGTCATAAACGCACATAAAATCTCTGTAGGTCATCATCATCCTAGCGTTATCCCGTTTGCATCCTCCGCTGTTTGCTTTAGCGCCCAGGGTTCGCATATATATAAAACCTCTAAACCTATGGAGGTTGCTAACATTTTCTCTACACAACAAAAAACATTATCTGTCATAAGCATAAATTTGCCTCTCGAATAGGTCTTGGAAGCCACACTTATCGGTTATTCAAATACTAATACATCATACAACAACTACAGCTTCCTGTTCCTCACACTTGACTCTACGATTGACACAAAAAGGTGTGAACTTCAGAGAAAGTCATCTTTTTGTACCGCATTCTCGCTACATTAACTTTAAGTGTTTGTTTATGCTCTTATGATATGATTTTCCGCTGAAATTTCAACTTTAAATTGAAGGCAATAATGGTATGTTTACCTAAATCTCTTTTCTGATGAAATGGGTTCTGCCCGCGCTCTGCTAACTTGAAAACAAACTTAATTTTTTTCACATAATTTTGATATATTTATGCAATTTTGAGCTCTGACGCGTAGTGTATAAGGTGTTTGGTTTGTTTTACAATAAACTCGAGTGTTGTTATGTGTTTGGTCACGATCATGACCATAAAGTGTCATGGTGATGTGACCACTGAGTTATTAGAGCACACCTGATTGTAATGTTTTGGTCATCTCATGAGATTTTTTAAATCAACGTCTATGAAGCATGCATGCATTATGTAATGTCGGATTTTTGGTTCTTACTTTGTACTAGCTATTTCCCGCAGCTCCGCCTGCGTCAAAAACTAGCTTATGTTTGAAACTTGTATTCAACTATATTCATACCAAATTTCATTAAAATCCGTTCAGCGAACTGGCCGTAAAAGCGTTAAAGACAGACAGACAGACATTCGCATTTATAATATTAGTATGGAGGATTAGCAATAAACAATATGTCCCATTTCTGGTTATGAGTACCGCCAAATTTAGTAACATGATTACAACTGTAGGTACACTAGGCTCAGAAGCGTAAGCTGAGAGACGCAACAGGGAATCACGCTCAGACAAAGAAAGATAAGCGTACGGATGTTTCAGAAGATTTCTTTTAATTTGTTTTGTAGACTCCAGACACTAACGAAACTAAAAACTTTCTTTATAGGTATTAACGTTAGGCAGGTTCTAAAAGGTGCGAAAACAGAAATTTTGCGCTAATCTGATGCTCAATCTAGCATGGTTACGGAGGCACATGAGTTACAAAGTTTTGCCGCCAAAGGTGATGTCACAGCACAGATAAAAAATGATTACACCACTGACGTCGTCGCAGGATCTACCAGTTACATCTTGTGACGGATTCTTAGGTTACGTAAACTATGTTTTTTTTCTGATTTCTCTAAAACAACCACTCCTCTCGACTCGATTGTCTGTTAGGAATCTATTTTAAATTTATTTATGCGATATCTTTCACTTTTGCATAGATTATTGACTGAGATAAATCTGTATCAAGAAACGCTGTTTCAAAGTTCAGGATTTTTCTTAAACTAGGATATTTTTTAATCTGCTCCCGTTTCCGTGGGGATATTTTATTTGTTTAAATTTTTAGCAGTGCTACTTTGTAGGTTATCTATATATATATAAAAGCGAAAATCATTCAGTCACTCACTCATCACGAAATCTCTAAAACTACTAAGTCGATAAAGATAAAATTTTGCAGGAATATAGATTGTGGCTAGGAGACGTCCGCTAAGAAAGGATTTTTGGAAATTCCATTGGTAAGGGGGTGAAATAGGGGTTGCAAGTTTGTATGAACCTTTTTTAATTTTTTAACAAGACACATGATTTTTTTAATTTATTTTAGTAGTTAGAAGAAAAAGATAATGCATTTATTAGATTTTAAAAACTACATCCCTATAGGGGTGAAATAGGGGTTGCAAATTTGGATAAATCTTTGTCATTTTTGAAGCGAGATACTACATATTTGAATTAATGGTTAGTGAAAAATAATAATTCATTAACTGAATTGGAAAAAAATCGCATCCCCAGGCGTGCATTTGGGGTTGCAAAATATTATCTATATATTGACTGATTAGTCAACACTCAGCCTAAACCTAAAAGCTATAAACGTGAAATTTGGAAAGAAGAAAGGCTTTTACAAAATTCACCTCCTAAGGGGTCAAACGGGGGTCCAAAATATGTTTGGGGGAAGGAGATTAGTTAGTCCGTTTTATTTGAAACTTCACAAGATTATTAATTTCCATAAATTATTAGTTACCATAAAAGGGGAAAAAGGTTGTGTATCATTGATTGTGTTTATTTTAGCAGGGGGACTCCTTTTTTAATCAGGTGGTGCACTAAGCAAGAATTTTCAAAATCAACCCTCATAAGGGAAACTGTAGTCCAAAGTATGTACAGGGAAAGGAGATGGGGGACATGGGTATTACTTGTATGGTTAATCGGGTTGCTGACTACGAAATTAACAGTGATATAATATCAATCCCTATTGGGATCCGATGGGGCCGTAATCTTCTAAATACATAGGAAATTCCTGAGAGACCTGCCATAAATAATCTAAGTGATTCAAATCTCATTGGAAATACCTTTTGATAAGGCGGGCGAAGCCGCGGGCAGTTACAAAATAGCTACCCTGCTTATGAAATATCTATCTGCAAAATGTCATCTCTATTCTATTCATTTTGGAGAATTCGTTGAAGGCACTTTAAGAAAAAGGAGTTAAGAAGTGGCCTTTCAATTTTATTTAATGAAAATCGGAAAAAAGTAGATCAAAATTTGAAGAAGGAACAAGTTCTTCATCAAATTCTTATCAAGCCGATCAATTTAGATACAAAATCGTGTGTGAATGAGCTGTGACCCGAGATAGTGAATGTGTTCGCACGTTCGATTGCGTAAGAGGTCACACGCACATCAACGATGTAAAATAAAGAGATTGTAGAAGTATTCTCTATTAATATTTTATTTTTTAAACTTTACTAAAGTGTTCTTAAAATGTAAGATTTTTTTACAAAATCATGGAAATATTGTCATCGCAAATATTATTAAAATATCATTCAGAGATTAATTCAGATTATGTAAGTAGATAAGTGTAATTCAGAGGAACGAGAATATATATTCTCTGAAATTTAAAAGCCCTTTATTTCGGAGTCTAAATTAGGGGAATAAACATAAATTGTACTGTAAAGCGAAATTAAATTAAAGGTATGTTTTACCATCCGATTAAATTACATATTATGTAATTTAGGTGAGCATGCTTTCGACAAATTTCTCATTTCCATTATGAATTAACAATTTCGTCATTCATCATCATCATCGTTTCAGTCGCAGAATTCACTGTTGGACATAGATTCCTCTACAAAGATATTAAAATTGACCGGTTGGTTGACCGATTCTTCAATCCCATCGGCCATCGGTACGGCGCATAAGTGTACTTTATTAACCGACGAGCGTGTATGACGAGTGACGAGAGTGATGAGCGTGGAAGAAGCGAGAGAGGTCGGTAAGGATCATTGTAAGTAGAAACGAAAGGAGGGAAATAGGCGTGATTATATGTGTCTATGTATTTATTTATTAGGCGTTTTACTTCTGTACACGATTTTTTATGTAAAATACGGACATAGACACGCCTCTTGAACTATTTGGAATCGTGTTTCCGCGTAGAAATTTTGTATGAGTGAGTAAGAATTTTATAGATATATCTGCGTGTTTATTAGCATCGGGAATTTAAAAGAGAATCAACAACTGCATGGTATGAAAAAATACGTACAATCATCATCTTAGTAAATTAACTAACTTACATTCAAAATACGTAGACTAAGTTTTTTGAAATCCATATCCATACTTCCATATTAATATTAAAAGTAACTGTCTAAGCGAAAGTCTGTCTAAATGTCTGTCTGTATGTTACGCTTTCACTGCCAAATCGCTTAACGGATTTTGATGAAATTTGGTACGATTATAGTTGAAGACCCGGGATCAAACATAAGCTACGTTTTTGCCGGAGTCGGAGCTGTGGGAAACAGCTAGTAATAAATAAATATATAAGGACAAATAAAACACATATAAAAAGAAATAAGGAATCATATACTACGGAATCCTAATAAAACAGGAATACAAACATACAAGAAATGGACGGCAATACATAGAGCAATAAAATATTTATAAATTTTAAAAGTAAAGAACAAAATGTTTAACCAGCAAAGTCGTGCGCAAAACCTAGTTTGAAGACTCTGATCTGTTACACAATAATTATACTCCGGAGCAGGTGGTGTAGTCTTGGCATGCTGTTAACGCCCATTGATTTGTTTTTGTGGGATTTCGCTTTAAATTGAATTATTTACAGTTAGCCGAGTAGCGGTTACGTCAGAAATCACATTACGTACGAGGTCAATTCAAAGTAGTGGTTTGTAAATAGCTAAAATGTTTACCATATTACGTATTCATACTAAAATTATAAGTACAGAAGTCAGTCTTGTCTGTCACTCTTTCACAACCAAACCGCTGAACGGATTTTGATGAAATTTCGTATGAATATAGTTGAAGGTCAAATTAGGCTTCATTTTGGTACAGGAGGAGCTGTGGGACTACAGCTAGTATAAAATAAAGGAGAAGTAGCAAAGGTCTCCATGAATATCATAATATCGAGAAAAATTACACCTCTACCACACCCCGGACACTCCATATAACATCGCCGAGATTACAACTACTACGATTCGGTCGCGTACGCACGCGCGTCAATGTGAGCGATGTGTGTGTGTCACTCGTAGGGTTGGTTATTAACAGTATTTGCGTCGTAGTTATCCGTCGCGGCCGCGCGCCGAAATGTCATCCTTGCATTGTTTTGCTCTCGGTGTTAAGTTAACTCCTAAATCTGCTTGGCTCGGTGCGGTATCTGTTTCGGGTGGGAGGGTGTGAGTGTCCGTTCTGTACGTTAGTACTAAGTATTAAAAATTCTGTGCCTCTACTATAAAATTGGTGAATACTGGTGCAATTCGTGAACCGCAAGATATTATATGAATGATGAACTGCAATCTGTTATTTTTTTTAACAGGGAAACCTTATTACTTTGTTACTATTTATTTATTTATAAATCTTAATTGTACCACAAGTAAAAAAAAACTTTTACAATTGGCGGACTTAATGCTAAAAGCATTCTCTTCCAGTCAACATTAGGAAAAACAGAAAAGGTTATGTGCGGTAAAAAAAAACACTTACTGCTAAATAAACATACATAGATTATACTATTATTAGATTATTTATACTATCTAGATGCTGATGTTTTGATTTTTATACAATTAAGTAGGCAAACAGGCGTGCGGCCCACCTGATGGTAAGTGGTTACTGTAGCCTATGAACGCCTGCAACACCGGAGATGGCATGACCGCGTTGCCGACCCTAAAGGAATTTTTTCACGCCCTATTTGAAGGCTCCCATATTATAGTCACTAGGGAAAACCATGGTAGGGAGTTCATTCCATAATCGCAGTGTACGAGGGAGGAACTTCCGTTTGATGCGTACTGTTCTCGATAACTTGGGATCCAAGGTATGGGGATGAAATTCCTGACGATGTTTAACACCATTATTTACCAATCTATTATTAGACTAGACAGTTTTGCTTAGTTTTGTTGAGTTAGTATTCCATAACACTGTCGCGAAGGTACGTTGGTGCTAACACAATCTGCATGATTCGTTTATTTATTTTATGCTCATAACACCTAGATGGATTTCTAAATATACTCACTCTAAACATTTATGCAAGAAGTGTAAGAAAGCCGGATCGTCTGTCCTCACAGCAGCTGCCAGCGTTCTCGACGCGGGTCTACGTTTACGGCCTTTTGAGTTCGTCACATTTCGGGGCGTGCCTTTGGAATCTGAAGAAGACCACATTGAAAAATATTTGAGAAGATTTCTTATGTTACAACTCACAACCTACAATCATAAGCAGATCGGTAACCAATTTAAATTGCAAACTACTGACTAAATTTTTGCACTATAAGTGAAACTAAACCACTAACAATAAGAAAAAATGTGAAATCAGGGAAAATATTTTTGATCTTCCATACAAAATTCAGTCAGCTTATCACTAGATGTGTATGTAGTTTTTTGTAAGGTGTCACTTATTTATTTATTGAAACTAGTTCAGTTTCACTTCGGCCAGTAGTTTTAAAAACCCCTGTATTGTAGCCCCGCCCCATAAATGAAAAATAAAAAGATTTTAATTAGCCTTTTGATTGAGTTGATATCACTTGATATGAGCAAAAACTTACCAAAAAATAGCCGCTTTCTCGTAGCATGTAGTAGAAGGTCAGGAGGAGGCGGGCCCAGTAACTCCATGATGCACGCGAGTTGTTCGGCTTCGTTCTCGCCGGGGAACAGAGGATAGCCCGTGTGGAGTTCCGCAAGGATGCATCCTGGGACAAACAGAAAATAGGTTCATTCATTCATATCGAATGGGTTACATAATCAATCAATCAATCATGTATTTAAACATAGGTACATATTATAGATATTTTAAAGAGTATAATACACTATAGTCAATCGACCATGTGCACCCTGATATCAGAGCTTTTCGGAATAACCATTTAGCGTCAGATGCTTTAACGACCACCAAATGACAGCCGTAACCAACGGCTTAACATACCTTCCGAAGTACGGAATCTACGGAATCGTCATTATTATCCAACAATCAGGTGATTCAAGCCTACAATGACCAAACCAAACTGGAAAAAATTAATTAAAATATGCTCCCTGTGGAAACCAAACCCGGGGGGGGGGGGACTCCGGGTCGAAGGTCGCCTTACCTAATTATTAGTAATTTATTTTACTATGTACCTGACGTAAGATTGATAATTTATAAGAGATAAGCACAGAAAAAAAACGTGAAAGAAATAGGTGTGTACATAAATATAATATTTAAAGCCACTTTTTCATATTTGTGTAAAAGAAATAACATGTCTAAAACTTTATCAATAATGAAACTATATTGAACAGTAGTGTAATTGCGTATGAGATTACTTTGTGAGTGTCTATAAATTCTATGCAATGGTTTCAGACATTTCAATGGCCAGTTAATATTTTGCATCATTAGTTTCATGGCTGTTACAAGCTAAAGTACCACGATCAACGATCTAATCTGCTAGTTTAACCAAAACATCAATATTGCCAAGTACCTAGCCAGAGTCACTTACATCATATTTGCTCTCAACTCTTGTAACTTTGCATATGCTAATTAGAAATTTCATACTACTGACAAATTATGCTTTGAGTACATGTCAGAAGATTCTCGTGTAAAACAACCCATTGTCTGAATATAATAACAATTAGAATTGGTAATATCTAGTAGTTTAAATTATAGTTCCATAAACATTGTTTGACATTTTTATTAGATTGAAGATTTTATTTCATCTAGTAATGCTGCCAATAAAATAAAAATAATTCATTAAATTGCATCTCTCATAAGAATATCTGTCCGGGATTATACTTCTGTACAAATGTCTAATTTCGACCAAGAGGTCGAAAACCTAAGAAGATAAAGCACACTCTTTCTTTCCCAGTGAATTTAAAAGGTCATTATAAGAAGCGTCTATTTCATTGTATCTCTTTTCAGCAGCAATGTTCAATGTTGAGGAGCTCCTTAGTCGAACGCGACCCGCGTATCCGTAGCGAATGCATGTGTCAAGCGACGGCGTGACGCCAGCACTATTGGATTAGTCGCATTTTAGTGGCATTTTCTATCTGGAGCTCCTCTGTGCTTCGGAAACCACGTTAAGCCGTTGGTCCCAGTTGTTATCCAGAGATAGCAGTCGTCAGGCTGTGTCAGATGCCTTAGGGCAGCCTGAAAAATGACAGACTGACAGTGTTGGCCACTAACACACCTCGGGTCATGCTCTTGTTGGTTTGGTTTCCCTGTAAAAGGGTAACGGAGGACAGACGGCGGTCGCTCCATTGTAATTACCAGTTCTGCCGAATGACCATGACTTACCCTAGGCTCCGAAGCGTAAGCTGACGACGCAACTAGGAATACACGCTAGGATGATGATGCTAAGTTAAATGTTATAGTAGAGTTGTACGTTGTGCAGTTTGTTGTTTTCTTTTTCTAATTTCATGGTAGTTACAAAATGAGAATACAACTTATTAAACCGCTGTAGCGGAAAGTCTGTCATTATATTACATTGATCAAATGAAGATTACGTATTTTAGAAAGTGCAATCATAATCCATCAATTAGTTTGTCATTTAATTGGTCAAGTAAATCTTTAATTACTTTATGTGTATCAAAGCAAGGCTAAAACAACCTGAAGGCTCCACATTGACAAGGTACGTCAAATGTTGCGTAAAAACGAGATTTTTATTATTGTCGATATTCGCCGACGTGCTAGCGACCGGTCACCTTTCTCCCGCGCTTTCCACAAACTCAGCCTTGGTTATGCAATGTAATGCGTCTGCCGACCCATCTCAACAAAATTACTAGTGTACAGAAAGTTACCTAGCATTAAGATTTTCATTTGCAATTGCTTCCCTGTTATTTTTATTTGATTTGTCAGAGTTATTATTAGACAATTGGGTGAAAATGAGATAAATGAAGAGGTAAACAATAAATATTGTTTGAGCTAGTGGACCCAGGATTCCGTGAAAGTGTGATGGGGACACTGTAGAGATTTAATCTCAACGCGTATCGGGATGATCTGTCGACTCAATCATGGTCCATATGCAGTGTTAATTATATATCCTCTTTATTTTGTTGTAAAGTAGTCACAACAAATTATTTAAGCATTTGATCTATACATATATCTTACCAATCCTTTTTAAACCTCTTAACATAAGTACACAGAAAGTGAGAGCTAACTTAGAAATAAGATTGTCAAATTTCAAGTATCCTTCTTCGTCCAATAGCGTGTTTCCAAGCTTACGCTTAGCCTAGGACGTACCTAACAGCGTATTCTATAGGCTCAACTAGGCTTAGGATTCACAAATACTTTGGCGGTACTGGTTATTACAATCAAACGGACTACTGTTTGAATTAATAATCATAGGATAAACAAAAATAGATAATTACCGAAGATGAGGCGGTTCCGCACAACTCTAATAACGGTCGGTTGACAATGAACAAGAAATGATGATGACCCAAGACCATATACAAAGTTTATAACAAAGATTTAGAATTTTTTTGACTGTTTATACTAACCCATGCTCCACATGTCAATTGGGGTTCCGTATTGCAGTCCCAAGATGACCTCGGGACTCCGGTAGAACCTCGACTGGATGTAGGTGTAGACCCTGGTGTGCGTGTAGCACGAGCTACCGAAGTCTATCACCTTGATTGATGAGCTGCCTCGGGCTTTGAGGAGGATATTTTCCTGGAAATTAATTTCAATGAATTTGTGAGTCGATCATTATATAGACCAGTTGAGTCCCTAACTAAGATGTAACCGGACTGATGATGATTTGTAATATATGACCTAGAAAATGAACTAGCCTCAAATTAGCAAACTTAAAACAATCGGGAAATACGATGGAACGCGAAGACTTAATAGCGTTCGGAAGGAAAACCGAAGAAACTTCAAAAGGAAGTATCACTCAATAGAGGAAAGTTTAAAGTTGAAGTTTTACAGTGCATCACTCACCGGTTTCAAGTCGCAATGTATGATGTTCTCAGCTTCCAGTAGCCGAAGACATCTCAGTAAGGAGCTGGTGAACCGCCTGATGAGGCTCAGACTGAAGCCTTGGTAGTTGTTTTTTTTTATCAGCTCGTACAAGTTGATGCTGGAGATACATTGAAAAGTTCATTGAAACATCACTGGCATGACACAGATTTATATAATCAATGAATGGAACCTGCACTATTATCGTTAGCAATCTCTTTCACAGTAGAAAGGAGTAGGGGAAAAAAAACTTGAGCGAGCGGTGCAGAAAGCTAATCAAATAATATAACTTTTATCTTATATAAGTTGGATGGGTTAAATAATGTTAGTTTTAATTTAAAATTTAGTCAAAATTAGCGATTTACACAGTTCCAAATTAGACTCAACTTAATATTAAATACCCGGTTTATTGCGCTCAAATTTTTAATATTAGGACCTTAGCGAGCTAATATAGTTGTTCTGTCAGAATAGACCTCTATTCATTTCAGTGGATCGTTATCGGGTTGGAAAATCGGAGGTCTAAACTTCCTTGTATCCCTGTCCGACTGATGATGGCCGAATGTTGGACGTCAAGCAAGCGGTCCGGTATGGTATGAAAAACAATGCTAAATCTAATAAAATATGAAAAATAATGCTAATAATAATATGTATGTACGTGTGAGATTTCGAAGCTATAGTACGAAATCTTTTGTTACGGAAAGCGGACTTATGGGCTTGGAGCCCATAGTCTATTATGAAATTTTCTGATAAGTATTGTGGCATGACACCAGAAAAATGCTGGAATGACTAAATTCGAACTTATATTTTCTCTCTTAAGTTTTTGCTTAACGGTTTTAATCAGGCGTTTTGAGTGACCTCATTACCGTAGTCTAGTAGATATATTATTTCTTACCAATAAATAACTGTTATATGAATGAATAGTATTGACAGAAGAAATTCTCACCTCATCAACTCAAAACTGATGCACAAATGGTTCCTAAAGTAGAAATAATCCAGCATATGTATCACGTTGTGCGATTGGTCCTTGTCCTTCAGCCTCAAGTGGTCCAGAACCCGGACTTCCACCAGGGCCTGGTGGTGGAACCGCTTCTTGTTCCTGATGATCTTGATGGCCACTTGGCTGCCGGTGCGGTGGTCCTGTGCCCTAATGACCTGCCCGAAGGAACCCTTGCCGATGACTTCGAGGATCTCGTAACGGTATGCTATGTGGTCGTGGATTTGCTGAAAAAAAAATAGGTATTCAAATAACTACATACGAACTAAGAGTTTAAAAGAAATACGTTGGTGGTTGGAGCTCTTTTGCATTACCGATTTTGAAATGTAGGAAAACGAGATACTCCTAGAACATATTTTAGTTAAAATATGTCTAACAAACGCTTTTTTTTATAGATGATCGAGTAATACTATACTAAAGCCCTCCTGTCAAAAATAATGCAGCTGGCCTGAGAGATCGCAATAATAATTTTTTTATTACTCAGAATTGTATCCATACTCCATACTAATATTTTAAGTGCAATAGTCTGTTTGTTACGCTTTCACGGTCAAACCGCTGAACGGATTTTGATGAAATTTGGTATGTTGAAAACCCGGGGTCAAACATAGGCTTCTTTTTGACACAGCCGGCAACTGCGGGAAACGGCTAGTTGTCCATTAAACCTATCTCGGCAGTTAAGAATAATCCATCTTGACTGAAGCGTCATTCAATTTCAAACACGATCGCGGATAATTGCTCCAAATTTAGTCCCGAGATAATGCTATTCAGAACTGTATTCATTTTCAAAAGGATTTTATTGTAAAGAGGGATGAGAAAAGAGGCCCTTAGGTCTTTACAATACGTACGATCACAAATAGATGTTTGAGCGTGACTTTAAAATTGGACGAACGATAAGTGTTCTTTGATTAATGGACCTTATTTTCGTGGGCCAAGGTACATTATGAAGGACGGACCAAGATTGTGCGAAACAATTTTTTTCGAAAATTGAGTACCTACCCGTAGAGCCTTTGATTTTATCTCCATCGCCAAAGATACAGCTAATAATTGAATTAGCTAAAATAAATTATAACCGCCTTATTCACAAAGTATGACTTCGTTCGCTGAGCCAACTTTAACTAATTTATGTTTAGTCTTTTTCTCTCTCTTGATTTTTGATGTGAAAGAACGAGACAGAACATATTTTATTTAAAGTGGGCTTAACGAACGTTCGTATTTTTTTATGAATACCTAAATAGATATACCCCAAAATAGTTAGGTAATGTTATCACTGAGATGTAACAAAGTTTCGTAATTTCAAGAAATACCTATGCTGGCCATATTTGTAATCAATAAATGGAAGAGATTGGGGTTAAAGACCTGCCAAACGTCATAGACGGCCCACATCTGTCAAAGACTCTATTGTAACATTACATAATGGCTAGAAACTTTCGATGTAAAGCTATATACGGAATTCGAACTCACTATCGAAGTTACAAATACATATGTTATTGCCTACTCGTGGTTCTTTGATGTAACCGCTGGGCACAGAATGCAACATCTAAGAATTTAGTTAGAAAAGTACATTTAGGTAATGCCTTATCGTTTTATTATGAACTAGCTGTTTCCCGCAGTTCCGCCTGCGTCAATATTTGTTTGACCCCGTGTCTTCAACTCAATATGCTCAATACTCAATTTCTTTAAAATCCGTTCAGCGGTTAACAGACCGACTTTGGCACTTAAAATATTAAGTACTAGCTGTTTCCCGCAGCTCCTCCTGCGTCAAAAAGTAGCCTTTGTTTGGCCCCTGGTCTTCAACTATATTCATACCAAATTTCATCAAAATCCGTTCAGCGGTTTGCCCGTAAAAGCGTAACAGACAGACAGACTTTCGCATTTATAATATTAGTATGGAAAGTATAGAAATATGAATATGGATTAGTATGGATGGAAGTAGATATATGGTTACTGTGACAATAGTATCACAAGAAATAGTAACTGTGTAAATGAGTTTGCCTTAGCGCATGGATGTAAGCCTTAGATTAATAATTGGTCTCCGCGGCGCTACGACCAATTATTAATCTATGGATGTAAGCCTTAGCGTTCGATTCCCATGAAGAATACTTTGTTTTTTTTGCTTGAATCACCTGATTCTCTGAAAATAATGATGATTCCCTGCTTCGAAAAGCACGTTAGCCGTTGGTTCTGGCTGCCATTTGGATGCCCGTTAAAAAACACGTCAAAGGTCGAAAGGCGGACTCTGACACCAAGACGTACAGGGTCAATTGACCATGTAACCCACTATATGAATTAATTAATTTTCAAACAGCACAAAACTTAGTCACCAAATTTTCCCCGTAATCGAAATCCCGGGCTGTCTATTCTTTTTTCTATTTCCCTTTGCATATTCTCCAACAAAAAGAACATTGTTCCGTTTTAAATTTTAGCTGGGCCAGCGTTTTAGCTTGTAGCACAATTTCACAGAACCGCTGAGTTTAGCTTAAAATTTTTCGCCGTGGTATCCTATTAATGAGCTCTTAATTTTTTTGTTTTGTTATTTTACTTTCATAACTATGTACTGTAACTGCAAAGATATTTTTAAGAATTCAGTCAAAAATCTAAATGGCGGCAATGCCGTTCGCAACTCATTAAGTCTCATTTCTCGAGGGGCGAAAAGCGGGCTAGTAGTCTCTGCGTACTCCTGAGGCGTGATGTCAGTCAAACATGCAACAAACACGGGTAAGGAAGGCCGAACCCAAGTAGATGGGATAAGGTCACTGATGAAGAAGAAGAATCAAATTTCTTTGAGAAGTAACGGCATTCTGGACTAATGGTTTAACGTGCGTTCTAAAGCACGGGATCATCTTTATTATCAGACAATCATGTGGTCCAAGCCTTACCAAACTGGAAACAATGTAACAAACTATACTTCCCATAGAAATCGAACCCAGAACCTCTTCAGACAAATGTCTTGACCACTGGAACAACTCTTCTTGTAAAATAGAAATTAATTCGTCTCTACTTACTTTGTTATAGCTCCCGTTATCGTCATCATACCCACAATTGTTGGGTAAGTTGGCTTTGGCCTCTATCTTGTTGGCCTCAAGGCCCAGGAACCACACTTCAGGATACTTCCGGATCTCGTTCCTCTCCCATTCCGTCAGTCTATCTCCGTACAGCTTCAGGGCTTCTGTTGAAGAAATACAAACGATAAGACTGAACAGCCCCGCACTCGTAAAGGTTGTTAGATAAAATCACCTCACTCTGTTTTCCTAGCATCTCCCAACACCAGCCTAAAGCCTGAGTCTAAAAAGCTGTCATTTCTTCTCATAGTTGTGGTAAAAGGTGAGTTCTTTTCTCCTATTAGAGTCAAATGTTTCGAAATTATTATTGATTAACTGTACTCTATTTAATTTGTCCAATACTTTATTAAGAAGACATCGCAGTTTTACCTCTGTCCGTGTGTAGCATTCTAAGTTATATTTTCTTTTATTACACCGTGATAGTGTAGTGGATAATAAACTAAAAACTTAATTCCAATTAACACATATTTCACAACAATTTATTATTAACACTCTGAGGCAGCCAGCAATATCTACAGAAAGAGCGGGAATTCGCAATGTCACAAAAAATATTCAAAATAGGAACGTTATCCGACGAATTAACTTTTCATCAAACAACTTTTTAAAAATGGCCAGTACACTTGGCTGCAAACCCTTCAATTAACTTCTAATACAAGTGGTCGCGGATTCCACTAATAACGATATTCTCAAGGAGGGTTGAAGTTAGGCAGCAGCCCAGTCATTGACGTTGAATCATATGTCTTAAAAGATGATAACTTAGAAAAGGGGAACATGGAGATCACGTGAGATAGGGTTAACGCCGAGATGACTAAAAATAAACATTCACTGGAATTGAGAACCTCCTCCTGTTTGGATTTTGGAAATCGGTTGAAAAATTTTTAATTTTTTTTTCTAATCCTATCGAATGTGATTCTGTGTAGTGCTCGTAAAATAAAAGGTTTTCCAGGGCTAACATTACTGAATAGTATGTGATTTAAGTTCAAAAGTATTTTGGTATGCGAAATCCCAAATTTTATGTCGTACTCTGTGTTCAGGTAGTGTTTTGGTAAAAAGAGCTCGTTCATTATAAATTCTGCGTGGCTGCTGTGACAGGTAAAGCATCGCAATGAGGGACAGAGGTCAGGGTCACCCCCGTGTAAGGTATAGATCGGTTTACAACGTCATTAAAAGCCGGGACGCTCTATTAATTTAGCGTCAAATTCCGAGAAAACAGTTTGGCGACCGACCCGATAATTGTAATTACGAAAACCCTGCCTACGTACATAATAACATTATGTAAGAGACATACTGTAAGAGATACATGTATACAATACGGCAGTGTGACAGAATAATCTATAAAACAAGCATCTTTCTATAACCCACTGCTGGGCATAAGCGTGCCCTTTTCCACGCCAACAATCTCTTTCCTAATGCTACACCACCCCGGTTAAGATACTGAAGTACCTATCTGTTCCAAGATTGCTATTTTTGAGAAGTATGACTCCACGCAAAATCGGCAAGTTAAATGAAAAAAATTCGAAAACAATGTACCTAGATAACTGGCCGTTTGTAAAGAAATTAAAATAAAAAATCCAGATTTATGGAAACACTGACAGGTGGATTTTCAAATTTCGGAACTCGGATATCCCGCGGGAGGCCCAGGTCAAGGTCACGAGGGGCGGGGTGACCTTTATTGACGAAACACGTTACATGTTCATCATTACTTAAACTACATTTATCTCGTGATGTCTTTGTCGATATTTCAGAAAAAAAATATTCGTTAAAAATTTGAAATATGTGTGGGGGTTTTTTTACTTGATCTATCATTTCACTAGCTCTGATTTTGTCATCTCTATTCAATTTGCTTCTTTCAAAAGGCAATTTATTTGTCTTATATTATAACAACGGTATTCTGGATCATTTGTTACTTACAATTTTACTAAAATAGTGTATCCATCATATCATTTCCATCAAAACTATTTATATCTAGTAATCAATATCAGTCAGATCGTATTTAAATATTTTCCCTCTCCTTTAAGAAAAGAAAAAGCAAAGTTTTAAACGTGATTGAAGTATTGAGATTTAGGGACATGTAAGTAGCTTGTAGGTTGTTGGTAAGTTTTATTTGCTAGTTTTTCTCAGAAAGGCGCTTCTTCCGATTGTTTGAGAAGCATCTTTATCTTTACCTGCGGTGGGTACCTTAGTTTATTTTAATCAAAGGGACCCTTTAAATCACGTGATTTTACACGGCAGTTGCTCTATAATGTAAAAAAGAAGAAGCAGTATCTCTCTGTAATACATTCCCTCATAAATAAAAATCGTGGCCACAACTTTTTGAACAAGTTCTCGCAGTAAGTAAAAAATACTTAATTGCATAATTACTTGCAAAGATATGTTGTCTGTAACAAATATGTACAATAGGCGGCCTTAACGCTAGTGTAAGTAATTAAAAAAAAATGTTATTACTCAGAGAGCTGAAAAACTGAAGTATATAGCTAAAGGTGCCAATTCATCGCCCCTGCTGACTGACGGTCATAATAACTATTCACTTGAGGATCGGATTCAATTCCCGCAAATGGAACGGTGACTGTGCTCTTTTGTTCGCGAAGTTGGATTAGAATTATCCATGGCCTGTGACATAATCTGTTATCCTAGCGTTTTCCCGAGTCTTTTGAAACGTACTAAGTAATGCATCATACAAGATTTAATTATTATAAGCCTGTCTGCCTGCTGAACACTTTTTAGGAATGCTGTTTTGTTGGTAAAATCTGCCACCATCTGTCAAATTTTATGATTTGCAATTATTTCATACTAGCTGTTTCTTAGCCTGCGTCAAAAAGTAGCCTATGTTTAACCCTGGTCTTCAACTATTTTCATACCAAATTTCATCAAAATAACGTGATCATTGTGATTTATGCAAAGGGGCCGTTTTAGACCCTTATGAAGAAATATAGACTGGAGCCCTATTTTTTAAAGACATGACTCAAACAAAACCGGTGAGTCGAATGATTTTGTAATAAGTATTTTTAACTTGTGAGAAATAAAAGATCTTGAATTTCCGCTCGATGTCGAATGATTTTCATTCAACAATCGACAAGTCAATTTTCATTTAACATACGAGTCATAAAGTACTTTACAAAAATTAGGCTTCTGATGTGATAACGGACGCGGAGTCACGAGCAACTTTTCTATAAATACCTATGAACTGGGAAATGAATACACGATCTTTCTTCACCAAGTCGGAAGCAGACATAACCTGTTTCATTATTATCTGTTAACCTACATCCAGGAGGCAAATAAATACAGTTCCTATTCAACAGATTGGAAGGCGGACTTTGATCAATTAGCTTTTAATTGGCAACAATTTAATACAATACAAAATTTATCAACATCATTGGTAAATTTAAGAGCTGTGTCTCTACTATGAGATTTTACTAACAAAGATGCTAGCGACCGCGTTCAGATTTTATATGGAACTAGCGTTTTCCTGCAGCTCCGTCTGCGTCAAAAAGTAGCCTATGTTTGACTCCGGGTCTTCAACTGTATTCATACCAAATTTCATCAAAATCCGTCCAGCGGTTTGGCCGTGAAAGCGTAACAGACGGACAGACAGACTTTCGAATTTATAATATTAGTATGGAAGTATGGATTAAGGCCAGCAGGGGCTGTACAGATGTACTGATACAAAATTGTTAACGCAGTCGCAATTGTTTGCGTAAAGAGAATCTCATGGTACACTGGGCTTTTGTTGATAGAGTTTAAAAGATATGATAGACCAAAAATGTTAAATTGTGTTTATTTGGATGACATTATTGTCCACTCTCATTTCCACAATCATTTTGATTTTACAATTTAACAAAATTTCTATGCGACCTAATTTACATGAACAAAAAAGAATTTCCGTAATCGGTTCAGAAATGACAGAGTTATGCGGAAACAAATTAG
Source organism: Euzophera pinguis (assembly GCA_947363495.1). Classification (NCBI taxonomy): domain Eukaryota; kingdom Metazoa; phylum Arthropoda; class Insecta; order Lepidoptera; family Pyralidae; genus Euzophera; species Euzophera pinguis. The sequence goes on along the minus strand of OX376156.1, from coordinate 2,175,768 downwards.
AAAAAACAGAAAAAAAAACATTCACTCGAATTGAGAACTCTCCTATTTACCCGACTGTGCCAGAAGGATTGTGGATTTGGATATTGGATTATGGATGACTCCCATATTCTCAAACGTTTCCTCAAACTCGACTCAACCTTACTCCAACTCATTGGTATGATTAGTCGTCACTAGCTTCCTTGACTTAAGGAGATTCCTCATTGGTAGTGAGTATCGAACTGTCAAATATAAGGTTGGTCGAGAGATACCTTGAGGCGTCCTTGAAATGAAATGGAGTGAATATAAATCAGTTGTTTGTCACTTTTTCCTACTTACTTTTTTAACTTTTTCAATTTTTGTGTTTTAAATTGTTATTATTACCTGTGTCGTTCCTCATTGGAGTTTGCTCTAGCAACCAATTAAGAATGTAATTTTCAAGGAAAGTTGGAGGACTTCCTTAAGGCAATAAGTTTGAGTGAAGGACATCCTTATGGTTATGTTTAAGAATACGGGTGTGAGTCGTCTAGGCTTCACTCAAATATCCTTGTATTAACCCTATTTTCTGTAGGTAGGTTATATTATTTATTCTATGACAATTTAAGAGGAAGTAAAGACAGAAGAGACCATACGGCTCGTTGACCTACATAGTGTCGACATCTTGGAGGGCCCTGGAGATAAATACGGTCGCTTGCACCCTCACTCACGGAATCGATACACTGGGGAACCGTGTGTTGGGTTGAGACTATGCCAAGGTCGAGTTAGGCCTCTGTTCATCTTTTTTTTTTAATAATAAAGATCTTCTAGACATTGTAAACCTTTTGTTTTATTTTTTTAAAGTGGAACAGAGATTAACCCCCTTAATTATAAAAATTAACGAACGTTCGTTAAGCCTACTTTAATTAAAATACTTCTCTCTTAACTATATTTTACGTGAAAAAATGAGACAAAACATATTTTAGTTAATGTGCGCTTTTAGAACGTTCATATTTTTTATGAAATAAAGTAAATAAATAAAGAGACATTATAAGAGGTAATATCTTCTTCATCCTAGCGCTTTCCCGGTTGTCGTGTCGTATCTAAAATTAAAGGAGCTCGCTTAAGATCGACTGGAATAGAAGGAACTCTACGGACAAAGCCCAGTTTTTTTATGGTGATGATACGCCTTCTGAACCCTGAAGTGGCTTGCTATGGTGAAAAATAATGAGTTAGTAAAACCAGCCAAATTGTTAGTAAGCAAAATACTAGAAAACTTTTGATTTCCCCCGAGTTCCCATACCAGCGCCGCCATTTTCAACATGGCGTATTTTTGGCGCCAACTAAGGCTAATGAACCTTCAAAATCACGCTCTACTTAATTTCGGTTTTAAAGTTGCAACTAAAATAAAATAAAAATAACAAGAAAAAACATAAAATATTAAGTAAATAATATATTTATAGGGATTATTATAAACAAAAGTTTAGAAAATTATTTAAAAAGGAACGATTTTTTTAATTTATGTTTTTTTTTTTGTGTTTGTCCATAATAATGGTGCATTAGTATTCGCAAAGTGTTCGAGAATAAGCGTGAGTGTTGGGTAGTGATACAGTGTTTGATTTATGTGATTTTCATGCTTGTTGCCTAAAACTTCTAGTAATCGCTAAATGCAATGGGTTTTATAGGACTTGTATCCATGGCCGTAAAACCCATTACTAAAAAGATAAAAAACAGGTAACGTCTTACTAGCTAACTCTCAAAAGTCCGGGTTGTAGGATTCTTAATATTTTAGTAACCTAAAGATTTTATGTAATATTAATAAATTAAGGTAAAATATAACTTAACGCTCGACACTCGTCCACCTCAGCAAAATAGTGGCGCAAATTGTGTGCATTCGTATGGATTCCTGGACAGGTCAAGGAGAGGCCGGCAGGTGTCAGGTGACAAATTCAGGGGTTTGTATCCACGCATAACGTTATCACAGATCAGGAGTGTTTTTTTTTTAAAGTGTGACTCACTCAAATTCGGCGAGTCGAACGATTTTTATTCCATACGAGTAAAAAAAAATAAATAAAAAATAATAATAAATTCAAAATAGGGCTTCATGTCAGCTATGAATCACGTCGAAATATATGAATGTTTTAAACTGCTTTTCGAATTCGAAAATGTCAAAAGGACATTATCCTATATTATCTATTAGAAAAAATATAAATCAAACTTTAAACATACACATATTTTGGTAGAAGTCCTTATTAAATAAATCAAAAAGTAAGGCTTTCTTTTTTGAATTTCTAAATACACATTTTGATTCCGAATTGTATAACGAAACCACAGTGATATGGATTTAGTTAATTAACAGAGCGAGCGAAGCGAGTGAGGTCTACAAATCAAGCTGGGGGGCGAAAAAACATTGCTTGTATGTTTGTATGCTTCTATGTATGTTCCGCGATAACTCTAGAGCCGTTAGACCGATTTTGATAAAATTTAAAATGTGTATAGAAAATATACATAGAATTTTTAAGTTCGTTTGGCATCAAATTCGGTTTAGAAGTTTTTGAGAAATTAGCGTTAATGTAAAATTTAATATTTATTAAAAACTCTTTAGATATTATTAGTCCATTTTTGTTGATAATCAGAATGTATGTAGAAAAACGTTTGGTATCAAAATAGATTTTGTGATTTTGAAATGACTTTAAAAAAGAGGTTTTTATGTTTTTTCCTATTTGTAACTCAATAACTACGTTATTTCTGAACCGGCTGAAAAAAAATTTTAACGTTCGATAAAGCATACTATCAGTTTTCGTCTGAAAGAATATAAATACATTCAATGAAAATTCCAAATTCCATAAAAAAAACATTATATTAAAATCTGATTGATTTATCTTAAAATTTGTTTGTTCATTTTCTAAAGGCGCGTCCCCACATGTAACCGCGTATCAGACCAAACTCTGTGACATATTCCCGGACTTGTTCGCTCCGTGTGGACGGGGTCGCGGACATTGTCGCGAACTCCTCTAACATGGGTCTATAATTTAAAGTTTGTTGTTGTTATAGCGAAGGCCTATATATAAAATAATATTCTTTTGAGCGTGTTTCCAATATTAATAGATTCACATAAATAAACCATTGTATCGTAACAATCATCCCCAGCCATCAGATTAAAATGTTGTACCTTCCAAACATTCTTTGTATAAACCATAATGTGTTTTGTTTGGCTTCTCAGTAAAAGAATATTGAACTACAAAGTGGTTTTAATAAGTACAGTATTAGTCATCCATCACTACTAAAGTAATAAGTACCTCAGAAAAGTAAAAAAGACAATATTTTATTTTTATTTTATTTATTTAATGAAATCACAATAACATATTTACAGTTTTACACACCAAAGCGATGTTATTTGTATGTTAGCTCTTATTAAATTTATGCTTATTAGAAGGCATATATGACAATATAACAATTTGATCATTGACTTTCCAAGAATTTCTGTACTGCTACCATGAATTTCGAAAGTGTCTTACTTAAAATGTCTGTATCATTAGATATAGCATTGACAACCTTTATGGTTTCACTGGCAATAACCACTGCGTACAATTGTTACGTATAGTGTTTATAATGTTTTAGTTATTAAGTTTTGGGGTTCGTCATTGAAACTCATATTTAACACATTCAGCAGTAAATTTATATTTAAATAAATATTTATTATTTTAATGTTTATAATAAATTATCGAATAAAAGCAAGCAAAACCAAGCAGTCACGTAGGTATGTAAATAATCAAATCGAGGCGGTAATGTGCCTACGCGTTGCTTGGTAGAAAGGAATTGAGCGCAAGCATGTCTCAATGCAATCCATCGCGTATCCCGTGACCGTAGCAAAAAGTTTGGCGGACTTGTACGCGTGACAAATACACTAGTTTGGGTGTCATTTGTTACGTGGAAAACGGCGGACTCCTTTAAAAAATCCACTTGAATCGGATCGACGACCCCGTGACCGTGACATTTCTCCGTAACAGTACTAAAACGCCCGTCTACACTAGTACTTGTCACGCCGTATAATTTTTGGACCTTTCATTTTGACAGTGTTTGTTCGGGAGTTCGGGTATGGATTACTGCGTACCAGTACATGTACGCGTGATAAAACCAGTCCACACTGTCGTACTTGTTACGCGTACTTGACACGGCTACAGTTACTGTCACGGAGAAATGTTACAAGTGTAGACGCGCCTTAAATCTAATCGACCGAACCCATATGCCTTGGTGTCAGTACGACATGCTATATTATGCTAGATGGGATGGATAAAATGCATGTAGCATGACCACCATGGTCCATGAAATGAAATCTTTTATTTTAAACTAGGATTTAATATCAATCAATAAACGTCAATTTCGATCGATAATTTACACCCTGGCATTAGAGGGTTTACTTGCCTTGGTATATTCTTAGTTCAAGCGTATACATTTCCCAATCGCGTCCTGAGCTTACACTTCAGAACATAAGGTATGCTGTTAATTGTGTTCGTAGATTAGGCAGTACGGTTATTCCCATAGAACGACTATTTGGGGTGAGCAGAAATATGACCAGAGTTGTTTTAGTGGTTAACACTGTTAGATTTTTCAGACTGCCTAATTTGCTTCCTGGCCTAATCTGATACTTATGCCCAGCAGTGGGTTATAGAAAGCTGACGATAATTATGAATCTGACACAGGAAAACGATTCATGAAACTTATGGGTACAGGATGTCTTCAATATGGCCCCAACGAATTTATTTTTATTTTATTTTTGGACCTAAACTTTATAGAGAAAGATTCGCGAGGTCTATGTTCGCGGCGAACAATTAGTAAATAGTTAATATAATAAATGCTAAAGTCTGTCTGGCTTTCTGTCTGTCTTTCTGATGAAATTTGGTATGAATATAGTTGAAGACTTGGGGTCAAACATAGGCTACTTTTTGACGCAGGCGAAGCTGCGGGAAACAGCTAGTAGTTAATAATTTTAATATACCTGCAACGGTATTTGCTAATCACAAGGCATTGTTTAAGTGTCTACATGATTAGATAATTTAGTTATGTTCGCGGTTAGCATAATGAAAACAATTTATACTGGGATTCCTGAAACGAGAATTAAAGCCTAACTAACGGTATTCAACTAATAAATAGCTTTAGTTATGAGAATTAAACTGATAACATATGCAAACAGAAACTTCATAAAAAAAATCATTTTTTAATTTCAATATTTTATTATTTTTTTACAGCTATTGATCAGCTGACTGGAACTCATTTCTTGGAAAAGTGGTCCTAGGGCCGAAATCAAGGGTGGGACGAGATTCCCCGTAACTCGATTTCGGATTTCGTATGGAAGGTCAAAAAAAAAAAATTGTCATAAGTATTTCACTTATTTTTTATTGACTATGGTTTACACACTTAAATTTGGCCAGTAGTTTCAAAATTACCCTGTATTACAATCTACATACTTCTTTTTATTATATAGACAATGTTAAAATAAGCCTTGTCAGGCGGACCACGTACCAGTAGGAGAGTCACCTAAGCTGAATAATTATACATAACAAATTCAATAGCTACGCTATGAGCCCGTCGGCCGTCCCAGATACCGCTGGAGCGATGTAGTACAAGCCAATCTGCGAGAGATGGGAGCTGACAATTGGCAGCCATCGCGCAGAATAGAACACTCTGGCGCTCTCTGGTTTCGGAGGCCAAGATCCACTTCGGATTGGCGGAATAAGTAAGTAATGCTATGAGCCCAATTTAATAGCTAACCCGCCGCAATGCAACATTGATTGCCGTACTTGGGATTTGCATGGCATTAACATAAGCCTTCGTGACCAAGCTGAATCGGAAACTTTCTGTGCGTGTTAGTGGCTACAACTGGTGTTAGAATTTTTGAATTGACTGACTGTGATTGATAAAGGCTGGATACAGTTGAACAATTAAGAATTACACAATACAAATACAAAGTTTTTCAGTGCACAAATTACACACACACGAATAGAGCGTGGGAATAGAGCGTGGACATAATATTACAGTGATTTGTTTTATTAATAACTAGCTGTTTCCCGCAGCTCCACCTGCGGTTTATAGCCTATGTTACTCAGGGTGAATGTAGCTTTCCAATGGTAAAAGAATTTTTGAAATCGGCATAGTAGTTTTTGAGTTTATTCATTACAAATATACACACAAAAATACAAATCTTTCCTCTTTATAATATTAGTGTAGACTAGCTGTTTCCCGCACCTGTGTTGTGTACCTATTTTTGTACCCGAGTCTTCAACTATATCCACTTTCACATTTAGTAGATCACTAATAAAGTTCACCTTGTTCTCAGAAGTAAAAAACATTTAAGCAAGTACTTGTTTACTATTGAATTTGTTATGTTTAATGATTCAGCTTAAGCGACTCTCCCACTGGTACGTGTTTCGCCTGACGCGGAAAGGCTTATTTTAACATTGTCTATACAATAAAAAGAAGTAGGTAGGTATTATTTACATACCTACGTGACTGCTTGGTTTTGCTTGCTTTCATTCGATAATTTATTAATAAACATTAAAAAATTAAATATTTATTTAAATATTTTTTACTGCTGAATGTGTGAATATGAGTTTCAATGACGAACCCCAAAACTTAATAACTAAAACATTATAAACACTATACGTGACAATTGTACGCAGTGGTTATATTCTTGGAATGTCAATGATCAAATTATAATATTGTCATATATGCCTTCTAATTAGCCATACAGCTGTAAAGATGTTATTGTGATTTCAATTAATAAATAAAATAAAATAAAAACAAAATATTGTCTTTTTTACTTGTCGGAGGTACTTACTACTTTAGTAGTGATGGATGACTAATACTGTACTGGTTAAAACCACTTTGTAGTTCAATATTCTTTCACTGAGAAGCCAAACAAAACACAATAAGGTTTATACAAAGAATGTTTGGTAGGTACAACATTTTAATCTGATGGCTGGTGATGATTATGACGACACTATAGTACTTGTTCACATCATAAGGTAGACAGCATTATAGGCAGTTTTATACACGTGACTTTTGCAGATTCCAATATTTTCAGAAGATATCCTTGTTCTACCTACTTCCCTACTTTCAAAGGAGTCTTCAAGATATTTCGGGACGGCAAATTGTCCTATATTTACAAAGCCATTTCGGAATTTCAGACAATGCTAATATCATCAGTATGATTACAGGCACGCGCCGCGAGACGTGTTTGGGTTGGTAGGGTTGGCACTGTGCGTGAAAACAATTAAATAAATGTACAAACAGGCGAACATGGAAGCTCCTTCTTTTTAAAAAAGTCAGTTAAAAGTACTGCTTAAGTAGTACTATTATTTGTTCTGTGCCTTAAGAAAGACAGAGAGGAAAGTAATGGCGCGGAAGCTTCTTGTGAAGAAGGCTCAGGAGACCTATTGAATGATTTTCGATCAATTGGAATGATTCATCATAAACGATGAGTCGATTGATTTTCATTCGAATCAACGATTTTGGGGAGTTATTCTTAACATAATTTACAAAAATAGATCTCTAGATCCGGTCTAATATGGTCAGAGTCAATGCAGTTAAAGTAAGGTCAATTTAATAGGTCCCATTTGACATCTGTCAATCTTAGTCTCATAGTGAAGTGACTTGTTAATTGAATACCGAGAAATATCGATACAAACTCGAAATCGATACTGATTTGGTATTATACTTTTAAAGAAATATGAATAAAAAACAAACTGTTGTAATATTAATTTAATACAAGTAAATAACTGTACATACTTCAATCAAATATCAATCCCTGTGTATATGTAATAATTTATTTTTTAAATGAAATGACAAAATTTAGTTTAAAAATCCATTTATTCAGTGGAACTACAGCTATTATCAGTGTCATCATCATCACTACTGTCCGCACTTACAGATATAATCAACTCATTTTCGATGATATTGTCAATTTTAATATCGCGTTCAAAATCACTTTCGATGATTTTCTTTGTTTTTTCAACAATCTTTTTCCAATCTTCTACAGAGACACTGTCACATGCATTTTTTAACAGCGTAAGCATTTTTCCTGTGCTGAAAGGTGGCTCGGTGTTATTTCGTGCTGCATGACCCTTTATTTGTGCCCAAATAAGCTCGATGGCATTATACTGGCAGTGGTAAGGAGGCAATCGAATCACTTCGTGTCCATGCTCTAGGGCTAGTTCGTTGATAACATAGCGTGGCTTGGACGACATAGTTGTATGCACTAAATTCATTAGCTCGACTTTTAATAAATTTGGATTAACTTCCACACCATGTCTTTCGAGCCACGAAGCTATTTCATTCTTTTTATTGGCTTGAGTTGGTGGTTTGTCAACCTGTACCGAATGGTAAGGAGCATTGTCCATTATAATTTTTGAGGGGTTTTCTAGGCTAAGAAGTAGTTTTACAAACCATTCTTTAAAAACATCAAAGTTCATTTCTTCGTGATAGTCACCTGTTGATTTGGATGCAAATGCTAGGAGGCAATCTGGAATAAATCCTTGTGAAGCTGAACCCGCATGACATATAATAAGACGGGCTCCTTTTCCTGATGGTACTTTTGATGTTGAGGCTGCTGTATCATCAGTCCACGTCCGTGAGACTGTATGGTTTGCATTTAACCATGTTTCGTTAACAAATACAACATTGTCCCAATCTGTAATTTTATTTACTTGCCGCAAGAATGTCAGTCTCTTCAGAACAATATCATAGCGTTCTAGGAGAATTTTCCGCTTGTCTGCCTTTTTATATCTAAATCCAATTGATTTCAAAACTTTTGACAGTGACGTTCTTCCGCCAGAAAATAAGCCTGCCTCATTTAATGAAATAATTAGTTTCTTCCTTGTAGGATATTCCTTTCTTGAGTAATATCCATAAATGTGGTTGCGAATTGCAGCAGCATCAAAATTGTCAATACCGACAACTTTCTTCTCTCTCTTTCTTTTTTTCGGTGTTCGTAATCTATTCTCTTCCAAACCTGAGGGTCCATATTTCTCGTTGAGAATTTGCGTTACAGTCTTCTTCCCTATTCCTAATGCATCAGCAACGCGATCCCTCGTTTGTGTCACAGGCAAAAGAGGCCCACCGTTGGCCGACTCACGTTCGAAATAAGTGTATAATTTTACCACTTGTTCGCGAGCTTGGCTGTTTAAGGTTATTCCTCGTTTAGACATGGTTAAACCAGAACAAAGTCCAAATAATAAGCAATCGGAGTCCAAATGATAGCCAGGTAAACGTTTGCGGAAGATCCGATCAGTAAGAAAAGCCAGTTCAAAAGATAATAAGGGATACACGGAAATCGCACAGTCACTTCGCACTACAGTGGCGTCACTGTAGGTTTAAGTGTTGCCAGGAATAAGTTATACTAAATACTATGAGTTTATACTAAATATTATTAAATATTTTAATATAAAGTTATTGCTTAAGTATTCCAGTATAATTGTAATTAAACATATTTCACAAATAAACAATTTATGGTTTTATATTTTTTCGTACACACGTAGGTAAGTCATTACACATACATAAATCATTATATCGATTCAACTAATTCGGTTTTGTCGGGTTTTTTTTGTGGTACATCTCTAGTGATAAAAAAGAAAAAGCGTTAATCGAGCTGACTTTGTAGTGACGTTTAGATTTCATTAAAAAAATAGCTTTGTATTTTACATACATTCAAAATGAATGTCTCTTTAATCGAAACAAATGGTAATAATACCGTTTTCTGTCATCACTATACAATAATTTATGAATTAAACAGAAAATGCTTAAAAAATTACTTAAATCTCACTTTTGCAAAAACAAATAATTGAGTACCCGCCGTTACAAGTACACATTGTTGAATTTAAATGAAGTGTCAAATGTGACCTATTAAAATGGCCCTACTTTAGTAAAAGTACACATGATTTTTCCGCAATCGCCAACCCTACAGCGGCACGTATTAATCGCCCTTCATTCGACACTCCTCATTCAATCATCATGATGCCGAATGCCTGCCTATTGTGTTCTCGGAACATCTTTGTTTTTCAGGGTTCCGTAGTTAAGAGTCAAAATGGGATTTTTTTTCAGTAAGTTAATGAGATGTCTGAATGAACAATAATAAGTAGAATCGATTGGGTGTATGCCTATACGCAGTCCAAAAAAATTTCGCGGCCCCCGGAGCCCTATTTTAAAATATATGACTTAATATGTCGAATGAAAATCGTTCGATATCGAACGAGTATTGTTTTGATTTTGCGTGAGTCACACATTTCAATAATAGCACTCCTGGTCCAATAGTTACACTAAAACAATAATCATAAGCCATTATTAAAGCATACCGTTGGCTCATGTGTCTACACTCAGCGCTATCACATTTCGTGCAGACTTATGAGTGATGCAGATAAATAGATCTAAATATATTCTTCTGAATTATGCTGAAAACAGAGTTTGTTCCGGGCTCCGGGAGAGCCAATGAGCCAAGGAAAATTGGGAACAGAAGAGGGAAAATGTGACGACATTTGACGACTACGACATTGTGATAAGTATGATGGAAGTGCTGGATAGAAAAAGGCGGGGGTGGTCTTCTCTAAAACAAAAATAACTCCTTCGTCAGAAACGCAGCTCTTATTTTAGATCTATTGATCCAGTGCTCTGGAGCGTTAGCTGAGGACGTTAAAGCTGGTTTACATACGATCCAGTGCTTTCACGGACACGAAATCCACCGTACACACGCAAACAATTCACTCACACATTTAAATAATTGTTTGTATGAGTGTGTCCGTGAAAGCCCTGGATCGTGTGTAAACCAGCCTTTTAGACTGAAGACGATCCTGACAAATATCTGGACAAATATCTTAGAGTAATTTTATCTATTCCATATGTTAGGCACCATTTTGTAAAACGAACTGTGACAACCTATGACAAACTTGCAGACACATGCATGCCCCGACCCGCCCTTCATCCAACCCTTTGCCCTTGCCCCTTTATAATCAGGTTTTATACGAACTGCGAGAAATGAATACTAAAATCAGACCATTGTATTAGAGGAGAAAACTTTTCAAGGGTGAATGCGGGTAAAAACCAATATATTATGTAAAATAATCCTCAGAGAAATGGTACTCGTAAAAAGTAAAAATATTATTTGCAAGTCTGCCTAAAAACCAGGATCCTGAATAGAAACTTGATCTGGAGGTCGTAGGCTCGAATCCAACAGGATTCCCGATAATAAAGCTCTGTGCTTCGGAAGGCACGTCTGTCTTCTGCAGGACAATAACAAATCACGTGATAAGCCGATAGGCGGTTTCAGGCATAGATTTTAATATTTTTTTTGACAACGTGCTACGTAGTAGTATCAATAGTCTAACTCTGTGCAGGGTCAATTGACCGAATAATCTATACGATATAAATATGTATTCAATGAATTAATTAATTAATTTACTTATTGTATAAATGAATATGATTATAAAAAATACGTACAGTTTAAAATTTCACGTATCTGAGTCGAAACCGCAGCAGGGTGACAACACACTGACACCCAGAAAACATGTTGGTTGGGACTACAAGAAGCAAGCCGTGAAATGTTGTGGTTTCAGTTCGTTAAGTTGGCTTGTATTGAATTTCATGATTCAATGATCAAATAATCGAAATAAGCATATTGGAACGATTTTAGGACTTGTTTTCTCGTAGTCCCAGGTTATCTGTCATCGATCGTTTCTTCTTTTAAACGAGTCGACTCTAGCTAAAATATATTTGTGTAGACCAATATTCCGCCACATTGGCAAAAACCATACATATGATTATTGCCATAGAAAGAAGTAGGTATAGAATTCGCCCGTTCTCCGAGTTATACGTATTCCTACTACTTCTTTCGGTACCATATTCAATGATGGTCGGCAATCATCAAGGCCATCTGTACTTTTAAGACAGCTACTCAAAAAAGAGATAGCGTACTCTCCATTGGCGTAGGTTTTTAGACAAGAAGTTCTTATTCGTCCAGGCCTCCTTGCTTTGTAGTAAATGTATGAAAATACAGGTTTGTTTAGACCTGGATTTACCTTACCTGAGGTATAAAGTGGTCTTCTCGGAGAGGGCGTCTGTGGGGGGTTGTGGTTGTCGTCCCGGGGAGGGCTGGCGACTGCGCCCTCCGAGTTGTTGTTGACTGGGGGCCCCGGACCCTCGCCGGCACCCGCCTCTAATTGCAACTGAAAGAATTTTTTTTATTATGTTACTAAGGGAGAGAATGGGTCTCAATATCTTACTAAACTGTGATATTGAAACTATAGGTCAATTTGTGGTATCAATTCATAGTACAGCTGCAGCTCCTAGCGGTACACTGATATGAACAATTTTAAAGCTTCTACACTACCCGTCGCGTATCCAGGGGGTCAATTCCGCTAATAAACTTTAAAAGACCATTAAGATGCATTTTTGATATGGTCAATATTGGTATTCTGCTAATACAGTTTTAAATCTCAATTTAATTGCAACTAAAACTTAATTGAATGGTAAAAGTAGAAAAAAATGTAAATAAAATAAATAACAGATAACCGATTATTAAAAGAATTAATGATTTCGATGATTTTTTTGATTAGCTAAATTTTCCAGTTGCAGTTCAATGACATAGCCAATGGATTGGTCTTAAAATTAATAACAGAATACCAGAAACGTCAAAAGTTGTCATTGCGATCCAATAACGATTCAAATAATGCACTATGTAAATTAAGAGAATTGGGTATTCTCCTCAATTCATTTTTATCATTCATATCAAACATTTACTACCAGAAACTGAAAACAGGAAGATTTTTTCGAAACCCCTTATTATATAAGTTATATAAGTCAAAAAACAAGAAAAGGATGCACTGTGTGAGCAGTGACACTTGGTTTCGTGCGTACAAAAGAGATAGCAAGACGTCCCCACCACGCTCCCACTTTTCTTCTAGCTAGAGAAACATTTAAAATCCGATTACTGCCTTAATTAACAACCAATTTTATTGTTGTTTTCGAAATCGGTTACTTTTTAGTGTACATGTTGTTTCATATGCAAATAATGCCCAAGTATAAATACAGTCAAGTAGCTTATTGGTTCCCAGATATCCAATGTTATTTATGCGTTGTTATTATAATCTAAAAATACCAGCCAACTAACTAAAGTACGTTTGATAGTTTTAGGGTTCATTGCCCAAAGGGCGAAATAGGACTTTGCTGTCCTTTCGTTGCGATGTGATATAGATTTAGAATAAATAATTTTTACGAGGTAGAAACTTTTCATAGATTTATAACCCGTACCCGTAGCCTGTAGATTTATATAGACCCTAATCCCACAAATTAGTTAGCCCCAAAGTAAGTTCGAGACTTGTGTTATGGGTTACTATCTGATTATTAATTAATTGTGAATGAATTATTATTTATTAATGATTTTTGAATGAATGAAAGTATTTTAAGCGCTAACAATAATAATCCATATCCTCTTAATCCTAATATCGTATAAAATACTCTTAAGCCTCGCAGGATAGGATAGAGCAACTGAGAAGATCATGAGAGAAAGAGAGAGAACAAAATATATGATTTGAGAGACTCCAAACCATAGCTCCAGGCGAAAATACTCTTATTAAAGGTCAAAAGTATCAAGAATATACGAACCCTTACAAGTACTGTACTTGCAAGTGCCCTTACTAAGGTTAAGTTCACTTGCGTGTCACACCGTCACGTGAAGCGTCACGTAGCCGTTGCCCAAATTTTCCAGAAAATGGTCAACTTTAGAAAGAATTCCAATATTAGCAACCCGGCTTCGCTTTAGTGATTGACAAACAGTCAAACTCGAATATGAAACGGGACCTTTTGGCGGGAAGCTGAGAAGAGCTGTTTCATCAAAAGTAAAAAGAAACCTATTGTGCTTTTCAGTTCTTTGTACAATTAAATAAATAAAATAAACAGATGAGGATGCAACTAAGTAGATGCTAAGATGAGATCGGAAACGACACGTCGTGCACACACAATTAAATAAAACAACATGTTTCCCTCAGATTCGCCTGCCTTAAAAGTAGCCTATGTTTGAGCCCGGGTCTTCAACTATATACATATCAAATTTCATCGAAATCCGTTCAGCGGTTTGGCCATAAAAGACAAGACAGATAGACAGACAGACTTTCGCTCTTATAATATTAGTAGAGAAGAAGCATGGATAAGCTTACTTCTCCGCGCGTGACTCATTCGCATGCCATACGACAGCTCGCTTCACTCCAGTCAAAACTCTTTCAAACTACGACTGTAATCAGTTTAACTGCAGTCTATTTTCCAAATGCAAGACTAGTTCCTGTCGACAGTTCCTTGTCGTTTCCAACTCTAACTCGGAAACTTTTCGGCAACTTAATTTGCATTCCTGTCGGCTTTGATCGCTTGCTTGCCTAAGGAATTTTCAAGTAAAAAAAGGACTAATTTGTAGCATTTTTGTAGTCTGTCCGTGTCCTGGTAGAAGGGGGAAAGATCTGTAGACATATTTTTAAAGAATAATCTTCCCAAAATAGTCGAGTCGAATAAAAGTCTTTAGTTCTACTGACGAACTATGTTGAATTAAAAACTCCCATCCCATATCGAACTAAAATCATTCGACTCAAAATAGGGCTCCGGGCTTGACGTCGCAAAGCAGTATATGTGTGCCAATAAAGTGAGTCCATTCCTGCGAAGGAAGAAAGTAGGAATCATTTTCTCCGAGTCAACCAGCTCCTGATGCAACGGGGAAAGCTCTTAGACAAATAAGAATAAAATCCCACGCAGACAAACATCTACATTAATTGACCAATCCCCAACACTATCTAATTAAATTCAGAGAAACTAAACATGTAAACGGTCGTGATCGTGTCATTATGCACTAATTGGAACCAGGAAGTAATATCACGGTAATTCGTGCGTGACCGCCATAAATCCTTTTTATGGATTTATCATTGTCGCTTACGACCAGCCCGCGGGGACTGCGGTAAACATACATAATAGGTATCTCTTTGCCCCAGAAATAATCATTCGAGTATGTAAGTAAGTAAATAAGTAAGTATTTTTTATTTGCTAAACATGTGTGAGTACAAATTTATGCTTACAATAGGATTTTACATAATGTGTCAACATGTTTTTCCCACAAGGGCGTGCAAAAATTAATCAGTTTCTAGTAAGATCCTAATTCTTAGTTTACTATTAATAGCAAAGGGAAAACTTCGAGAACAAACTAAAATCATTCGGGTTTGAGTAAGTCATCATCATCATTTTTCAGTCCACTGCTGGACATAGGCTTCCCCTAATGATTTCCAATACCACCAAGCACCAAGTGCTTCTTCAGACCTTCTGACCATCTGGTGTGTGTTCGGCGTTTCAGTGAGTGAGATCTCAAAAAGAGCACTCCTCTTTTAACCTTTCACCATATTTTCCACCGAAAACTGAAAATTGAAACACGAGATATTTTTTCTCAATAGTTCCATTTTATAACTTTAAAGGAACTAGTGAAATTAACTAAATGCCGACGAAAAATTTACGAAACTGTGGATTTTCCTAATCAAAACATTAATGTAGGGACCGCAAATTCTTCATCTTTTTCAATATCAATAATATTTCCAAAGAAGGTTAAGGTGGTGGTTAAATAAAACTTCGTACAAAAATACTTCTTCCTTACAGTACGTAAGTTCTATTATTATTTCTATGCTTACAGTAAAGATTTATAAGAAGCTAAAATCGGATAAGAAATCCTTAATGCTACAATTATCTAGTATTAATTTAAATGAGTACTTATTAAGAAAATCACAAATCCAATCTCACCAAACGAAAAATAATCAAAAATGTAATTAGAAAGCGTACAGTAAAATATATTTAATTTAAAACCACCTTAAACATTTACAATTTTAAAGTATCTTAATCATAAAACTTAAATAAACTTTTTTACAAAAACTTAAATCTAATAAAAAACAGAGCCTAAGTCGCTGTAATCATTAGGAAGCTAAGTTTTTCTTTACAAGTAGTCTAATTTTAGTCAGAAACTTGTAAACATTCCGGGTACTGCGACTAACCCGCGTGTTCCCGGCCCTTTCCTCGGTCACAGCCGGGTCACTAGTGACGTCACGGGCCCTGAAGATCGCGAGGGTACCCCCTCCCCCTTATTGAGGCTTGGTACCTATTGCGCTAGAATAATGAGCGATTTATTGACCCTAAATTAATAATTTGAGGAGCTCTTTAGTCGAGCGTGACCCGCGTATCCGTAACGAATGCCCGTGTCAAGCGACGGCGTGACGCGACCACTATTGGATTGGTCGCCATTTAGTGGCATTTTCTAGCTTGAGCTCCTCCGTGCTTCGGAAGGCACACTAAGCCGTTGGTCTCGGTTCTTATCGATGGATAGCAGTCGTGAGGTTGTGTCAGATGCCTTAGGGCAGCCTGAAAAATTCTGACAGTGTTGGCCACTAACAGACCTCGAGTCATGTTCCTGTTGGCCTGGTTTCCCTGTAAAAAGGGTTACGTTTCTACCAGTCAACCAGATGATAAAGAGAAAATAATAATTTTTAACGCAATCTTGTAAAAGTTGACTGTCAGATAATGTTTTTAGCATTAAGTATGCAATATACAAATGTATGTTTTAAATTAAAGTTGATACTTTAAATGTATGCCAGAATTAATTAACGGGATTATCCTAATCCGGGTTCATTATCACCTAAGCGTATTAGATCTATTGGAAACCAGCGCGCCCACGGATGTTAGAAATATACGGATGGCGCACTGCAAAATCGCAAAGTGAAGCCGATAAAAGTCCGCCGCCACCGCTCCCCTCCCACCCCATCGTGCCCCGCGGTGATCTGCGCGGGTGGAAGGGAGATGGATCAAGCGCCTCTGTCAATTTCTTACATCCCTGAGTGTTTTTATATCTAAACCATGATAAATGTGTACCCTGTTGAGCGTTTTGTTACCGCTCGCGAGTTTGCATTGCTCGCATTGCTCAAAGGAAAAGCCTAGGTTCGTCCCACCCAACTGGTAGTCCCTTACGCTTCTGCCAAAAAGGCTGAGTGGTGTCAAACCCTCGCCTCCAACTGTCCCGCTGTAATTATCAGAGCTCGCGTAGCTATTAATGTTAGTAAAGTAAAAAAAAAGTGTGCCAGAGCTCAGAAGCACAACTGAAACTGCAACTAAGAAATGATCTCTCCTCTCACGGCTCTACTGTAAGATATTTCATTTGAAATAAGTAGCACCTTTGTACTAATTTATGTTCAATACTCTGTGTCCTGTTGTTATTTTGTGTACGGAGATTCGACCTCTGATTGGCGAAGTATCCCAGTCAAAGATCGATACCCGACG
The DNA here is from genome assembly GCA_947363495.1 of Euzophera pinguis. Lineage (NCBI taxonomy): Eukaryota > Metazoa > Arthropoda > Insecta > Lepidoptera > Pyralidae > Euzophera > Euzophera pinguis. Next base: position 2,158,482 of record OX376156.1, on the reverse strand, counting down.
GTATCACATTTACCGCTGCCAGAAAATCTACCACCTGGACATGATTTGCCCCGGCTGACATGGAAGTCTCTGAACAGACGCCGAACCCAGGTCGGCCGGTGAAGGGAAAATATGTTCAGGTGGGATTGTGGTGCAGAGGCACCACAGCGGTGGGGAGAGCCCCAGACTATGGCGCATCTTTTATCTTGCCCTGAGTACCCAGTCACCTGCACTCTCAGGGACCTTTATGAAGGTACGGGGGGAAGGACCGGCAAGGAATTATGGTCTTCCCAAATTTTACTTAGCCAGATGGAGTCGTCTCGCTAAGAAGAAGATCATGTGTACTTACATAAATAAGAAAGTAAGTAAGAAGGGAAGTTTTTTTTAATATTGTAAGTAAAGTGATAAAATAAATGCTTCTCGTCCAATAGGCATCTACCAATTCTCATAAAACACGTATGCCGATTAACCATAAAGATAACCGAGGCGGTTTAACAGAATTGGTTACCATAAACTAAACGCGAGCTGAATGTGGAATGCTACTCGTCAATGATTATCCAATTCTGTTAATAGATACCTGTTGACGGCTTGTGTGGAAACTTAATGTTTATCTGAAAACCATTAAATGTTTGTGTAGGATTAATTGTATTTGACTCATGCCTATTTCTAAGGATGCGCGAATTTCATGGTAGGTCACATGCCTGTCTGTTTCAATCATACGGCGCACAGCATTGATGTTTTTGTTGGTCACAGCGGTGGACGGCCGACCATCGCGAGGTTCGTCACTGCGATTGATACGACCACGCTTGAATTCTGCAAACCAGCTATAAACAGTTGTCTTGCATGGTGCTTCATTGCCAAAAGCTGTTTCAAGCCGAGCGATGCTCTGTTGAGCTGTCAAATTACACTTAAAATCGTAGAAAATCATACTACGAAAATTTTCCTGAGTTAAATCCATGTTGATGCAGACACACAATTTTTTAAATGGCGCCACAAGGTAAAAACAAAAGACAGTCAGATGAAACAAACTGCATTCTACAGCCAAAGAGTTCTATTTTCAAATGTTGCAATAAATTTTTAAATATTGTTTATGTAAGTGGCCAGTTCCGGAAACTTACAGTGCGCCCTATGTACTACAGACTACTATGATCCGGTCGTGTACGCATGGTCACTCGTAGGATTTGTTATTACCGTATCTGCGTCATAGTTGTCCGTCGCGCCCTCGCACCGGCGAAGTGTCATCCTTGCATTGTTTTGCTCTCGATTTTTAGCCTAAATCTACGCGGTGAGGTGCGGTATCTGTTTCGGGTGGGAGGGTGTGAGCGTCCGTTCTGTACGTTAGTATTATTAATAATTCTATGCCTCGGGTCAAAAGTGGAACACTTTAAAATTTGCAGCACTTAGCAACAGTTTAAGTGACCCGCATAAGCTGAGATAATCTCTATTATCGAAACGTTTCTGTCACGTCCCCACCGCAGGGTTATCTTGATTCTACACCACCGCACTTGATAAGGATTTAACAGTAACTACTAAGAAATAAAAAAAATAATGTACAGCTCTCGGTTTTACCTAAAGGTTACATAATATCCAAAACCATGACAAAACATATCCGGGTCTTACTCGTAAGGCAAAGCCACTAGACTAGGATATGTTGTCTGAATTGAATAATATGAATAACTCCGACACCAGGGTGTACAGGGTCGATTGACTATATTACCCGCTCAAAATCAATGAATGAATTAAATTGCAAAAGTTAGTTTGAAGTAATTGGAAAACATTATTATAATTCCTACGTTTCCAACGAATTATACCGGCTGTGGTCATGGAGCGACTGGTTCAAAAGCTTTTTAGGGGTTATCGTATGACAGTGCCAAGGAAGTTAAGTTTTCTAAAGGACGTGATAAAATGTAGGTCATTTAGAGGCATTATGAACTATTCCGTGTTCGCTTTCGGTGATTTTTGAGTGGAGCGCACAATGTTGTAGCTGTCTACGGCGTAGACCGGCGTAGACTTCGTAGCATAGCACGTGCTACGATGCTACACACCTACGTTCAATAATTACGATATTCTTGTTGTAATATTCATTTAGCGTAGACCATTCTGTTTCTCATTAAATTAAACTATTTTAATACGGTTTTATCGCGTTTATTACTTATTTATTTACACATGACGTTTCAAACACTTTACAGCGTTCATGGTCGCAGAAGGCTCTTTCAAGCACCCTGACTATGCCGAAGATGTTCAAACGGTACGTAGATGATACTTTTGTTGTACTCCCCAAAACTCAAGTCTCTGTTTTATTAGATCATTTGAATTCCATTAATAGTAAAATTAAATTCACTATGGAACCTGAGATCAATAATTCATTAGCCTTTCTTGATGTTTTAATAACTAGAAATCTTGACAATAGTATCAGTCATACTGTGTTCAGAAAGCCCACCCACACAGACAAATATCTCAACGGTAAATCTCACCATCATCCATGTCAGTTAGCTATCGTAGGCAAATCTTTGTTACAGAGAGCATACGGCATCTGTGACACCCACCATCTTAAGGAGGAGCTTCACCGAGTCAAGTCTGTCTTAAGAAGCAACAATCTCAGCCTCCCACACATATGTCACAGAAGTCGACCCAAGCCGCACACAGTTGATCGTTTTCCTGCCATCTTACCATACATAAAGGGAGTCACGAACAAGATTGGTAACATACTTAGGCGAGCTTCAATCAAGACCTATTACAAGCCGCATAAGAAAATACACCAATTTTTAAGACCTGTAAAATCCAATATCCCATTGCAAGATGCTGGAGTTTATAAAATTGACTGTGACTGTGGCTTATCATACATTGGGCAAACAAAGAGAAGCATTAATACTCGTATAAAAGAACATATTGCTGACATGAAAAATAGACGCTCAACCAAGTCTGCAGTCTGTGAACATGCTCTAGACAAACCCAACCACTATATGCGGTTTGATAATCCTCAAGTCCTTGCAAAGGAAAACAGATTAATTCCAAGGATGTTACGTGAAGCTATTGAAATTAAAAAACATCCTAATTTCAATAGAGAGGATGGATGGCAGGTACCGCCAGCTTGGGACCCAGTCATTAACTTAATAAAATCGCAAACTCGGAAGCAGACTGCAATACCCTTAGATATTGTGAGCCAATACTGCGTGAATCGGAATAGATCCCAATAAAAATTTCAGGCGGTAGTTTGTAATCTTATGACATCAAAGACAAATGTTAACTTAGTTTGCCTGTGACCATGAACGCTGTAAAGTGTTTGAAACGTCAGGTGTAAATAAATAAATAAGTAATAAACGCGATAAAACCGTATTAAAATAGTTTAATTTAATGAATAACAATCGCGAAAACATAAGAAATCATCATTCTGTTTCTTCTTTATATTTCGGTACATAACAACCGTTTTTCTTTAATGTACGATATTGAAAGGGTGATTCTCAGACCAAAGTAATTATTTCCTACCGTTTTGGCGAATCCCACTAAAAGCAGTACCAAAGAGTATTGACGTTGGTCAGAAACCACATCAAACCTGTATAATTAAAGTTATCTCAAGATCAAAACTAAAAAAAACTACAATTTTAAAAACCTAACTTTTGTTAAATTTTCAGAAATTTTCTTAAAAGTCGGTATAAACATATAGGCGTGCTAAATTAATAATATCATTGTGTCAATATAAAAACAGGCTCATTCTACTGAATATATTCATGAAACCAAATGGATTACCCGAACTCGCTTCCGCTAAATGGAATTGAACCGGTAACCAGGCAGTTGAATAATACATACAAAAACATCATATTTCACTGTGTATATTAAAATTTTAATCGTCATCATACAACTCAGAGTCATTTACAATTAAAACAAATGGTTGTAAACTACAAATTATATTTTTAAAAGTTAAATGTAATACATAATAGGATAATCTATTTGTTTGTTTTTTTCAGAATCGTTATTTATCATTTATACTCATATTTTTGTAATATAAAAGTAAATTATATCACACTTGCCTTAAAAAATACTTAATAAAACTTAATATACGAGACATAATATACGTCTCGGGAAACTGTAAGTGTAGTGAGTAGCTGTGAATAAACAAATAAATAATGCCATATTTCATTTCTTAATTCATTCATATTATTCTTATATAATACTTATAAGATTATCTTTATAGTATTACTTATGACTTTTAAAAATATAATTTGTACTTGATAATGGAATGTAAGTGATTGATGAGTGATTTAAATAAATCACCATTGTTTACTTTATTATCTTTTCAACACATTTGCTCATAAAGTGACTTTTGTTTCATTGTAATTAGGCCTTTAATAGGGGTGTTTATATAATAATCGCACTTGTAAAGTAATGGTTTCCATGGTTACGGTAATTTTTTTTTTAAATGTACGCTAAAAAGATTTTTAGTCTTAAACCAATTCATAGTTTTTGCAAAAAATATAATACTATTTTAGCTTTCAAATGATTTTTTATATTTTGTTTACTGAACATTGTATTGGACTACACATATTAATTTGTGTAGACCAATACATTAAAAAGGGCGTTGAAGGACTTGTATCCTTGTCGGTAAAACCCATTGCTAAAAAAAATACTATCAGGGTCTGTTCTATCTGTATCAGTGGCGCCATTTTTAAATCTATTTATATTTAATTTACTATTAGTATCAAATGTCGATTAAATTTAGGGAAGAATACCTAAATTTGACTCCGCCAGATAAACTAATCCAGGCGAAAATCGAATGTTGATAATGGACTAAGTAGGCTATATCTACTTAAATCTTTAATCTTCAAAGGAAGAAATAAGGACAAAGCTTTACAACAGAATCAAGAACTACATTTAATATGTATTTGGAGATACCTAACAATGCATTAACAAACACATAAGCCCAATTTTAAGGTGTAAGTATCTAATAGTAAAAAGTGTTCAAAGTGTACCAACACAGGAATAGTCCGGTCAATTTAAACATAAAAATGAGAGCGAAGGTACATAAATTCGCATCAAGCTGAAAATTGGTGGAATTGTTAAAAATGTGATTATAAATAAAACTTAAAAGTTCCCCATCCTTCCCGTGTATGGAAAAATCTTTACTCGAGGTCAAAGGTCAAAAAAATGAGTTTTTCGCGATTTTCAGCGAAACGGTAAGTCTTATCATAAAAATATATTAGACAAAAATTGTAGGTCGTCATATTATCTATCAAAAATGTATCAGTACTTTTTTTTCTACGAGCCACCCTTTCTGGGATATAACGATTCAAAAAGTTGTTCAAGTTTTTATGGGCATAATATGCATGAGTGCGCCACGTATATACATCTCTTATCTAGAGTTGTTATATATGTTGAAATATTTTTCTATCGGTGATTGTATTTTATGCTTAAAATATAAAATATACATAACTATAAGAATATCAGGTCAAATGAAACCCAGTCCCTTACTTCATACGCCAGTGTAACTTCGAGGACAACATCTGTTTCTTGTTCTATTGTGTGCGTGGCTAGGGTCTTACACCTGCTATAATAAATGAAATACCGTTAGTCTTGAGCGCCACGTTGTAGTGAAATCACGTGTATAACCTATTTACTGTCAACGCCATTTATTGACATCGCTTTTTATCTTTTACAATATTTACGAATTTCCGTAATTTTGCAATAGTTTAAAATTAAACAGGATCACAACTGACCCGTGGAGTAGGCCTACTGGGGAAACCACGTTAAAAAAACGCGCTAAGTATACTCATAGGTGGCGTAGAAACGTGTGCATATTATGCCCATAACAACTTGAACAACTTTTTGAATCGTTATATCCCAGAAAGGGTGGCTCGTAGAAAAGAAAGCACTGATACATTTTTGATAGATAATATGATGACCTACAATTTTTGTCTAATATATTTTTATGATAAGACTTACCGTTTCGCTGAAAATCGCGAAAAACTCATTTTTTGACCTTTGACCTCGAGTAAAATTTTTTCCATACACGGGAATGATGGGGAACTTTTAAGTTTTATTTATAATCACATTTTTAACAATTCTACCAATTTTCAGCTTGATGCGAATTTATGTACCTTCGAATGTCTAGATTGACCGGACTAGAAGGTGAAGAAATATTTTGATATCGCTTGAGAACTTTTATTTATTGTGTAAATAATAAAAAGTTAACATTTAAGTTTATTTTTCCTCGCAAATGTGTTGAAAATCGTCGTATGACAACTTGTGAGCGAAATTGGTCATATACTCAGTTTCTTAGGCATTCGACTTCGGCTCATGCCTATATACCGCCTCGTAAATAATGACCAACTTCGCACGCTTGTACCACAATCTACTATTTTCTATCGAGACAAGACTTTAGATATGTAACTATTTTACCATCATTTACAAAGTTCGATATTGCTAATCGCGAAGTATCTACAAGTAGGTTGTTTGCAGACAATCTGCCGGAAACTTAGTAATCCCCAATTTAGTTAGGATTAGTCGTGTTAATCCTCTATCGGTACGTTATCTAGCAACTGAAAATGGTTGTGTGTTAACCTTGTGAATATTATATTAATAGTACTTCTTCCAGAGTCCGAGCGTATTTAGAAGTTTTATGGTCTTGCAACAAAGAGCATTGTAACCAACGTTTCCTTTGTCAATGTCCTGCAATGTCTTGTATCACTTGATTGTCTGATAATAATGATGATTCTGTGCTCCGGAAGGCACGTTAAGCCGTTGGTCCCGGCTTTATGGCCGTAAAAGGTATCACGTCAGATGCCAAAAGACGGTTCAGAAAAACTGTCACCAGGGTGTACAGAATTGAACGTTACCCACTGGATATAATTTAATTAATAAAAGTCCTAGTTATTAAATTAAAGTGACTACCATCTAAAATGTTTAACCCTTTTAACAGACCAACCGACACGTGATTCCAGTGAGAAATCTACCAGTTGGCTCACTGTCAGATTTTCCAAACTACCTAAAGTGATAAGTAGCAAGTGTAAGGCCTTTAACTCGAGAAATAAGCATAAGTCCTCGATTTGGAAAAATATACACTTCTGTCCGAATCAAGTAGCAAAACAAAAATACACATTGTATTTTTTTTTCAAGGAAGTACATATATTTATGAAATAACTAAATCGCATTGAAAACTGAAACTGTCCACTATGCCAGTTTTATATGATTAGTAAATAAATAAGACTACTTTATTAATTACATGGTATCTTTGATATTTAAACTTCTACATTTATAGTCAAAGATATACAGATGTAAGTACAATAAATCATTTGCATGCCGATAGACGCTGAAACTAGAACTTAAATTAATACCATATATTCCACCACGCATTTTGCCAATACATAATCTTTTTCCTATACAGTTCAGTATTTAATTCTTATTTCAATCCCATTTGCAGATACCTGCAGAGTCAAGTACATCACGCAGCGCTTTCACACACTAAAACTTACAGAGGGTCTTTGCGGTGGCAAGCTGTCTACTCCCATAGCGAAATCCACAGATAAATCAACTATTTTGTTTTTTTTATTTACATTTGTGCTAATGATATTTTGTTTTTTTAGCCGCGAAGCAGCGGCACCGCGTTCACTCCCATCCTTGTGAAGGAGGGTACTGAAGTCGCGTAGTGCGGGGGTGCGCAAAACGAACTCGTTTCAGCTCAAATTTTGAGATTGCGAATTTCAGGAAATCTCTCCCTTCGCCTTGACCTTGATCTCTAAATTTCTGTATGTAATAAATATTTATTTGGCAATGAATTGTACAATGGTTTTAATATGTGTTCATGTGGTACTAGGTTGAATTGAAAATGTGCTTACTAAATCTTGAGATGAAAATTTAACATATTTCATTTATGGGGTTGACACTATTGACAGAGCGTCAGGTTGATTTTCAGGTTGGTTGTCAGGTCTAGCATTTGTTGAGACTGTAGATACAATTAAATTCTGAAATTTCGCAAATAAATTAATTATGTAACCACTTTTCTGTTCTCAATATACTTAAATATTCAGCGAAATATTTATTAATTTTAACATATAATACTTTGTTAAAGAACCCTTGTTAAAAAAGGAGTTCGCAGCCCCGGTGTGTTAATTTCTTTTTATCTGTGTCCAGATTGATTCGACTTGACGACTATCAGAATGATTTTATTAGTAGTTTTACGATTCTGCAAGATGCATCAAATTCAATTCTTTATAACGTGTTCTATTCTCAGTCGACATAATATTTGATACTCTGCTGTATCAAATGTCCATCCCTACTGATGCTGCGCGCGCCGAGCCGCAACTTCTCACACCTTCGTCTCACGAATTTTAATACAAAATAAACCCTAAGACGTTTTAGTTAGAGTCAAATTGCCCTTGTTCTACTTTGGCATAATAGCTCAACGAATGACGGACGTTGTGTGTTCGTTGTAGAGAAATGTGGCCGGAAATTCAGCTGGGTCTATAGGCGACAGATTTGATTTCAGTTTTTTTTTATTGATGTAAAAAATCTAGCTAAACGTCATTCGGATTTGCGCTCTGAGAATAACGTACGGGTAGCTTATTGGTATTTGTATTTAAAAACGTAGGTACCATTCCATGAAAAGCCCGTTTAAGTGCAAGACAGACTGCAGATGCTTATGAGGAATTCAATTTTCTTACACTATTCTTCAACCTAGCGTTTTCCCGGTTGGTTCCTCAGCTGTTTGCTTCGGAAGCCAGGGATTCATTCATTTTTCACACATTACTTAGAGCGTACTACCGGAGTCACTACTTTAACCCTTTATGAGACAAGGCAGCAGTGACAGTGAGAGTGTTAGGATCGACACCTAATTCGGCATTAAACTATAACGAAAGATGTATTTGAATAATCTATTAAAATAAAGTTAAAAGCTATACTAAACGTGAAACTGACACAAGTTTTATGTTATTACATAGTACTCAAATAAGAAAGGATACTCCAAAATACACCCCCTGAGGAGGTCAAACGGGGGCCCAAAGTATGTATGGGGAAGGAAATTAGTTAGTCCGATTCATTGGAAACTTCACAAGATTATTTCTTTTGATAAATGATTAAATACGTGTTTTAGGACTTTTTAGAATTCACCCCCTTTAAGGGGGAAAATCGGCGAAAAGCGCTAAAAATGCAAAAATTAAACGATCACTGATTTGTCAATTAATTTTACATGACGGTTCCTGTTTTTGTCAAGGGGTGCACTAAGAATGGAATTCCCAAAATTTACACCCCGAAGGGGGTAAAATGTGGGTCTGAAGTATGTTTTATTCAAAACTTCACAAGATTATTTCTTTAGGTAAATGAAACCTATTTCAGGATTTTTCAGAATTCACCCTCTAAAGAAGGGAAAAGGGGAATCAGAAAGAGCAAAAACTTATAATTATAATTATTATAAATGCACAGCTTAAGGGGATTTATAAAATCTAAATAGCTTAATCTTGACTTTTTAAATTTAACTTCTGTAATGGACAAATTGGGCAAAGTCTGAAAAAAGAATAACTAAAATATCATTGATCGTCAATGAATTTTAGCAAATTTATTTCCAAATTACCTGCTAGGAGTGTGAAATGGGGTCCAAACATGTATGGGGAAATATGACCATTTTATTTAAAACTTTACCCCAAAAAGAGGGAAAAGCTTGTGTATCATTCATTGATTGTGTTTATTTTAGCAAGGGGTTTCCTTTTGTAATCAGCGGCTGCACTAAACAAGGAGTTTTCAAAACGCACCACCTAAGGAGGTTAATAGGGTTCAAAGTAGGTAAGCAGGAGAGAGATTAGTTAGATCGTTTTATTCAAAACTTCACAAAATTATTTCTTTTCATGAAAAACCTATGTCAGTATTTTTAGAATTTCATTTCTAAAAGGGGGGGCATACTCTGACTAAACTGTAATTGATCTGTTATTGAATTTTAGCAAGTGGGGTTTCTTTTGTAATCAGAGGGTGCACTAAAGAATAATTTTTCGAAATTAGCCCCCAAAAGGGAAACTGATGTTCAAAGTATGTACGGGGTAAGCTGATTTGTTAGCCCGTTGCAGTCGAAACTTCACAAGAATATCTAATTGTTTTGATAAATGATTGGTTACCTGTTTTAAGGTTCTTAGAATTCAGCCCCTGGATGGTCCCCCATGGGTGTTATTTGTATGGTTTATCGGGTTGCTGACTACGAAAATAACAATCATTTTATAATCCGACGTACCGGATGTGATCTTCTTAAATGTATAATGTAATAATCTTCTTAAATGCATAAAAAGAAGATCCTGAGAGACCTGTCATATATAATCTAAGTGATTCAAACCTCATTGGAAATGCCTTTTGATCAGGCCGAAGCCTATAGTTATAAAAATAAAATAAAAGAAGCTATAACGATTGCAGTTTTACGATTACATCATTTAATACAAAAAGCATCGAAATCGAACACGCAGTGAAATAAATCCTTTCTCAATGTTTTTACCCGACTGCGCCAGAAGGAGGGTTATGTTTTTCGAGAGTACGTATGTTGGTATGTATGTATAATTGTTTGGCACGCCTTGCAGCCTAACGGCGCGATGGGATTTAGCTTGAGAGGTGTCGATTTACTGTGAGAGTGACACTGGGTACATAAAATAAAAAAAATAAAAAAATGGCGGATGTTATGAGGTTTTTATTTATTTATTTAAACTTTATTGCACATAATACAATTGTATAGCACAATAGGCGAACTTAATGCTAAAAGCATTATCTAACAGTCAACCTTTGGGTTAAACAGACATCGTCATGTGGGTATTAAAAATATATAGCTATAAATACAAAAAGTTGGAATGATAATAAACTTACTTATGGTACTTACATAATATACTTACATATATCCGATGAAATAATAATCAAAATACAGTTAATTTTAAGAGTTATATCAACGAAATAATAGCAGCATCTCAAAATTTACTCATGTTTAACTGCCTAAATTTGCTCCCGTAACCGCGAGAGTAGGAGCTCGTAGACAAGCCTTTTAAAGTTGGCACGGCTGGAGACTGTTCTAATGGACTCTTTAATTTCCAAATTGCACAGAAAGGCAGTCGGGTGTTTTAGTTTTTAAATTACCGTTATCTTGTTATTGCTCGATTCATCATTCAATGCTCGTCGGCTGACAATGTTCCCATTGCGAAGCTTGCTTGTATCGATTATGTAGAGTCCGTACTACATAAAGTAATTTTCACAGATTGTAGAAAACAAATTAATTTGGTTTGGACATGTGATGAGACGAAAGATAACAACATCCGCTTAAAAAAACCATAAACAGGAATGTGGATGGAAACAAAGAGAGAGAGAGAGAGAGACCTAGGAACCGATTAATAGGAGATGATGGTAGGAGTTGATAAAAGCATGGTAGGGAATCGAGAACTTTGAAAGGAAAAGACACATGGCGCAGCATCATTTTTGTATGAGGCCAAAAATGATAGTTAAATGTTTGTTTTTGATTTGTATGTTGGTTAATATATGTACATATCTTAATATTGTTAAAACTATCTAACTAATGGTTTAGGTGAAGATGATGTTTGTGTGAATAAATAAAAATTAAAAATAAAACATGTTTGGTCCAATTTTTTTTTATGTCTGTTAAATTCTATAAAAACATAAGGTCATTATTTTTAGATCCCATTGCAGAGGTCATAAAATAATACTTCCACTAGGTCCTTTACTATAAATAGCGGATGGGTGGGCGAGTAGGGTCAAGTTCGATCAATCTATGCCAGTTGTGTGCGGTTACCGTAAATTAATCCTTCATAGAAAGGATTAATTATTTTTTATATTAAATATTTAACATGGGAACCGCAAATTGAAGTTTTACGTAAGAAAATATACAGTCTGATGGGTCTGATAAAAGGCGTTGCACTGTGTCTGCCACAAAAAATTTAATATATTATATATAATTCTTTGATCATACGGCATATTGATTACCTCATAAAAATATGGGGAAACCGCTGAAAAATAACATTTAAATAAAATTCAAATTGCACAAAACAAACTTATAAAAATATATATTTTTTTAACTATTAACTCCTACTGAAAAAGTATATTCCGAAACCAAAATAATGAGTATCAAACAAACATATGTATATAACATACATACATACATACCATCACGTCTTTTTCCCGTAGGGGTAGGCAGAGACTATGGATTTCCATTTGCTACGATCCTTACAGACTTCCTTGGCTTCTTCTACGCTTATCGATCTCGTCATACACGCTCGTCGATTACGGGTACTCCTGACATCTCCATTTTTTTTATATGTCTGCGATTTGGTCGCAGTATGTTCTCCGAGGCCGGCCCTTACCGACTTTTCCTGTCACCTTTGATTTGTAAATACCTTTCGTAAGTCTCCTTTAATCCATTCTTTCTACATTCCCAAACCATGATAAATAAATGTATATAAATCTCATGTATATAACACCTGTATTTAATGCGTAAAATAATGACCAAGCATGTTCATTGCAATATCACTTTCATCAAAAATTCGCAAATCCAAAAAAGAATCATGCGACGTGTAATTAACGAATGAATGAACACTTTATTGCACCATTTACAAACAAAAGAAGCACATAGTTAAAACCAATATAACTAAATGGGTACAAAGGTGGACTTATCGCTAATGCAATTTCTTCCAGCCAACCTTAGGGTGGAAATGAGCTGCGGTAAAAAAACACTTGCGTGAGCGGTGCAGAAAGTTTAAATGTACACGCCCATATTAAGACGCATATAATAAACTTACATAAATAAATAATAAGAATAAACTTACAAATAACATACATAAATAAATACTGTCAAAAAGAATAAGAAGTTAGTGACGGTCGATATATTATCACAATAAAAGAGAGGATTATTCTACCTCGGAAAGGTAGTGAGACTTAACCTGATCTTTAAACGAAGTAATGGTTTGTGCCTGACGAATGTCTACCGTTAATGCATTCCAAAGTAGGATAGCCTGAACTGTGAAGGACTTTGAATAGAAACGAGCAGAGTGGTCAGGAATCGCCAAACGAAGGGAATTAGCGCTACGGACATAGCGGTTACTGATCTCACTGAGAAATTTAAAACGTTCTTTTAGATACAGAGGTGTAAAAGGATTAAACAGAATTGAGTATAGAAGGGAAAGGATATGTAAATGACGACGAAGTCTGATGGGGAGCCACTTGAGTTGCGTGCGAAAAGCTGAAATGTGATCATATTTGCGTAAGCCAAATATGAACCTAATACAAAAGTTTTGAAGACGCTCAAGTTTGTTCAGTTGCTCTTGAGTGAGATCAGGATAGCACGAGTCGGCATAGTCTAGGATAGGATGGAGTAGAGATTGTGCTAGCACGATTTTAGTCTCAATCGGTAAAAAATTTCTGGTTCTCCTGATAGAAGCAGCTGCAGCAAATATTTTTTTGCTAACTACGGCCATCTGAGGAGCCCAGGACATGCTGCAATCAAACATAATTCCTAGATTTTTTACTTTTTCACTGAAAGGTATTACAGTATTGTTGAATACGACCTACATTTAATTACTCCAAGAACAAATTATGGAAAAAAATCCATACTATATCCATACTAAAATACTAATAATATTATAAATGCGAAAGTCTGTCTGTCTGTCTGTCTGTTACGCTTTCACGGCCAAACCGCTGAACGGAATTTGTTGAAATTTGGTATGGATATATTTTAAGACCCAGGGTCAAACATAGGCTACTTTTTTTCCAAAATTTTGTCCCGAAATTGTTGCAATAAAAGAAGAAAATATGTATGAAAATTTGTTTGGCTATTTGTTAAAAGAAAATGGCGCTGCCATATATTCATTTATTTAATTGTTTGGCTGTTCGTCAATAGATGGCGCTGATTATATTTAATTTTTTTGTTTATTCAACATTAGATGGCGTTGCTGATATTTAAAAAAATATAAAACATATTGAAATGTATACACCAACAGATGGCGCCACCATAAAATTAAACTATATAGTTTGTCGTACGGAAATAATAAGACTATGTAAGTGGTTGTGTTTTATTGTTGTTCTTCGCGAAGATTCTTAGTTGTTTGTTTTTCCAGAAAATAAATATTGGTCTTATTGTTGTGTGTGTCGGTCGATTCGTTCAGTTTCTTAATTTAATACTTAATACTGTGGTACCTATTAAGAATTAGTTTAGTTAATAGGAAAAGTTTTCATAATAAGACTTAAAAAGTTAATAAGAGTAATTTTCGGATTTAAATATTGGTTGGATTGTTGGGTGTGTCGTGTCGTGTCGATTCGTTCAATTTGTCAATACCGATTAGTTTAATTAATAGGAAAAGTTTTCTAAAAAAGTTATTAAGAGTAATTTTCGGATTTAACTAATATTATGCCTCGCAAACATAAGTCTAATTTGTCACAAAGCTCATCGAGCACAAAAAATGGCTCGACACCAGGAAAGTCAGAAGCAATCTGAACTTCGCCGGGCTGCAGACGCAGAACATCATGCGTCTCTGAGGGCAGCCGAGACCTCAGAGGTGTCTCAGGCACGTCGACTCTTGGATGCAGAACGTCATGCGTCTCTGAGTGATACTCTTTGACGTGCTTATTTCATCCTATAACCGGTCTATTACCTTTACATTACCTCTAGATATTGATGCAGCCTCCCTCAAAACAGACACTATATCACAATAAAATTGAACTATTTGTAATTTGTGAGAAGCAGCATTACAATATTTACTATCACAAGATAAACACTCAGATGGTGAATTAATTTTATATAAATTTTTATTATATTAGTTTTTCCTATACAGAGATATCTGTTCACTGCATCTTTCCCCCCACACAACAGTGCGATTAGCAGCTAACTCTTTTTTGATTATCTTAGGTGATATATAACTTTAAGTCACACTCCAGTATCAGAGGAAAGTAATCGGACCATGTTACATTATGTTTAACATACACCTTTCTTACTGTATGCATAAGATATTGTGATACAATACAGTGATCTAGCAATCGCCTACACCTATGAAAATCACTTATAAAGGTGTATCTGATAACAATCCAAGCTTATTTACATCTGCCCAAAACCAGTTTTATTCATAACAAAAGTCTGTGAGCTCATCATGAAATAACTCACTCGGGTGAGCATTAAAAACCCAATACATAAATAGATTCACTGCCATATTCATCTACCAGAGTACTTATTTTACCTAGACAGTCTGAATTCCGGTAAATTAGCAGTGGTATCCGTAGGCATATACACACATATCACTATAATGGGATGTGTCACAAATTTTATAGCACAAAACCGATCCCTATTACATGGCAGCACAGACACATTGGTGAAACCCGCACTCCTCCACAGCAGGGCCATCCCGCCGTAGGGCCGGCCTCGCAGTATATCCACCGAGATATCCATTGCGGAAGTACCAGTCGCGCTGAAGTTCCTATCGATACTTTGCAGGAAAGTGAGCTCATTTGGCAATAGCCAAGTTTCTTGCAGAGCTATAATATCCGAAGTGAGACACAACTGTCTTACACTATCAACAAATCGTTTTACGTTTTTGCAGTTAAAGCTTACAAGTTTACTTACTGTAGAGGCCATAATTTGATTTAATATTGCCCTCTACAGAGCTTGCTCTGTTCGTAATCCTGTGTTTGAAACCGCGGGCGGAGCCGCGCGCAACAGCTAGTAATATTATAAATAAGGAAGTCCGTCTGTCTGTCTTTCTGTCTGTCTGTGTCGCATATAGCTGTAAATACTGTAAATAAAACGTCGTTCTTTTTGTTCTCCTTTATTTTGTAAGTAGGTTAAGTTGTAATTCTCCTTAAATTCATTATCTTTCATGTCTTTTAGTTATACATCATTTGTCATCAATCTTAGCGTTATAAGTATTATTATTGTCATGTACGATACAACCATGTAACAGTAAATGCATATCAAAGGTCTCTAATTCTTGTCAATCTAAAGAGAACCTTATGCATACAGTGTATGCATAAGTAATATATAATATACAACTTTAATGTGTATGCCATACACATTAAAGTTGTATATTGTTTGTACTTATGTATCCACGTGTTCCTCCTCACGCCATGTGGCACGTGTAACCCTGAGGTTGACCTCGTATTTCAAATGTTTGTGTTCAAAATCATGATTGGATAAAGAGTAAATGAGGGAGAATACCTGCTCACGGGGTTGCGCATGCGTTGTAGAGTTAATTTAACCTATAAAAGGGCCCTATTCTGTCCTTAAATTCATTCTAATAACAGCAAGCAAGTAATGAACAAGACAAGTGCCGGACCCTCGGAATAGTCACTCCCAGTTTGTAACTATATAAAATCTTTTAATTTCAAAGTGCCAAATACCTATAAATCTACAGTCCATTTCCTTAAGTATATCCTCTGTCATTCACGACAGTCTGTCTGTTACGCTTTCAAGGCCAAGCCGCTGAACGGATTTTGATGAAATTTGGTATGAATATAGTTGAAGACCCGAGGTCAAACATAGGCTACTTTTTGACGCAGGCGGAGCTGCAGGAAAAAGCTAGTCTTTATTTTATGAGGGAGTACAAATTTACAACAAAATACTATTGGATATTAGAGAACTCAAAACACAATCATTATTTAAAAAAATGTTATAGTCACACATTAAAAAAAATCCCTCTTTACTAAGATAAGACAGTGCCAGTTTGCCGCATCTAGTAATGTTGACTCCGTGTATCTTCAGCGGACGGCCATTGTTTAGTTGAATGTGCACGAAGAATAGCTAATGTTGTTTACTTATATTATAACGTAGCTTTATTGATAGGATGGCTTTCGAGTCTAAACTTAATATGGCGAGGCTTAACTGTCTCACGCAGGTGCCCACGTGGCAATTCTAGATTCTTCCTAATCTTAATTCTGTGGTAATAACCCATTGTCTATTATAACATTTTGCCTGCTATAATATCAATATCACTAAGAGAGAATTAATCTGTAGTCCAATGTGTTTACCATAGTTTGGGTCCGTGCCAAGTAAAACAGGATATTGAAGCTCTACTTTGGTATAATTTACTCATTTTAAGCTTCCTCGGCCAAGGGATCGTCTATTAATCACGTGATACTTGAAATGGGGGAGTATTGGAAAAATCATTATAGGAAGACTTTTTTAGGCGTACGGCCCACCCGATGGTAAGTGGTTACCGTAGCCTATGAACGCCTGCAACACCGGAGATGTCACGAGCGCGTTGCCGACCTGTCCGCTATCAGCACAGCGACCCCTCTGTTATTTGGCTGCGGTCTTCTGTAGGGTGGAGGTAGGTACTTTCCCAGACGGACTACTCCTTACAAAATTTCCTACCTCTCTTAAACTTAAACGTGATACTTAAAATAGTATTTATAAATATTGGGAGTATTTGAAAAATCATTATAGGAAGACTGGATTTAAAATGAAAGAAAGAAATAGTTTATTTGCAGTGAAAGTGGTATTTTATTATTAAAAATACTCTTAAAAATCATTTTTAGGGGCATTTAACATCATCGTCCCAGCGTCTTTCCGGTTGCATCCTTAGTTGTTTGCTTCAGAGCCCAGGGTCCGCTTTCCTATTTTTACGCCTCCACTTCGCCCGGTCTTCGTTATCCCTCACAGATAGTCCGTTAGCACGCATATCCTGCTTTGAGACATCAAGGCAGCTTTTATTTATTTATTTAAACTTTATTGTACAAATACAATTGTAAAGCACAATAGGTGGACTTAATGCTAAAAGCATTATCTAACAGTCAACCTTTGGGTCAAGCAGAGAGCTTTATGTGGGTGTAAAATAAAGTTCAATTAACAAAAAAGCATAAGAAAATAATATAATATAAACACGTATTTACAATATACCTACATAAACAATAAATATATACAATTATTAATGCAATGCAAAACAAACAATACAATACATACAGCTTTTTGTGGGCGCTCACCTTCTACCAGGCCCCGGAGGGGGTGACATGGCCAGACACTTGATCCCAATGTATGTTTTTTTTTTGTAGAGGCATTGATCCTTAATTAATTATGAATTATTAGATTTATTAGGGACAAGGGATCTTTAAAAGTGGTTAAAATGTGTCACACGATGATTCCTAGGTCGATGCGATACCGAAACTCTATGGCGATCAGTCAGGAGACATTCAAATGGATATTTACAAAATTCTCTAGCATCTGCAATGAGTTTAAAAATCACACGGTTTCAGTTGGCCCCAAAGTATGTTCGAGAATTGTTTTATAGGTGGGATATATTTATCTAACACTGTAATCTTTGAGGAGCTCAATAGTCAAGCGCGACCCGCGTATCCGTAGCGAATGCGCGGGTCGCGTCGGCGAGATATGACCACTATTGGATTGGTCGCAATTTAGTGGCATTTTCTATCTCGAGCTCCTCCGTGATTCGGAAGATACGTTAAGCCGTGCGTTGGTTCCGGTTGTTATCGATAGATAGCAGTCGTGAGGCTGTGTCAGGTGCCTGAAAAATTCTGACAGTGTTGGCCACTAACACACCTCGGGTCATGTTCCTGTTGGTCTGGTTTCCCTGTAAAAAGAGTTACGGAGGTCAGACGGCAGTCGCTCCATCGTAATAACCAGTGCCCCCAAATCTAGGACCATGACTTACAGCGCACCCCAGGCTCTGAAGCGTAAGCTGACTACGCAACTAGGAATACACGCTAGGATGATGATGATGTTTATCTTGCACAATGTTATAGATAAATTCATGGTCAATCAGAAAAAAGATAATTTTTCGTCAAACCCGACCGAGGATCAAACCCCGAAATCGCCACGGAGCTAGGTCGTCAAAAAAAATATTAAAGCCAACTTAATTGAAAATGTATGAAATAAAAGAGGGTCATTCATCGTCCAATCGTGTTCATATTACATTTTCGGCTCATGTTAGTACCTACCGGTCGCTGGTATATTCAGAAAATTCTTGTAAATTCTGAGCTTTGATTTTTCGGCTGACGTCACGCCTATGAAATATGTTTTCTTTACAAATGACTGGGTGATTGATCGTGTCGCATTCTTGTATGACGTCATACCTCGGTAAAGAAATGAAATGAAGAGATTAAGGCAAATCTATTATGAGCAGACTCGTTTGTAGGTTAGGGTTATGTTTTTATTCTTCCTTCCTTAGCAAATATAATATTTTAAGATTTGCCGTCCACTAATTTTTTTAACTTTTAAGTTCTGAATGTACCAGTAATGTAAACGACCTGCCAGTCTCTCAGGAATAATTAATAATAATGTCCACTTTACCGGTATGAAATACAAAAATTTAATAAGTAGGAAGAAAACCAAATGATTCTTTATTTATTTTTTACTAGCAGCTCCGCCTGTGTCAAAAAGTAGCGTATTTTTGACCCCGGGTCTTCAACTATATCCATGCCAAATTTCATCAAAATCCATTCAGCGGTTTGGCCGTGAAAGCGTAACAGACAGACAAACAGACAGACAGAAAGACAGCCTTTCGCATTTATAATATTAGTATAGATATAGGCTTGGGTCGACTTCTGTGACATATGTGTGGGAGGCTGAGATTGTATACTTAATACTCGTATAAAAGAACATATTGCTGACATAAAAAATAGACGCTCAACCAAGTCTGCAGTCTGTGAACATGCTCTAGACAAACCCAACCACTATATGCGTTTTGATAATCCTCAAGTCCTTGCAAAGGAAAACAGATTCATTTCAAGGATGTTACGTGAAGCTATTGAAATTAAAAAACATCCTAATTTCAATAGAGAGGATGGATGGCAGGTACCGCCAGCTTGGGACCCAGTCATTAACTTAATAAAATCGCAAACTCGGAAGCAGACTGCAAGACCCTTAGATACTGTGAGCCAATACTGCGTGAATCGGAATAGTTCCCAATAAAATTTCAGGCGGTAGTTTGTAATCTTATGACATCAAAGACAAATTTTAACTTAGTCTGCCTGCGACCATGAACGCTGTAAAGTGTTTGAAACGTCAGGTGTAAATAAATAAGTAATAAACGCGATAAAACCGTATTAAAAAAGTTTTATTTAATGAATAACAATCGCGAAAACATAAGAAATCTTTACATTTCTTGTTGGCCAGTAACAATTTTTAACTGTTTTATGAGGTAGCCTGCCTGTCGTCAAGTCCTGCAGATACTTCTTTCATATATACCATTCCTCCCTTCATCCTCGTTATTTAAGTACTATTTAAAGGACAATAAAAAAAAACTAAAGAACTAGAATATTTATGTTATTGATTGGCTAAACTTAAAAAAAAAAGCTAATATTCGCCGGTAATGGCTTTCGGGAAAGGTACGATTCCGAAATGGACTGCTTCGAAACTACCAAATTGTTGTTTCACTTGTTTTGAATTTTTAATTGATAATAAGTACTAATGAAAACAAAACTCTACTTATGGAAAATGCCGACTATGTGATAAATGTCTGTGAGACCTAGATTGTCTAAGAGCGTTGCTGGAATCTTTCGCAAGCCCGAGATAACTTATGATTTCTGTATATATGATAACTTCGCCATTGTGTATTCTGTTTCGTTTCTCATAACTATTTAGTTTAAATAAAGTTATTGCAAAAAAACTAACGTTAAAAGTTACGTAGAAACGTAAATATATTTTTAAGAGCGAGCGACAAGGGATTTCGTGAGTGGTCCAGAAGTTAATAAAAACGTTCACTGCTGTGGTGATCCTCGGAATCGTACCTTAATGTTATTGCTTGCATTTCCATAAGGGATAGTCTAAGCATAATTCCGATGAGTTATTGATGGATTTAAAATTTTGATGAGCGACTAGTCTTCATCAAAACTTTCATGAGCGAAGAACTTTTCCAGCCAAATGAGGCAAACTGGAAACAATAAAATAAAGTAAGCTTGCCGTGGGAATGAAACTCACGACTTCTGAGTCAGGTAGCCTTAATCACTATTCAAAAGTCAGTTACAGTAGATACTACTGAAATAATATCGCCTTCAAAATGTTACAGAGCCGAGTTTAAGGATCAATTTTATTGCTGTATCAGTAAAATGTTCGGTCCAGTAAGCATTATTGGTTTCAATATAAGTAATAAAGTTGTCCGCAAATTCCAGATAGCTTCTGAGAAAATTCTCTGACAAACGTGGAGCTTTGACCTTTACGGGACGGGAAAAGTTCAACTAACTTGTAGATAAACGCACTTAGTATATAAGCTTGATGGTTCGGCGTGACCTATTATTATTGAAAGATATATCGATTTTATCTGAAATAAACCTTTTTTTTTATAGTATTTGATTTTTTTCATAAAGTTTCTTTTATTTCATTTTAATTAGGTCATTAGGACTCTTGGCGGGAAGCTGTGAGAAGCAGTACCGGCGCTGTATTTTATTTTCCAAAATTTGTATATAATAATAATTTTTCAAAAACTCCTGGAAATCGCTAAGTGCAGATTTTCTACCACTTCACTTAGCCTGACTCTTCTGACTCGACTTGATTATGACTTGACTTTATACTTGTTTAATTTGTTTATATTATAATCGCACTTGTAAAGTAATGGTTTCTATGTTTACAGTACATTTTTTTTAAATGTACGCCAAGAGGATTATTAAACCAATTCATTGTTTTTGCAATAAATATAAACTATTTTAGCCTTTATAAATTTCATATTTATATTTATTTTACTGAACATTAGCTGTATTCTACAAATATTAATTTGTGTAGAAAAATTTAAAAAAGCTATAAAAGACTTCTATCCATAGCCGTAAAACCCATTACTAAAAAAAATACTATCAGGGTCTGCTATGTCTGTATCAGTGGCGTCATATTTTAAATCTATTTGTTTTTGTATTTAATTTTATATTATTATCAAATGTCGATTTAATTTAAGAAGAAGAAGAATACCTAAATTTGACTCCGCCAGATAAACTAAGCCAGTCGAAAATCGAACGTTGATAACTGACTAAGTAGGCTGACTATAGCTACTTAACTTAAATCTTCAAAGGCAGAAATAAGGACGCAACTTTAAAACAGGATCAAGAACTACGTAAATATGTATTTGGACATACCTAACAATGCATTAACAAACACACAAGCCCTATTTTACTCTGTGTATATATGTATAATTGTAAAAAGTTTTCAAAGTGTACCAACAAAAGTTAATGTGAAGAAATATCTTGATATCGCTTGAGAACTTTAATATAATGTGTAAATAATAATAAGTTATAATATAAGTGAGTTTTTCCTCGAAAATATGTTAAAAATCGTCGTATGACAACTCGTGAAATTGGTCATATACTCGGCTTCTATAGGATGATGATGATCATAACCTATTATGATTGTGTTTAATAATTATATAAATAACTGCTGCACTCACTACTTTTCGAAAATTCTTCAAACTGAAATAAAAAAAATCTTAAGGCCCAATACGAAGAGAACTAGCAAAATTTCATGTTTTTCTGTTCACCAGAACTTTAACCTGAAGTAATTCTAAGCTTTAAAACATGTTTTAGGTTTGTTTGGTATATTTATTTACAAGGGTGCTGCCTTCTTAAAATTTTAAAATAAATCACTATAACAATTAAAAAACGTGTTAAGAAATGATATCTAAAATTTTCTTCCATATCTCTGGGAAAAAATATTTCTACTTAAAAATATTTGTATTGTGATCTCGAAGGAGACCGCCTTCTTCATTTTCAATTAAAGTTATAATTATTAAAATAAATAGTTTTTGTTACAAAAACCTAGTTGTACTGCTTTTGTCAAATGTATGGGAAATGTCATTTGCTTCGTATTGGGCCGTAAGGAGTATAAATTTAAAAATTTAAAAATTCTCCCTCTAACGCAGAATTTTTTTTATTTATGTATGCAGAATTTCCTAAAAAACATTAATAATATGGAGCAAAGGCGGACTTATTGCTAAGCAAGGTGTGACGAAAAGTGTGACAGATATCCACCACGATTCTCTTTCGACATTCAAAAATAAACATTTACACTATAATTGTTATAAGCACTGCTTTATTTCACATTCAATTGTAATTTAACGTGCCTCTTTATATTGTGAGCTTAAATGTGACACATAGCAATATCTTACCACTTGTTTGTCCACTTTTCTTCTATTATTAGTTGGGAACGTTTCGTTTTCGTATTAGAAAATGTTGTGTTCACCTTTAATTAGGTTGCATGCTAGATAAACTACATATTTAGAATGTATGATAATGTGGACATGTTACCTGTTGGTGTACCTTGATTAAATAAATTAATAAACGGGTGTGTGTAGTTAAGAGTTGAGAAGCTCGAAAGACTGAGCACGGCTTGTGTATCTGTAACGATTGCGCGTGTCAAGCGATAGCAAAACGCGACTCATATTGGATTGGTCGCCATAAAATTCAGAATGTTCGTAGAACTGTTGTAGCTTGTAGTCACACTATTTGTAAAGAATGTTTAAACACGAAAAAACATAAAAATGGTTAAGATCTTAATAATTTCTATGGTTTTTTTCATGCTTATGTCTCACAAAAAAATTTTTTACAGTCAAAATAATTCCGAATGCTACGCTAACGCCGATCATTGCTACGCTCGTAGAGCTCTCGTAGCATATTTGAAGAACATTCGTAGCTCCTCGTAGACAAGTAAATATTCCCCTTTTGCCGTTGCGTAGTAATGTTATCACATGTGTATCTGCTTGCAAAACAAAAACATATAAATAGAATACTTACATCGTATAAAATCATGTCTAGGGTCGTTGTTTGGGTCACCTGTTGCACTTTGGTTAACTACTGTCTATCACTGACGCACTACTTCACTAAATATTTTAACTACTAAACTGTAAATTGATAGGGATATCAATAAAGTCAAAATTAACTTATATTTTTATACTTAAATATTCTAAATATGAATTTATATATTTTATCAGTCATTAACAAAATATTCGAAGAAAAACAAGACAAAGAAATCCAACACTGAAGAATGATTTTTATGTTTATTCTTAAATCTTACTTAAACTGAATTTACGTAAATCTGACAGTCTTTCAGGAATAATGTCCTTACTGGCATGAAATACTTTTATTAATAGAATACGAATTAAACAAATTATCCGTTATTTATTTTTTATTTACGTTTGTTGTTGGCCAGTAGGAATTGAAACGTTTTTTTTTTTCAACTGTTCAGAGGTAGACGTGTTCGTTGCGACGCGGCGCAGTTCATACTAAGGGAGGGCCAGCCGCCTTGTTAGGCAAGGGCGGGGCCGCCTGAGACGAAAGTAGATTTTAATCAAGTTTATTTCCAATAGCACTGCCCGCTATTGTTACTAACTTTATTCGAAAACTTATCTAAATCTATTTAAGCTCGCTTTGTATCGCGTTAATATCATTAACTGCGTATAAAGATACTAAAATGCCGTTTATTATTAATTGTAAAAATTTGCACAATTCAACTTTTCTTTGAAAACATCATTACGTATGCATGAACTGAAAATTGGCTAACTCTCCTTTTGATAAGAGAAAAATACTTGTTAAAATTTGAAACCGCTGATTATAGTTTTAAACAGTTAATTTATTTGTTTAACCCAAAGGTTGATTGTTAGATAATGCTTTTAGCATTAAGTCCGCCTATACAACTGTATTATGTACAATAAAGTTTAAAAAAATAAATTTATTAGTTTAATTTTTTTAAATTTCATACTCTTAAAATGAATGAATGAACACTTTATTGCACCATTTACATACATCAAATGTTATTTTTATGCAGTAAAAGATAGTTTGCACTACCTTTTAAATTCTATTTTTCAAACCTACGCCCTCTAGTTAGAATATGATAACGTTGAAATAAAAGCCTGTCGTAAACAAGTTTTAGATTTTTCACTTTGACGTTGACTCCTAATCAGGAACGTCTAGGTCAAAAACCTTAGGGCCAATGATCGCAATCGCCATAAGACTGAAGATTAGCCACGGTTTTCACTCTCGATCGATGCTTTTTGGTGTCAGGGTATTTATTTCTATGTAATCCACTGTAGCTACTGTTTAGTCATTTATTTATTTCGAGTGGGCTTTATAGTCAATCGCCCTGTGTACTCTGGTGTCAGAGTTATTCGGAACCGCCTTTCGGCCTCTTACGTGGTTTCTTTAACAACCACCAAATAGCAGCAAAGACCCGCAGCACGGAATCATCGTTATTATCAGATAATCAGGTGATTCAAGCCTTCTATGTCCAAAATCAAATCAAGTCTTTTATTTGCATTAAAAATACATGGTGGTACTGGGTGGTTCACAATATTTATACTGTTCCTCACTTCTAACCTAATCATAGGCATGCAAAAACATACTGTCTTTTCTATACAATACACTGCAATTAATTTATTAGAGATATAATATCATTGTTTTATATTTCCGATCCATTTTAATCCAATTTACATAATCAATAAAATAAATCTATTTTTAATTTAAATATTCGTCATGTGAGTAGCCATTTGCCAATGAGAAATGTGTGTAGGCTATTTTTTAATTGTGTTAAAGGTATCTTCTTAAAACTATCGGGAAGCTTATTGAAATTTGTATAGCCATTGGGTAACAACTTTGGTCGTATATCTGAGGCAGTACAAGCCTATTTCGATATCTTCCACGGTAATTATTTTTATTAATGTCCTAACCAAACTGGAAACAACTAAACAAAGTATTCTTTCCCATGTGAATCGCATCATGCCCTCCGAGTCTAAGGCAAATACCTTAACCACTAGGGCAGTTTCAGTTCTCATTACTTCCTGGACCGATGTATATATATATTTTTAATTTAATATCACGACCAGATGCAAGGTCTCGTGTATGGGAAGCCCGCGCGACACGCGACTTCATCCAATTAGATCGGTAACGTGAAGAGTCGGCAAGGATTATAAATATGCGCAGTTTCAGCGCACCGTGATTTGAAAAATGATAGAGTGCGAATTAAACGCTCACAAGAGTTCCGTATCTGTAATGAACAATAAATTAAAAATTTATGGTAATGATAAATGTAAATTTTAACCGCCAGTCTGGTCCAGTAATTAAGGCCTTAGACCTGGAGTTCATGGGTTCTATTATTGAAAGTGTACTTTGTGTAGTTGTTTCTAGTTTGTTTAGGATATTGCAGGTTGACAGGTGACTTGAATCACCTGATTGTCTGATAAGAATGATAATTCCGTGCTCCGGAAGGCACGATAAACTGTTGGTCTCAGCTGCCATTTGGTAGTCGTTAAAAAAGCGGTTCCAAATATCTCTGAAACTACAGTATATAGGGTCGATTGGCCACGTAACCCACTTGTTATAAAAAAGGTAGTAAATTTTACGGAACCCTACACCACGAGGCTGCCACGTGATGGTGTCACGTGCGTGCTGCATTGTTTGTATGAAAAAGTATATTTTTGATTACATTAAGGAAAATTGCTTAAGTATTGAATTTCGTGTTCTGAAACGTCGTCGTGTGTATTAATATCACAAACTCAGACCAAGAGTTCTATTTTTGAGAATTATGTAATTTTTTTTTCTTTTTGCCACCTACCGCGCACAATCTTTAATATCCTTATTCAATTTTCCGAAATTGGAAGAAATTGCTTTTACGATTTAACCTTTGTGCAAGGTTATTTTTCTTGTAATTACTCGTATTTAACAATGTATCCTTGTTGTGCAATAGAGTTTTTGTATTGTATTGTACTCACGCAAATTCGGTGAGTTGAATGTTTTTCGTTCGATATCGAATGACAATCAATCGACTGTGCTATACTTTACAAAAATAGTGTTCCAGGAAGTGTTCACTTGGCACTAATAAATCAAGGAATGTAAAATATAAAAAAGGCCGACAATTCGAACATTTTTCTTTATTTAATCAATATTAAGCATTTAATTATTTGAAATGTTAAAAAGTAAATAAATGTAGTAGCATAAATATTCATGGAGTAACAATATGGACACTGTTCTTGATCATTCTCATGAACTCCTGCACATTTATCTGTAAAAAATATGAATTAATGAAATCATAGTAGATTATGATACAAGGGTACGAAGTTGGTCATTATTTACGAAGCAGTATATAGGCATGAGCCGAAGGCGAACGCCTAAAGAAGCCGAGTATACCTATAACCAATTTTGCTCACGAGTTGTCATACGACAATTTTCAACACATTTGCGAGGAAACACTTATATTAACCTTTTATTATAATATTTACACAATAAATAAAAGTTCTCAAGCGATATCAAAACATTTCTTTACATTAACTTTTGTTTGTACACTTTGAACACTTTTCACAGTTAGATACACCATTGGGCTTGCGTGTTTGTTAAGTTCTCCAATTACATATTTAAGTAGTTCTTGATTCTGCTTTAAAGCTTCGCCCACGCTTCGTCCTTATTTCTTCCTTTAAAGATTTAAGTAGCTATACTCTCACCCGTATTTTTAAACCTTCACTCAAACTCGACTCAACCTTACTCCACTTTAGATGATTTCTCATTGCAGGTGAGTATCGAACTGTCAAATATAAGGTTGGTCGAGAGGTACCTTGAGGCGTACTTGAAATGAAATAAAGGAGATAAAAAACGGGTTTTTACTCTATTCTTTTGTAACAATTTTTGTGTTTAAAATTGTTATTATAACCTCATCGGAGTTTGCTCAAGCAACCAACTAACAATATTGTTTTCAAGGAAAGTTCGAGGACTTCCTTGAGGCGCCCTCGAATGAGTTTGAGTGAAGGACGTTCTTAAGGTTATGTTTAAGAATACGGGGGTCAGTCTACTTAATCAGTTAACAACATTCGATATTCGCCTGGATTACTTAGTATATCTGACGGAGTCAAACTTAGTTATTCTTCCCTTAATTAAATCGACATTTATTATTAATGGTAAATTAAATACAAAAACAATAGATCCAAAAATGGCACCACTGCTGATACAGACTTTGCAGACCCTGATAGTAATTTTTTTAGCAATGGGTTTTACGGTCTGGTGGTTTAAGTCCTTTTCAACACATTTGCTTATAAAGTGTCCTTTATTTAATTGTAATTGGCTATTCTACTTAATTTTTTTTTTATCATTCATATGAAACATTTCACTACCAGAAACTGAAAACAGAAAGATTTTTTTAAAATCCGTTCTTATAAGCAAGTTGTAAGTCTTTGAAATTCGGTGGAAGGGAAAAATGTCAAAAAAACAAGAAAAGGATGCACTGTGTGTGACATCACTGCCACTTGGTTTCGTGCGTATAAAAGAGAATAAAAGAGATAGCAAGACGTCTCTTCCACGCTCCCACTTTTCTTCTTGAAAAAACTTTAATATCCAATTACTGCCTTAATTAACAACCAATTTTGTAGTTGTTTTCAGAATCGGTTACTTTTTAGTGTACATATTGTTTCGTATGCAAATATTGCCCAAGTATGAATACAGTAAAGTAGCCTATTAGGCCCATAATGGGGGTCGTAAGCAACACGTTGTTTATATTATAATCGCACTTGTAAAGTAATGGTTTCCATGGCTACGTTACATTTTTTTTAAATGAACGAAAATTTTAATTGTCAAACCAATTCATTGTTTTTGCAAAAAATATAAACTATTTTAGCTTCTGAATGATAAATCAACACTAAATTTCATGTTTGTAATAGGTTGGGAAAAAGTTTCTTCGCATTTTTAAGAAAATTCAAAACATTTTTTATTTACATTTAACTAAAGTATGTAGGTGCCATTTCGTTCAATTACCTTTTGCCATCTTGTAGGTAGGGACATGATCCCATTGCTATAGAAATTTTGAGGCTTCTGATCAAAATACCGCGACAAGTGGTTTTGGCAGTCCTCTCGTGATGTTAACCTGACACTGCCTAAAGAATTCTGAAGAGACCGACACAGTTGGAAATCTGAAGGTGCAAGGTCAAGACTATACGGCGGATGCATTAACACCTCCCACCCAAACTCTCTTAATTTTTGCTGAGTGGCTAAAGATGTGTGAGGTCTAGCGTTATCATGATGAAAAACCACACCCTTTCTGTTGATTGATTCCGGCCGCTTTCTTTTAACTTCTTACTTTTCTCATCAGTTGTTCGCAGTAGAGTTCTGAATCGATGGTCCTGCCAGGTCATAATGAATAATGCCCTTCCAATCCCACCACACACAGCATCACCTTGTTGCGAGTTAACCCGGGTTTCGCCACAGTCTGTGAAGCCTGACCGGCCTTTGACCACGACCTTTTTCGCACGTTGTTGTCGTAAGTGATTCACTTTTCATCACCAGTTATCAGCTTCTTCAAAAATGGTTCGGTTACATTACGTCGTAATAAAGAATCACAAATGACTACACGGTTTATTAGGTTTCTTTCAGTGAGCTCGTGAGGTACCCAAATATCGAGCTTTTTGTGTAACCAGTTTTTTTCAAATGAGCCAAAACTGTTTTGTAGTCAATTCCCAGTTCTTCAGCTACGTCGTAACTACTGATATGCCGATCTTGCTCCACTTTTTTAAAAATGGCTTCCATTTATCCGTAATACGGTACGACGTGCATCTTTGTCATCAAAATTTCCGGATTGAAAACGCTTAAACCAAATTTGTGCTACTCTCACAGACACTGTGCCAGGTCTATAAACATCGCAAATTTTTTTTTGCGTTGCATTTTTACCTTTTTTGTAGTAAAATTTTAAAATGTATCGAATTTCTTCATTAGATTCACTCATCTTGACAGTAAGAAAAACAAATGAAAATCACACATTTTTCTAATTTGAACTTGGAATTATCTTATTTAAACTTTTAATGATACCTAAACCAGCCAGATACAAATAGTGTACGATGCAGGCCATGGTGTTAGCCATAACACCATACATGAAGTGATGCTGATGATCAAGTTGATGATGGTGTGGAGATACAAGACAACGTCACATTGTAAACTGGTTTATTGCTCTTAATAAATGTCACATCTTGATACTTGGGTGTGACGGGTCCTTTCTCGACGGCTGCTCGATAGTATCTCAAATTGTATTAATAATTGATTTAAAATGAAAAGTAAAAACAGCTGACACGCGACCTGCATGTATGCGGCCGCGTGCCTGCGAAATGTGCGAGGTAAGCTCGTACAAATTGTATAGCCAAAGAGATTTTATTATAAGTTCATACATACTATATGCGAAAAGACTTTTTCCCCAACCTAATAATATATATTTAATTAATGTATTGATCAAGGCATCTTCCCAAATTTAATGAAGTATAGTAAATTATCCCATTATTTAAAAAAGGAGAGAAGTTGGAGCCTGGCAATTATAGACCTATCTCTATATTGTCCGTATTGAGTAAAATATTCGAAAAGATCATGCTCAATCAAATGCTGCGGCACTTAAGGCCCTATCGCTCTCATAGCCAACAGTTTGGTTTTACTGCCGGCAAATCAACAACCGATGCGGGAGTGGCTCTCATTACTCATATTTACACCGCCTGGGAGAAGTCTCACGATGCTATTGGAGTGTTCTGTGACATTTCCAAGGCATTCGACTATGTTGATCAAGAGACACTTCTGCTCAATCTTGCAAATTATGGTTTTGACGCTAAAGCAATAAAGTTATTGACTTCATATTTAAGTGATAGGCGTCAAACTCAACGTTATTTATGTCAACAGGACATAAATAACGTTAAGTCAGGCGGTTCAACAGTCCAGGTGGAGCCGGCAGCGCCAGGAGCTGGCCGCCGCGCTGGGCGGGACGGACCTGTCGCTCCCGAGTGTCGCCAACGCGATGCTCGAGAGCGACAGCGCCTGGAATGCAATGGCCTCCTTCTGCGAGGTCGTCATGTCGCAGAGGGAGGCCGAGGAAAGGGACCGCGAGGACGATCCCCTCGCGGACCCGATCCGGCGGCGGCGAAGAGGGGGGGTGCGACGCAGGCGCTACTTGGCGCGCCTGGAAGCGCCCCCATAAGCGGTGGGACTGGAGCAGTCCCACCCGGTGGCAGAGGTCCTCCAGGTGTCGGAGGGCCTCTGAGAGTGGTGAGTCCGGTTTCTGGTGAGAAACCGGCCAGTCGCAGAGGCGTCTTGTGCTAGTCAGATCCGAGGCGCCTCCCTGCAATGCGGCCGACGGCACCCGCAGGGGTTTAGCGGGTAGTCTGGGCCGATTAGCGGCCCAGGAGTCCCACACTCTGTGCGTAAAAGTATCCCCCTGCGAAATAAAAAAAAAAAAAAAAAAAAAGGCGGTTCAACAGTAAAGATAGGCGTATCCCAAGGCTCGATACTAGGAGCCTAACTCTTTTTGATTTACGTCAATGACTTGCCTTACGCGGTTAAAAAAAAGGCTGGCATAGTTTTGTTTGCAGTCTGTGATTTTCAAAATGGATCACCATAGCGGAAGTGCCGACCATGTGAATGATGCATTGCCCACAATATGAAATTGGTTCTCCATCAACAACTTAATGCTGAATGCTAATAAGACCCAATGCATTAAATTTTCTCTACCAAATGTGAGACAGACTCAAGTGGATATAATGTTAAATAAAGGAAAGTTAGTTCTTGTAGATGACACCACCTTTCTGGGAATCAAGATTGATTCAATATTGCAATGGGGTTCACACATTTCAACTCTCCCTAAAAAACTTAGCTCTGCGGCATATGCTGTCAGAAAAATCAGACATATAACAGATGTAGCAACTGCTAAGCTAGTCCACTTTAGTTACTTTACTTCAGTGACTTTCATAGCTTAATGCAATTATTCCCTGTAGTCCCCTCTAGCACTGCCCCTCGCAGTGACAACTATGGATTTTCTTCTCAGTTGTCACCCGGATGACAAATTTTCCCACCTGTTCCCTTCCGATCTGAACCAGAGGGGACAACTGGTATTATTTTTTCTTAATTGTCACCCGTGACACCGTGAGGGGTGACAAACTCTACGATTCCTTAATATGTATACATGGTATATTATGTTATACGTGGTATTTAATGTCTTAGTATTTCTAATAATTGTCCGACAGACATATCCCTGTGCACAAATTCCATCTGCACTTCTTGTATCTTTCAGTTTATTGTAAGGCAAAAGGCCTTTCTTTTATATTTCCTTTTTAACTATCACATTTCAGACTGTGTGGGTCTGCAATGATGAATCTTTTCTATTATACGAAGGAAGTTATATGTTAAGGAAGTGTATGATATTCGCCTTCTTTTTTCCTACTTCCCGGTTCAACTTGTTGTGCCAGCCCTGTAAATAGTTAGTTATACGATGCTGATTTCCATATACCTACGTTCCAAGTTTGTGTCCTATCATCTTTTACCCATTGCTTTTTCATATACGCTCGAAACTTTTTCATGGCCTCATCTTCTGGTTGCTTTCGTGTTATGTATGACCAACCGTTTCTAACTTCAGATAGATGTAGTGATGACGCTCTTTATGCCACTTCGCGAATTTTTGTTGGATTATTTGACTTTAAGTTCGCGTTCTTTACGCCAAATAGCTTTATCATACATACAAACAATGTTTTTTCAAGCCAACTTGATTTGTATGTATGATAAAAAGTTATCATATATATGAGGAAAAATATTACTACTTTTAGAGGGAACTAAGATTTTACTGATATCAGTAATATATAATGAGTATTTAACCCTACAGTCTATATGAAAGTAAAAATAATTTATCTTTATTGCGCAAAGGCAAATTATTTTTACTTTCTTATAGACTGTGTAGGGTTAAAGACTCATTTGTGAGGAACTGTATACACTTCTATAATAAGCTTTCTGAAACAATCACTAGTTTACCTGATGGACAATTCAAAGCCCATGTTAAAGATTTACTTTGTAAAAAGGCTTATTATAGACTGGTGATTTTCTTAATGACAGGAATGTTGAACTTAACCTTGGTGCAGAGTCCTCAACAAATTGGCATATTATTATGTATTTTGTTTTTACATTCGACATTTTTTTATTATTATTTTTATTTAATTTAAATAATCTGAAATCACAATAAAATATTGTGCAAAATGTTGACAAACATGTGAATTCGTTCATTTACCTAGTTAATTTAAGGAAAGTTTTTTCTTGTTTGTAAATTGACGCTTTGAAGAAAATGCTGCAGTGGAGTTTATGGCGCCGCTTCTTCTCCACTTGCGCTTTGGAAGTGGTAGGAACTTAATATAAGTAAATTGACGTCATTTCAATAAGTACACATAAACAAACTAGCAAGCAGACTTAGGAAGTTAATCTATGTTTTTAAAAACTTTAGAGCTGTGGCAAACAAAAAGGTATTACTTTCGGTTTATTTTGCTTTGTGTCAATCGCTAATAAGTTACTGCATCAATGTTTACGGTGGTGCACCTAAAACAACAATACTTAAATTGGAAAGAACCCACCGATGTATTTTAAAGGTTATGCTATCCCTACCGTACATTTCCTACGTTAGAATTGTATAAGAAGACCAATGTGCTAACTGTGCGATAACTTTTTGTACTATCTATCATTGTGAAACAACATAAATCGACTATTTATGATCGTGCTTTACTGCTCAGAAGGCAAAATGACATAATTTTTTCTTTGAACAAAGTATATTCTACTGCTTTTTCTCATAGATTCTATTGTTATTTGGGTAAGGTTCTTTACAATCGATTGAACGGGGAATTGAATCTGTATGAATTAACTAAAAAGGCTTGTAAGAAGGTAGTAAAAGTGTCTACATGGTTTGGATTATAAGAACACTGAAAGTCTAATAGACCACTCATAAAATTTATATTTTTGCTGTATAAAACAAAGATCAAAATAACGTACAACAGGGAAAACTATCGACATCACAGGCGAAATTTCAAGGGGTGGAGACCTGGTGACCTGAAATACAGGCCTAGCCTAGCTTAGGCACCAGTCTTCCACATTTAACTGTTAATTGTAATTAGCATTTTGTCCAAAATTGTAGTGAAAACTTGAAAATAGATAATATTGTAAGAAATAAATAAATAAGTGATATTTATGTATATCCATATTGAAAATAAACGATTTTAATAGGACGCAACACCTACAGCCGTCTGAAGTTACAGCCAAATCATCCCATGTATAGTCAGCTGCAAAAGTGCATGCCTAATTTATGTATGCATTTTTGCAGCTGACCGTACATGAAAATGGGCAGCTGAGGTATGCCAGCAGACGGTTCATCGAGTGCACCGCGCCACAGATACAGCTGCTGCTCTTGGATATACTCCACCTCTAACTATTCTCTACCCACGCCGCAGAACGCAGTCAGTTTAGGGACTTCCACACGACCCACGGTAGATGGTCATCATCATCATCATTTCGTGTAGGTTACATTGTCAATCGACAGTGTTACCTATACGAAAGATGTGAGTTAAACTATACGGGTACTGATATAAATTTATAGATATCTAACTTACGTAACCATCAAAGTCTTTGTCAGCGTCGTCGATCATTTCCTCGATTTCTTCATCGGTGAGATATGTTCCAAGGATTTCGGTTACTTTTTTAACATTATCGAAACTGATTAGCCCTGTAATGGATCGCAGATATATTTACTACGCCTGCATATTCACTTGCTATGTGAAACGCTAAAGGAAAAGGGTAAAAACTTCGGCAAAGGAAGTGATGGAGAAAACCAATTTTAAAAGCGAACATTGCCATGTAATATCTCCATTACAAGCTGTTTAAAGATAGCCGGGATTGATCCCTAGGTTTTATAGAAATTAATGGAAACCATTAACACCAAATTAGGATCCAGAGGTTCAAATTTTTTCCTTCTACCTTTCTGACTTATTTTAACCCTAGTTATTCTATTTCTATTTATTCTATAAAGGGAGCGGACTACGGACTAATTAGGAGTGAGATGATATGAAATCCTTACCACTGTCATCCATATCGAACAAACGGAAACTTTTCATGATGTCCCCGTCTGTGTCCAAAGACATGATCTTCCTCATTATAGCCGTCTGGAAGTTCTCAAAACTCAGCTTGCCAGTATCGCCTTTGTCTACTGCATTGATCATTTGCTGCAACTCTTCTTTAGTTGGCTCATAACCTAGAAAGAGTTTTAAAGTTATTTTAAAAAAGCATGACTCATCCAAGTATATCGTACGAAAATCAAATCTATGATAGGTATGATGATGACGAAACTTTTTTTCTATTGTTAAAACCTTACTTAGTTAAGTTATTTGGCAGAATTACTAATTTAGGTTATACAATAAGTACAAATAAATAATAACAAAAAGTTTACAGGTCCCAAAAAACAAATTGATAAATTAGATGTGGGTCATAATATCATTACCGATCCAGAAACGATTGCAAGGACATTTAATGACTATTTCATAGATAAAGTGCAGCCCTAAATAGTAAAAATAAAAAAAAATCACACAATCGAATATAAAAAATCTAACTCAATATTTATGAAACCAATTTGTCCTCAAGAAATTGATAATATATTCCAGGGACTCAAAAGTACGCCTTGTACAAGATATGATGAAATATCAATAAAAGTTTTGAAATATACATTTAAAATAAAGGCTTCTGTTTTATATCATATATTTAATTTGTGTATCTTATACGGCGTATGTCCGGATAAACGAAAAATTACATTAGTGAAACCTCTGTTTAAGGAACAAGATAAAGAAAATATAAGACCCATATCGCTCATTACTATAATGGCACAAAATATTTGAAAGGATAATTTATGACAGACATAGTTATTTTGAAATTAATAATAGACTGACCGAAGATCAGATAGGATTTAGGAAGAACAAGACAATTAACCAGGCCGTTTATAATTTTTTATTTAATGTTATGATTGGTATAGATAGAAAGGAGAAAGTAAGTGCTTTGTTTATGGACTTGACTGATGCTTTTGACTACGTCAGGCATGATATTCAAAAATGCATTGGAATTAATTAAATCATATTTGTCTAACAGGAGACAGGCAACATTAGTAACAAAAATCTGCCCAAAGTCTAAATGTGAAAAAGAGTATACGTCAGACTATATAGGGAGGTATTATTTTTCGGAGTACCACAAGGAAGTGTATTGGGTCAACTTCTGTTTTTAATCTACATTAATGACTTTCCCAAATCTATAAAATTCCCTATGGTTGTGTTTGCAGGAGGCAGCACGGCATTTTTTTCGAATAATAATACACGAGAACTACAAAGGGACATAAATACGTGTTTAGTTAATATAATGAGTTGGCTAGAATCAAATAATTTAAAATAAACCTTAGCAAAACCAAATTAATGACATTTGCAACAATAGGCTATTTGACCCAATTTTTTTTAATATTTTATATCACAAATATGAGTCCGTGAATTCGAAAACAGAAAGAATTTTTTGTATCCGTTCAATATTAAACAAGTTATAAGTCTTTGAAATACTGTGGAAGGGGAAACTGTCAAGAAACAAGAAAAGGACGCACTTAATGGTGAGTGACGTCACTGCCACTTGATTTCGTACGTACAAAAGAGATAGCAAGACGTCCCCACCACGCTCCCACTTTTCTTCATTAGAGAACTTTAAATGCTAATTACTGCTTTAATTAATTACCAATTTTGTTGTTGTTTTCGGAATCGGTTACTTTTTAGTGTATGTATTGTTCCGTATAAAAAATTTGTCAAAATGTGAACACAGTCAAGTAGCCTATTACTGCAGACATTACTGAGAATATTAATAGCTTCTAAGAAAAATTCGAATGGTTGGTTGAAAAAGCATACTATAGTGTAAAAGAGTTCCTTACTGACAAATTCCAAAATACTGTAGGACAAACATATTGCATGCCGTACGGCTGTTTATGGTCTAAAATCTGGTAATCCTTACTAATATTATAAATGTGAAAGTCTGTCTGCCTGTTGCGCTTTCACGGCCAAACCGCTGAACGGATTTTGATGAAATTTGGTATGAATATAGTTGAAGACCCGGGGTCAAACATAGGCTACTTTTTGACGCAGGCGGAGCTGCGGGAAACAGCTAGTTGCTATATATAACAATCATTGTACACCCATAATACGCAATAAAGTTGATTGATACGATATAAATTTATACAAACCAAGAGCCTTTATGACTACACGAAAATCCTCAGCCTTTATTTTCCCTTCGCCCAGATGGTCGAGCGAGTTGAATGCTTCACGGAGATCATTTTCCTGAAAAATTAGAGTAAGAGGGCTATTTTTGAAAAGTGTGACTCGCACAAAATCAGCGAGGCGAATGATTTTTTTTCGATATCGAACGATTTTCTTTCGACATATATGTCATTCATTTTAAAAATAGGGCTCCTGATACTGAGCTTTGGCGTATCTACCAACTAAATGCGGATAGGTATCTAGCTACTCTTTTACTGATGAGCACCCAACGAACCATGTGAATAATCTTGAATACTTATAGAAAGATATTTTTACAACCTGCTCATCAGTGAAAATCAGTTTAGCAAAAACTTCTTTATTTTCGCACGGGACTGGTTCATACTCCTTTTCCTTCTGAGACCGAGAATGGTGGGATGCAGCGAGGGTACCTGACCACTCCGGCCATTCTTCGTCTAACATAGCAAGTAAGTACTGATTATTTAGAATTTAATTGACTTATTAATTAGTTACTAAATGGAACCATACGTAGCAAATCTATGCAGCTTTGGAAAAAACCATCGATCTAATTTTGTTTCGTTGCTTAGTAGATAAATAAACGGTAGTAAAACTTACAATTTCGGTGTTGCTCGCTTTCAAGAGACGCAGCCTAACCTAATCGCTTTCGTTAAATTATTAAACCTTTCGCGGCCAGAAATTTATATCAATTAATATTTCATGTCGCCTAATAAAGGGATAAGGCACGGAAGTAGAAGAATATTTCATTACGAAGATACTCGTAGGTTGGCATCGAAAGGATTAAATAGGTAAGTAACACGTAAGAAGAAGGACTTTATTAAAGTCCTCAATTTCCATTAGCCCTATTTTTGAAATGTATGACACACACAAAACCAGGGAGTCGAAAGATTATCGTTCGATATCGAATGTTTTTCATTGGCCTTAATCGATGAGTCTAACGATTTTCATTCGACTCACCCGTTTTCAGTTATTCATAGATTTTAATAATAGGCTGTGGGCCAAAGTGGCGGAAACCGCATTCCCAAGAGGGTTCGCGTCAAGCAGGACGTAAATGTAACTCATGTTACATTAGTTTATTATTAGAAATTCAGTTGATTGATTAATAATAAATTGTAATGTAATATTTGTTTCAAAAATTAGCACACCTATATAGGTAAAATGTATATGGGAACAATATTTATTAATTAACGAGACATGTAATACGACATCGCATGTCGCATACAACAAACATGTCATGCCCAGTCCCACTTCAGCCTAGCAGTTTTTGCACCTACTTACATCCTAAATTTGCGTAAGTTAAGACTCGGGAGGCTTAACTGGTCCACACGTGTCACTTGTACCTAATCTTATTTCTGTGATAGTAGCACCAAAGAGCATCGAAACTAAACGTTCCTTTCACAGTGAAGGGGGTATCCGAACAGATTACCTACATAATTAGAAACCTACAAAATGATTTCTAAAGACTTAAACTCAAGGTAAACTCTATTTATAAGTTCTAATAAAAATACCTTTTTTAAATTTAAATACCTGCTCCAAAGTCAGAACTAGTCTGGCACAAACAGTCTTTTCTTTTTCCTCGGGAGGAATTTCCACATCTATTTCAAAGTCTCCCAAACTTTCATCTGGATTCATGTTTGTTTCTTTGTTTATAAAATATACTTATTTATGAATCGATTTGGTAGGAAAACGAAATCTGTTTAAAGTTTGAAAGGACATCAATTGAGGTGTCAATTTATTACTTCTGGCTTTAGGCTTCAAAGATTCTTCTTTGAATTTAAAAGAGTCTCTTTTGAATACAAACTTTCCTGGTAGGATAAACTATAATTATAAATGTATGGGTGAAGCCTTCCACAATAGTTTCTCAACAATAGTATAATAAACGCAACTTAATTTAGACTTTTAAATTAAATAATCTTACGCTGCCGCCGCATCGCCCCCCGCCATGGTAGTAATAATTACCTACCTTGCAGCGCAAAATGCCTTTCGCCCTTTCGCCAAAATCCAACGATGTTGACAATAACTGTCAATTTGAAAAAAAAAACAAATGTCAAACAAATCTGATAGTAAATAAATCAGTTTGTTTGCTAATGTTTTTTATTTTACGATAAAATAAGTTTTTAAATTAAATATCCACTTAATTAATATTACTTAGTGTGCATCGTATTATTAGATGACTCTTGGACGCAAATACCAGCATTCTTCCGGGTAAATGGTTTGATTATCTTGTAGGGGCTATGGGCTTGCTAAGTGATGCATGAAGCAAGGGTATGGACGGTACAAAAATACAGCTGGATTGATTTTTACCTATTTATAGGAATGCTGGGGATGTTCGCAAGGTGTATGCTAACCAGTCGAAGGTGGGAACTCTCTCTGGGTGCTCCTCTTCTGTAAGTTTCTTGTAAATATTACTAACATGAATCACCTTACTTCCTTTTCGGTAAATATCTAACTGTGCATGCCTTGAATTCAATTGTGGTGAATCTATATAGCTTCCTTTATACTAGTGATATCTAGATTATTAACAAGCTAACACAGATATTGATTATTTCTACTTACTTAGTTAAAAAAAATCTTTTTAATTTCCATGCCTTTTTTAGACCTTATTTAATCAAAATATTGTTAAAAACCAGTCATAACTTTGTATTTAATTTCATATTCTGAACCTGACAAGAATTATATAAAATTAGTAGACACATGAAGTTAATGAATGAAAGACTTCTTCTTAACCCAGATAGACCGACCAACCCATATATGGGATTTGTAAAATAAAAATTTCTACCTACATTACTTGATGATTTAATTGTAAGTAACATACATTTTTAGAAACATTATTAGTCGCCAGTTAATAAAATGTACAAATAACTCTGTGGATCGTATAGTTTTTCTTTATTTTTGTCAAGTGAATAAATTTAATTGTCAATTAAATTGTCTGTAAAACATGTCTTCAATTAGGTCAGCTTAGGTAAGATGCTAACTAATATTTTTTATATCTTATATTCAAAATAAAAACTAAAAAACATAACCAATTAATATTGCAAACAAAGTTTTAATAATTTTGTTTTCTGCATCTTTTATATCATCATTAATTTCTTAATCCCATATATGGGTCCGTCGGCACAAGATGGCACAACCTTAGAAGTACTTTAATTAAAATAAATATATCTAGTTGATGTCATTTCAACAAATATCATTACATTGCATACCCTTTCAATCAAAACATAGTATATTGTAATGAATGTGATCCAATATTTAACATTTAATCCACCAAATTACCCTAGCGTCTTACTGTGGAAGGTTCTGGAGAAGAACATAATATTTCCAAAATTTGATTACCTACCAGGTTCTAACTTACAGGGGCTACATTCCATACAATAAACTGCAATAAAAAGTTACTGAAATAAAAAAAAACATGATATTTTTCTTTATTTTTTGCATGATGTGTATCATGGACTCCCATACTAAAAATATTTTAAATTACTAAAAATTTTTTTTTTTTTAATTAATGTTAACAATTTTGCTTTAAAACGTAGATTAAACCTTTTTTATTGATAATAAATGTTGTACTAATATTTTATTGATTCATTCAAAAGTTTTATAGAAAAGTAAAACGGAGCGCTAGTGCCTACCAACCCATATATGGGATGTCATTTTCCAGCTTTTCCAGAAGAGTTAATTTTTTTTTACTATTTTTCTAAGGTACTAGGGACATAATAAAACAAATATAAAAAATTGCATCTTTCTGCAAAGAAAAAAGTTTCAGGCTTATCTGGGTTAAAGCATTGGCTTTTGGAGTCAGCCATTTCGACTCGATAAATTGTTATTTTATATATTCTTTATCTATGTAAAATTAAATTATAAATTTGTAACGGGCATCAGTGTTGGGTTCCCTTTTGCCACAAGGTCCCAAATTTATATGATCGACAATGTCTAAAAGATAGCATATCCTATCCATACATCCTTGACTTTTTCCATAAGGCATAGTCAACCTCTGTGGCTGAAGCTTCGAAAAAAATCTAACAGAATTTTCTACAAAATTCTTGCAATGTAGAATTGGAAAAAACATAGGCCTTTTGATTTCCCTCATACTAATTGTTTGTTAACTAAAATATGTTTCCTACTTTTCTCTTTCTATAGTTAGTGTGATAAAACGAGACGCACACATTTTAGCTAACAAATGATTCTTAATAAGAGGGTAAATCTATTACAAAAATTGTCATTGTGCATGTAACCAGATATCATTGTGCGACATGATTGAGCCACCGGACTATGAGGAGGTCTGCGACCGCCTCATGAATGAACGGGATCCTCTGGCGTACCCCACAAATGACATTGAGCTGTGTACTGTGCCAAAGAGGATACGCACCATACAACATGTGCTGCCTGACGAGGATCTGTAAGTTTATCATTTACATACTTGTGTTTCATACTTTCTTTTCTTTATTTCTTCTACATACATGTATTTGCAAATTTGCTGACATCAATAACATCATCTTAACAAAGATAATGATGAAACTGCTATTCTTATCTCCTTTTCTATCAGCAAAAGAGTTGTCCTAAAGGTAGAATAGACTATTAGATGATGGAAATCAAGAGAGTGTGAAAAACTTCAGAATCAAAATCAAACCCATTAAATAAAAAGAAATCCTTAGCCTTTTCTCTTTATAACACACACCTTTTTTTCAATTCACAATGGATTTTTCCAAATTGGAATCAATGATATTTTGACTGTTTCTAATGAAATGAAAGTATTTGTTTATTTAAACTTTATTCATGCAATCTAATAATATTAATAAAATGCAAGCCAAAAACTTAAATAATGATGTTCCTACACAAAATTCTTTTGACTCACTTTCTGTGGATGAAGAAGAGGAAGATACGATAATTTCATCACCAGATTCAAACATAAAATTAAATAGAAGCCTTCCTGAACCTAAAACTTTAAATGACCCTGAAATCATTCAAGACTTAAAGCTAAAAATTGCAACATTAACAGAAAGATTGTTATCGGCAGATTTTGAGATAGCAAATCTAGTTTCAGAAAATAGTCAACTTAAAGACAATATTGCCAAAAAGGATCACAAAATCACTCAACTGACTAAAATTTGTGGTTCCACAAGGAAAACACCTCATTCCAAAAATCGAAAAAAGAAAAATACCGATGAAACATCTACGAGCATCACTGATTTTTCCATTTTAAGCACATACGATAAAGAAAATAAGCTAAACGACGAAGATAAGAGTGAGAAACAGACAACTTGTAATGAAAATAGTTCAAAACATAGAAAAATACAAATACTAGGTGATGAATATCTCTGTGGGTTGTCAGCTTCCATTATGAAGTCTAGAAAAAACAAATGGAATGACAAATATAAGCCTACTGCGGAAATTGTACGAGATGGTCCCAGTTCACAAATATTTGCTAAATGCGATGAATCCTTTATCAACTCATTGACTGAGAATGATGTTGTTGTGCTTGGTGCTGGTGCACATGATGAAGATCTTATAAAATTTGAATCAGGTCTCCACATCACCCTAGACAAGTTAAAACGTGTAACTGTATATATTGTCCCAGTATATCGTAGTAAATATTTAAATAGTAAATTGCTAAATAATAGAATAATGATATGTGCAAAAATATTTCCTAATTGTCATTACTTGAACATAAATCCGATTTATTTCAATGATGAAAATAAATATTTAGTCCATGTATGTAAAAAAATTAATGCAGGCATTGACGGTGATGAGTACACCGCAATTTATCTAGACCCCAAAAATATTGTTAGACTTTCACGGAGTACTGAAAAAAGCGCAGTTTCTCGTAATAGCAATAGAAATAAAGTGCATGCAATAAGACAAAAATTAATATTAGATTACTTTTCGAAAACCTGTATACAACACAATGACGTCCAAAGCACAGATGATCTTTTTCGTTCCTAAATCTAAAAATAAATTTACCACTGTGAAAGTGTTCCATCAGAACATACAAGGACTTCTAAATAAGTTAGATACTTTGGAGATATGTCTAAGTGAATTTACAGAAAATGGAAAATCATTTGACATTCTGTGTTTTACTGAAACATTTGTTAAAAAAGGTAGCGAAAGTAATGTGAAGTTGAAACATTTTAAACTTGCTTCATCTTTTTGTAGGACTACTAAGAAACGAGGTGGAACTTGCATAATGGTGAAAAAATCATTGAATTTTAGAGTCTTGCATATATGCTCTGAGTTCTCGATTGAAAAAACGTTTGAGTCTTGTGCCATTGAAATTCCTATATACAATTGTGTAAACCAATCTGGATCTTGCCTTTAATAGTTTTTACGAAGATATTTCTTTATTTTTCGAACTCTGTTTTCCAATTAAACGGATTAAAGTTAATTGTAATAATTCTAAATTAAAGTGGATAACTAAAGGAATAAAAGTGTCATGCGCAAAAAAACGTTCGTTGAGATCAAAATACTTATCAGATAAAACACATGAAGGTAAAG
Organism: Euzophera pinguis; assembly: GCA_947363495.1. NCBI lineage: Eukaryota > Metazoa > Arthropoda > Insecta > Lepidoptera > Pyralidae > Euzophera > Euzophera pinguis. The sequence continues at coordinate 2,115,034 of OX376156.1, read as the reverse complement.
TGAAATTTAAGCAATATACCAAATTACTTCGAAAATGTGTAAATAAATCACAGTTCATACACAACAAAAAATATATATCTAATGCAAAAAATAAATGTAAAGCCACTTGGGACATAATAGGGGACAGAGCTGGCAGTTTAAAAGAACATGAAGAAATTGACATTATGAATAGTAACAATAATACAATTACTAATCCAAATGACATTGCAAACTTATTCAACAGACATTTTATTAATCTTAACAAAATTAATGACCAAAAAGTAGGTACCAGTAAATATAAATATAAGATTGACTCTGTAAAAGACAGTATATTTTTAACTCCTTGCACAGAATCAGAGGTTAAACAGATAGTGAAATCTCTCAATAACACAAAGTCGGTTGGTATAGATTCGATTCCCACATTTTTGATAAAAACGAGCATAGACATACTCGCCCCTGTCTTGACATTTCTGATAAATTTATCGTTTTTACATGGAAAATATCCAGAAGCACTAAAAAAGTCAATTGTAAAACCGTTATACAAAAAAAATGACAAACGTGACCTAAAAAACTTTCGTCCTATTACTTTGGGCTCTATATTCGCAAAAATATTTGAAAAACCAATGACAAATAGATTAACGATATTCCTTGATAAAAATAACGTTATAGCTAATAAACAGAATGGATTTCAGAAAAATAAATCTACCACACTAGCAGCTTACTCTCTAATAAAATCTGTTACTGAATATATTGATAGGAAGGTCCCTGTAGTCACCATATTCTTTGACATGAGTAGTGCTTTTGACCTTGTACAACATGATAAACTGTTAGCCAAGTGTGAAAAGTATGGAATCAGAGGACCAACTTTGGAATGGCTTACTAGTTATCTGGCTAATAGAGAGCAATGTGTTGAGATTAGTAAAACTAATGAAAAAAGGGAAGTGGTTAAATATAGATCTTCCTTTTTAACTAACAATTCAGGAGTTCCACAAGGCAGTATAATGGGTCCACTTTTGTTTTTGATTTATATCAATGATTTGCCGAGTTCAATGACATGCCAAACAATATTGTTTGCAGATGACATTTCTGTTGTCATACCGAATAATAACATAGTAGACTATAATAGATGCTTAAATGAAGTTGTAGATAGTGTTGATAAATGGCTAGGAGAGAATGGTTTAAAATTCAATGTAGATAAAACGAATTTTATACAGTTTTCTAACTTCAGATCCAAAAGGCTTAATCCAGAAATTATTTGTCAAGATAAAAAACTAAAAGAGGCTGCTGAAACTAAGTTTTTGGGGATAGTTTTGGACCGATATTGTAATTGGAAGTCTCATGTAAATGATATTTGTAGTAGATTAAGCAGATTTGTTTATGCACTCCGACACCTTCGTAATATTGCTGGTGAAAAGACAGCACTCACAGCCTATTATGGTTATGTGTCGTCCGTGCTAAGATACGGAATAATAATATGGGGAAATTCAACAGAAGTGAATGATGTATTTATTGTTCAAAAGAAATGCGTACGAGCTATATGTGGAGTAGGGCCAATAGATACATGTCGTCCTCTTTTCAAAAAATTAAATATTTTAACATTAACTGGACTGTATATACTGGACATTGCATATTTTGTAAGGGACCATCCCACATTTTTTGAGAAATTAGAAAGATGTCAAAAACTCCGACCATTAGATGTACATCGAATAAAAGCACCGACACATAGTAGTGCCCTTTTCAAAAAGAATTGTTATGCAATGACATCAAATATTTATAACAAAATTCCAGTCGAATTAAGAGAATTGCCAGACGACGAATTTAAATACAAACTTAAAAATTGGTTGGTAAAGGGTTGTTTTTACAGCATTAATGAATTTATAAATTATGATATAAATTGACATGATAACTACTTAATCTATTTAATTTAAATAATAAAATGACATTTCAATGCAACTGGTATTTTGTGCAAGGTAAAAAATAAATAAATAAAAATTGACTTTTATCAAATATAACATTGACATTATTTTATCCAGGTATTATAAACTGACATTAATTAAATTGTAATCACGAACAAAATTGATCATCTGCTCGTACATTGTTGAATTACTCCGTAAAGTCATTTATAATTACAACATTTAAAAAAAAAATTTTGCACGCCAGTAATGGAGAAACATGTAGATCCTTCACTACTTATTACATCTAACATAAAATTACTGTTACCATGTTTTAGCAAAATAAATATTTCATTTCATTTCATTTCATTATTGTACATAATACAATTGTATAGCACAATAGGCGAAGTTAATGCTAAAAGCATTATCTAACAGTCAACCTTTGGGTTAAACAGATATCATCATCTGTATTAAAAATATATAGCTAAAAACACAAAAAGTTGGAATGATAATAAACATACTTATGGTACTTACATAATATACTTACATTTATACGATTAAATAATAATCAAATAACAGTTAATTTTAAGAGTTATATCAACGAAATAATAGCAGCAACTCAAAATTTACTCATGTTTAACTAAATTTGCCCCCCTATCCGCGAGAGTAGTATTTATTTTGCAAAAAGATGTAACAGTAATTTGTAGTATTTTTTTATTTTATTTAATATCTACAATCAGTCCTTTGACTTTTAACAGATTTTTTGATGGAATGTGGCAGGAAGGAGTCGCTCCCGAGTGGCAGCAAGCTCCATTGTAATCTGGAATCCAGTTCCTGTATGTCGTGTAGTTTTAGGCGTTTTTGGTAACTGATATTTGTTAAATTTGAAGCTAGCACCTGGTAGTCCCCTTCTTAGGGCAAAAGTAACGTGGGTCGATTTCGTGGCACTTGCTTTTATTCGCCATTTTCGGGGCCAGTTATTTATTTTGTCAAGACTACTTTGTAGTGTGGCAGATGCCTCGTCCGGATTTTTGCTGCTGGCGAGTATAGTAGTATCGTCTGCAAATGTGGCGGTGGTGACATTAGCGACCCCAGGAAGATCAGCGGTATATATTGTGTAAAGTATGGGGCCCAGCACAGATCCCTGAGACACGCCGGCTTGTATGTCGTGGAATTCGGAACTTTCGCCGTCTACCTGACCTGAAACATGCGGCCAGACAAATATGTGTCAAACAGCAGATAGAAGCTATGTGAGCTGGAAGAGCTTTTTTGATTTTGCATAGGAGGCCCTCATGCTACACTTTATCTAAAGCTTGCTGGACATCCAAAAATACAGCCGAGCAATACTCTTTCTTTTCAAGCGATTTTTAACCGACTCGCAAACTCGATGTAAGTATCTGTTCTATGGTCGAATGATACTTCCTGAACCCAAAGTGGTGTTTCGGGATGACTAATTTGTAGTAATAGAAATTTTTCCACACTCCGCAAAATTTCCTTTTGTCCAACAGTACCAAAGCTCCAATGTTTGTCCGCGACTGCATCCGTTGCTACACCAAGGATTACACTGTTGTGGAGCACAAATACAGGTGTTACTCTGCATCAGTGTTCAGTCGGGAACGGCTAGCTGAGCGAATGGAGAAACTGCAAGCCGGGCCAAAACATTACTATGAAATTGATTCAGACCCACCCACTGCCTCTATGGAAGAAGCGCCTGTTGCTCAGGTTAGTAATAAGCACAGAATAGATAATAGTACTAACATAGTATGAGGTGATAAGTAGGGAATATAGTAGACATTTGCTTCATTGTAATCTTCATTGTAAAGTGTCATATGTAAGGATTCAAGATTAGCAAAATTGACTGTCTGAGACCCTACCCATAGTAGGGTTAAACACATTTGAGAAATGCCTAGTCTTGTTGAAAAAACTATTAATATTGGTATATCTGCATATAATTTTGTGTCACGCCCAGATCTAAGAGAAATCTAAGAAATTTTAATAGGTACTAATAATAATAAAATCTCTGTCTTCCTTACTGGTTGCATTTTACTAAAAAGACCTCAACGAAATTTTTTGAACAATTTTCTGTGTATTTTTTGAAGAAATGGAAATAGGTCCTTATCAATGTCGTAGAACAATGTTTGTGGGGAGCTAGTTATTGTACATAAAACATGTTCTTCATCATATCGTTTTTCGGGATGCATCCTCAACTGTCGTAATTCAGATGAGGCATCTTCTCGTGTCGAAATGGTTACAAAGCCAGTTCGTGGTGAAAGGATCAGCCAATCTGCGTTAATTAAAATTAAAATAATTCAAGTAAGTAAGTATTGTATGGTTTCTTAATGGCCAATTTATCATTTCCATCAGTTCGAATCTCAGCCATCAAGCGGTCGGCAGTCAGTTGCCTCAATCTCATCATCTTCATCTTGCAACGAGACACTCACTCCACGAGGATCTTGGGCAAGCTTGGATCTCCGCAGCTCGTCCTCTGACCCATTACTACCAGACCTGTTTGAACGGAAACCTCCGGAGCAGGTGGATGCTATCAATGAATCCAGAAGGTAATTTTTTTAATCATATTGTACCTCAGACAGTTGTCCGCAGCTCGTCCTCTGATCTATTACTACCAGACCTATTTGAACAGAAACCAATCCAGAAGGTAACTCTTTCAGCTAACAACTAAATTACTTTCACTGCTTGATATTGACGCATCAGCCGTAATAGCTGCTTGTCTGAGAGTTTACCTCGCAGAAAATACTTTTTGGCCTTCCGCACTCACGAGTTACTCATGATTATTAAAGCAAACTGTTCAAACTCAATTTTGAAAAAACCGCTAGAGTGAGAATTTTTAAATTTATACCCATTAGTACAAATTAAGAATGCTAATTGTGATGATCGCGACCCTCGGCTATGAGTGAAATGACTTCGAAGAATTACAAATTAACTTATGCAGCTTCTTCGTATAGATTTAAACATTCCGAGTTTGAAGAATTTGCTTTAGAAATCATAAATGGCTCTCAGTGCGCACTGGTAACAGATTGTATGTTTTCAGGCTAGAAAACCGTCAAGCAGATCTGCTCGGTCTGTACACTCCGTACTTGGACGAGGAAGAAGCCGTCGAGCGTCGACTGCCAGCTGAAATACCTTGCGAACTGCAGGGGCACAGGATACTGGTCAACTGCCACCAGCTCAAGTAAGCCTTTATTCAGATACTACATAATTTTTTTTATAACATTAAGTAAGCAAACAGGCGTACGGCCCATCTGGTGGTAAGTGGTTACCGTTAGCCTATGAACGCCTGCAAAACCGGAGATGTCACGAGCGCGTTGCCGATCCTGAAGGAATTTTTTTCTCGTCCTTTTTGAAGGTTTCCATGTTATAGTCACTAGGGAAAACCATGGTAGGGAGTTCATTCCATAATCGCAGTGTATAATTCTAAACTTAATACTAAACATTTAATACATATGTTTTTTTTTTGTGTCTGTTTGCCAGTCGTTTTTGCCAGACACTCAAGTAGTCAAGTAGAGCAGAAAAAATAAGATTAAAATAGAATATCCTCTTTATTCTGATATTACATAATTCTAAACTTAATATATCAGTTTTTTTTTAGTGTCTCTTCGCCAGTCGTGTTTGCCGACTGGCAAACAGACACTCGGGTCAAGTAGAGCAGAAAAAATAAAATTAGAATAGAATATCTTATAATGAAATGTCTATCACATACAGAAATGTCTTACAAAACAAAGTCTTATATAAAATAAAAATTCATATCGAGTGGCTCTTTGTTAGGTTGTTTCTTGTTTGGTAGCTGGATTAATCTATGGTGCTTCGGAAAGAACGTTAAACTGAATTGAATAGCTATAAAGAAACCCCGTTTCGAATAATTCCGTCGCCATCGTATGTGCATAAACCTTGTAACCTATACGACACAATTATAAAGTTTAGATTATATGCAATTGATTATTTATGACAAAGTGATATGAAATTATCTTTGTGCAAGAATTAGTAAGCAAATGGTATTTTCGATTCCAGACTGGAGCTTGACGTGGAGCCTCTATTCGCTTCCATGGCGCTGTACGATGCTAAAGAAAAAAAGAAACTGTCAGAGAATTTCTACTTCAATTTGAATTCGGAATGCACAAAACACATGTTGTCCGGACATATCTCTAACGCGGATTTGTCTACTTTGAGTCGTAGCGCCATTTTTGATATACTGAACCCTTCGTCGGATATTTTCTTGGTTGTACGCGTCGAGAAGGTGCTACAGGGTGATGTCAACGAGTGTGTTGAGCCGTATATAAAGGACGATAAGGTATAGTATATATAGATATTTTCTAAACTACATACATATACAGTGTATGTTGGGAACTACTGGTGAAATTTTTGTGTTTCTTATGTGAAACTAACCCATATTCAATAAAAGAAATGAAAACTGTCAAAATTTTACGACCTCATTATCTTGCGATCAGCCGACCGGATTTTGTTTTGGAGGTCAAAAAATTTTGGAAAATGAGATGTTTACTGATTTAAATATATTCTTGATTTTACCGTTAATAAAAAAATAATAAGCCGTAGCCCGGGAATCAGCTAAATATACTCTTTAACAATTGATAACATTCCTACTATGTATATCTTTCTTTGAGTTTAGCGCCACTCTCGTGAGCTTTAAACATTCACATACATTCCGCATAAGTTCCACTTTTTTTTTTTTATTTTGCCATCAGAACCGCGAAAAAGTCCGCGCAAGCGCCCAAGCGGCTTGCACTCGCCTCGGGAAATACCGGATGCCTTTAGCTTGGACTTGCGTCTCGTTGCTGAACATCCTCAGCGGCGGCTCCGAGCCGAGCGACAAGGACGTGTGTGTGGCTGGAGCCGACACCAACAGCCTGGGTCAGTGACGTCATCTGTAAGGCGATTCTGTAGTGCTTTAGTGCGTTTTCAGAGGATAGCGCTGTGGAGAGACTTCCGCACAGAATTTAATAGTTACTAGTAATTGTGCCAGTAACGTACGCATGAAATCAAGTGGCAGTGACGTCATTAAGTACGTCCTTTTCTTGTTTCTTGCAAGTTTCCCCTTCCACAGGATTTCAAAGGTTTATAACTTATAATATTTAATATTAAACGGATTCAAAAAATATCTTTCTGTTTTCGAATTCAGGGACTCAAATTTGTGATATAAAATTAAAAAAAAAACAATCGAGTAGAATAGCCTAATATCAAAGCTTGTACTACCTGTGCTAATACTCTTTCTTTCAGAATTTTAAAGGTCATAACACGAAGTATCTGCATTATAACATTTCATTACAGTACCTGCGTTGTACTAATTTCTTTTTATTGTTGATTAGATTCAGTGCTGTATTTTTATCTATGTATGCAAATGGTGCAATAAAGTGTTAATTCATTCATACAGATCGTAAAGCGTCCTCATCAAGTTTGGAGCAACTTCGTCGTCGTGCGAACGAAGTTGGGGGTTCCCTCACTCGCAAGGGTTCCGTAGAAAGGAGGCATCCTCCGGCAGCCGCGGCCGAGGACCTCGCCAACCAGCTGGACAACTTTAAGCCTATCGTCATCACTGTCACTAGCTTCTTCAAGCAGGTATACTCATTATCCAAGTAATATATACTCTCTTTGGTATTTTGTTCGCGTTTTTGCCCCTTTAGTCTCGGTCTCAATGGAAATGGGCAATAATGTAAACAATGGCATTTTTTTATACTATTAAGTAGGCAAAAAGGCATACCCACCTGATGGTACGCCCGCAACACCCGGGGCATCACGTGCCTATTGCCGACCCATGAGAAATCCTTTAACGCCCTTTTTGAAAGACCCCATGTTGTAATCTCTTGGAAGAACCACGTTGCGCACCGTACGCGATCCTTTGAATTCTAATAAATGCTGATGAATCCCCTGTCAATGGCGAGAGAGGTGCGATGGTAGAAGGTGGGTGTTGGCATCATCTCAAATAGTTCCTCGGAGCACAACCCATTATACAGGCGGTAGAAAACACATAGAGACGCGAAGTCACGTCTTAGGCTCAGTGGCTCCACACCGCCTGTTATCTTGGGATCGTCGACGATTCTCAAAGTACGCCTCTGAATGGAGTCGGAAGGCAATTTATTAAAATTACTCACCAATCACTTACATTCGATTACTAATGCTTATCGCATACACATCTCCAATGAACTCGCAAATCAATTTCACAAAAACACCATCGACAAACCTGTCTTAATGTCAGCCGATCATATTTATTTATATTATTGTATTTTTCGATTGTGACAGATTCCGTTGAAAGGAAGTTTATGTCTAAACCCACAAATTTTCTAGGCATGGTTCTCGCCATTTCATTTCATGTAAACAATGAAAGGAATCAGCCTGAGTTTTGACCTCATTCTCTCGTGAGATCGAAATAGTAAATAATCTGTGGCGAGATAATACAGTAAGTATTATTAGTTTACGCATAAGCAAGGGCCATAATGGAAATAGGACCGTCAAACTTGCACGAACTATAGGTTCCCCCTTTCTCAAATCGTTCACATTCAAATTGTTACATTTTTTTCAATTGTCTTGTTCAAAACAGGAGACAGACAAACTCCGCGACGAGGACTTATACAAGTTTTTAGCAGAAATCAAGCGTCCCAGCTCAGCTCCGAAGAAATTGAAATGTATCCCGGGAACTTTCAAGATAGAAGTGTGCCCGGTGCCGGAGGAGATCAAGAACGGACTCACACCGGAGTTGGCCAAGTTGAACCCTTATGGAGGTGAGTGGAGTCTCTCTCTCTCGCTTTATCCTTCATCTACCTCATGAGCGTTGATGAAACTGTAATGTATCTCGGGGACTTTCAAGATAGAAGTGTGCCCGGTGCCGGAGGAGATCAAGAAGGGACTCACACCGGAGTTGGCCAAGTTGAACCCTTACGGAGGTGAGTGGAGTCTCTCTTTCGCTTTATCCTTCATCTACCTCATGAGCGTTGATGAATCTGTAATGTATCTCAGGGACTTTCAAGATAGAAGTGTGCCCGGTGCCGGAGGAGATCAAGAAGGGACTCACACCGGAGTTGGCCAAGTTGAACCCTTACGGAGGTGAGTGGAGTCTCTCTTTCGCTTTATCCTTCATCTACCTCATGAGCGTTGATGAATCTGTAATGTATCTCAGGGACTTTCAAGATAGAAGTGTGCCCGGTGCCGGAGGAGATCAAGAACGGACTCACACCGGAGTTGGCCAAGTTGAACCCTTATGGAGGTGAGTGGAGTCTCTCTCTCTCGTTTTATCCTTCATCTACCTCATGAGCGTTGATGAAACTGTAATGTATCTCGCGGACTTTCAAGATAGAAGTGTACCCTGTGCCGAAGTAGATCAAGGACTCACTCCGGAGTTGGCCAAGTTGAACCCTTATGGAGGTGAATAGAGTCATCTCTCTTTTTCCCTCTCTCCCGCTTTATCTTTCATCTATCTCATGAGCCTCGATGAAACTGAAATGTGCCCTGTGCCGGAGGAGATCAAGAACGGACTCGCTCTCGTGTTAGCCATGTTGAATCCGTATGAGTATTTGGCATTATTTTCCCTCTTTGCCCATACCCCTCTCGCTCTAACTCATGAGCCCTTATGAAATTGAAATATATTACAGGAATTTTTAAGATAACAAGTCTCCCTGTGCTGGAAGAGATCAAGAAGGAACTCACTGAAGTTGACCAGTATTAGGTATTATCTTCTCTCCTTTTCTAAACCTCTCTATCTGTTATCTCATGAGCCCTGATGAAACTGAAATCCCGGTAGTCTTCTGGATAGAAGAGACCTTTTGATGGAGGAGATGAAGAACAGGCTCATTCAGGAGTTGGCTAAGTTGGGCTCTCATGGTGGTAAGTTTTTCGATTTCTCTCTTTCTGTGTGTCCCCTGTGCCATAGGAGATTTAGGAACGGACTCACTTCGGAGATGATCAAGTTAAATACTTTTAGGGTGATTATTCGCATTTATGTCTTTTATTTATTTATTTTTTTATACAACTAAGTAGGCAAACAGACGTACGGCCCACCTGATGGTATGTGGTTACCGTAGCCTATGAACTTAATCTAATCCTATAATCTAACTTATTCAACTATTAGTAGTAGGGTATTTTTAAGATAATTCGCGCCGCACATAATTTTTCTGCTTTTCCTAATGGTTGACTGGGAGAGAATGCTTTCAGCATTAAGTTCGCCTATTTTTAAAAGTATTTTTTTTTTACTTACGTGATAGACACTTAAAACATATCCTTTTATATACTTGTTTCAAGTTGTAAATAACAACTTAAAATCTAAACGTTATCATACAAAATAAAGACTTAAATGATAAAACTTTATGTTCATTTCGAGTTCACAGAATCCGTATATCAAGTTAAAATACTCTGTAACGACGACTGTATCGTAGCGATAAATCTTCATACAAATTATTGTAAAGACTTTTATCTTCCTAGACGACAACATCAGGCCTTGCAAAGAAGTACTACCGTTTCCATCGCAAGCGGCCGCAGTCCCACACCACCAGTACCGCAACCTGCTGTACCTCGGCGTGAGGGAGATCAACCTCAATGCTTACACGTCGCGCACCGGATCCGCCAGGAACATTACTGTGAGTGACAATTTACCAGGTTTCGTAGTCGAGACATAGTAGACAAATTTCAGAATCAGAATCAGAATCATTTATTTTGCTTGAATACATGTGTAAAAAGGTTACAATTTTTTTTCCGTCCAGTGTATTCTGTCTGCTAGCAGACGTGTAAAATTATTTATAACATTAAATTTAATTATATAATATTACGATGTTAAAATAAGGTAAAAAAAAACAATAATAAATTAGTCAATAATAATAAATGTGTCTAAAAATTATTAATATAAATTGTCAATAAAATTCTCGTAATTGTACCAATAAAACTTAAACAATATAAAAAAGGAATATTCCGTTTCCGCCAGTATGGTACGGTTGGCGGCAAATAATTCAGGAATGTCGCCTAAAATGTTAGGTTAAGTCTTAAGGAAACTTTCTCGGTCCTTCCACGGTCTTTAGTCAAGTAATATCCGGCCGTACGTTCTATCTTTATTACGGCTTATTTCCATTTAAGTCTGACTGACCGCTTAAGACTGTCTCCCAAATAGGCCTAATTTTAGATATTTAACAGTCCTCACGACGCGCACCGGCTCCGCCAGGAACATTATATTGTGTTGTAGACTAAACGCTCTTCCTTTGGCAATTTTTTCAAGTTACATGGTCGAGACATAGCAGATTACAGGAATCTCGCCTATAATGTTAATGCTCATCTAATGAATTCTCTCTAATTTATAAACCAGAATCACAATTTCTCTGCATTAAAATCTTCAAATATATATGTATGTATATTATACTCCCTATTTGTGTAAATCTATGTATGTTTATTTAGCTGTAGGGTTCTTTTTTTTCTGTAATATCACACGAAGCTTTTTTGCACCGCTTTGTATTTTCTCTGTTTTTCCTAATGGTTGACTGGGAGAGAATGCTTTTAGCATTAAGTCCGCCAATTGTATTTTTACTTGTGGTACAATAAAGTTTTAATAAATAAATAAATATTATGTTAGATTAAGTCTTAAGGAAACCGGAAAATTATGTGGAACAACAAGTAAGATCGGGCGTGCCTTAAAACGCTGGTTTACCCTGTTTTCTAGGTCTCTTACACAGTCTTTACGGAACATTACTGTAAGTGATCTTATACTTGACTCTCTCCCAAATAGGCCAAATTTTGGTAATTTTGCAGGCCTCATGATGAAATAGGAATGGAATTTCGATTATAATGTTAGGTCACGTCTTAGGTAAAGCGGCAAATTATGTGGATACCAAGAGTGAAAAGGAGCGTGCTCAAAAAATGCTGACTCGATCGCAGTGGCGTGCTAATAGTCTGACAATATAGAATGCCTAAAACCGGGAGAAGTGGAGTTGAAAAAGGAGGAAAGTGAACCATGGACTCCAAATTAACCTAACAATTTGCTCATTGTTTTTTGTAACGCCTTTTATGGTCCTAGACACAGGTCCGTTATGGCCACTCGGAAATCTTTTCGCTGCAGCCAGGTGAAACCTTGAGAAACTAGTGTGACTTATAGCAATTCATTTTATTATTAAATATCGTAGAATACCTCGAATGTATGTTATTTTAACTCCCATATTCTTAAACATCACCTTAAGGACGTTCTTCACTCAAACTCATTGGAGGAAGCCTTAAGGAAGTCCTCGGAACTTTCCTTGAAAACGACATTCTTAGTTGGTTCCTTAAGCAAACTCCAATGAGAAACGACACAGGTTATAATAACACTTCAAAGCACAAAAAATTGAAAATTACAAAAGAATAGTGTAAAAAATAAACAAAGCAAGTAGTTAACTAGGCAAAAAGTTACAAAAAACTGATTTATAACCACTTTCAAGGCCGCCTTAAGGTACCTCTCGACCAACCTTATATTTGACAGTTCGATACTCACCTCCAATGAGAAAACTTCATAAGTCAAGGAAGCTAGTGACGACTAATCATACCTACGAGTTGGATTAAGGGTTAGTCGAGTTTGAGTAATCGTTTGAGAATATGGGGGTAAGCCTTGGTATTTTTTTTCTGTTTAAGAGATTTAAAACATGTTTTGTTTGTAAATAGGTACGTATTCAGCTGATGTCTGGCGAGGAACAAGCGGCCGCGCTGCCGGCCATATTCGGCCGGAGTTCGTGTCCCGAATTCACTACGGAGGCTTACACCACAGTCATTTATCATAACAAGTATGTATTTTATGAGGATATCAGCTTTACACTGCTTCGCGACAAATTAAGGGAAATGTACTTGAACGAAATGCAGCTTTGCCTTGTGACACAAGTGTCTGCATGTGTTGTCAAAAATTGTGATATTGTAGGCTTCCATTATATTGTTTTTATGTATGTAACTCGTAGATGTGGGTTGTATAAATTTAGACACGATTGTACGATTGTTTATGAGAAACGATGATGATAAACATTAGATATTATTATAATAATAGAGATGTGGCCGTTGTGAGCTCTCTCCTCGCACATTATTTGTGTTGCCATGACTGTGGGCACGTGCACTATCAAAGACCGTTTCGAAGCCACTGACAATGCGTGACAGAGTATTGGTCTTCGCAAATATGATGAGCCAGAGTCGACTTACTACGAAGAAGTACATAATATTGTAAGCTTTTATCGGAGATCGCCTCATTGAAAAACTTGCTTTCTTACTTAGCGCCGATTTCACCAAAGCTGGATAAGTTTTATACCAAAGATAATGATGCAATTTACTCTCGTATAATGAAGTTTACATTTCACCACACAGTTACCCTGAGAATATGCTGTTATAAGATATTTAACCGATTCAGGCGTTACTTTGCGGAAGTTAAAGTTACAAGCACTTAATAAATTATTTTGCGTGCTTCCGCCACCAGTTAGTTCATGCAAACTATTGCCGGCCGGCACCCACCCACTACTATTAGTCCCAACATGCCCGCCACCACTAGCTTGCACATCGTCGACGATCGTCGTTTATACGTCGGACTATTAACAGCTTGGTCTAGTGCCTGAAGATGCCTCGCGTAGAGGCGAAACACGTGCTGCATGTGCAAGCTAGTGGTGGCGGGCATGTTGGGACTAATAGTAGTGGGTGGGTGCCGGCCGGCAATAGTTTGCATGAACTAACTGGTGGCGGAAGCACGCAAAATAATTTATTAAGTGCTTGTAATATGCTGTTAATCCAAGTATAATTCCGGAAGACAGAGTCCTTCTGTCTCTAGAATAAAAATATCTGCCATCCATTTTTTATACTTAGATTAGTTACTCTGGGAACGATGTTGGTGAAATCGACCCTTAGAAAAATAAGAGTGGGTCGATTTTATTAACAACGCAGCTATCCCCGAAGAGTTTAAAAGTATCAGCCTGGCGAACAGTTATAAAATTAAATCCAGAGCCTACAATAGAAATATTTAAGGTACGATTCCGAATGCATGGCACACCGCTTTAATAAATTTAAAAACTATCCGTTCATAAAATTAAAAATTTATCAAAACCTCCTGGGGCCAACCACAAGCTTTTGTAAAACAATCTTATTTCAAGAAAGTTTTGTTTCAAGCTTATAATAACATTACTCGTTTTCGTACCATGACCTATATCGCGCAATATTATTTTATTCCTGCTTAGTGTTGCGAAAGAACGAATGAATTGATAACATTGTCTATTCCCTGCTAAAGGATAAAAAGAAACAGGGCTATATCAAATATATAGCGCCATCTCTTTCAAAGGACGTTCCGTAAATTAATTTTTATCGGTAAGCATTTATAATAATAGACGTAAAAAAGTTTATGTAAATTAATTTAAAATGGTTTGTTTTTGGAAAATTAAGTATATTTATGTAACTTATTATGTAATATACACTAATAACTCAAAAATATGCTTAAAATTTAAGAAAATGTTGATGAATAAGTATGAAACCGAATCTACATTATGACGTGAATCGTGAACGGAACTCACGCTGTCACAGGCGAAAAAAATTGAAATGTTATCTCAAGTGTTTTTAACTTTGAAAGTTTGATTTATGTTAAGTTTTAAGTGGATAAAAAACACATTGTTGAGTGCCTTACCTATTTTAATCGTATGGCTCCAAAATCTAAGTACGGCTCATTCTCAAATTACGTCTCTTCAGCGTCACCATGGAAATGAAGTGAGTTTTGTTTAAAATCAATTAAAATTAGTGAATAAAACTTTAGTTTTTGTGGTTTGATATAGTTATGTAAATTTGTATTGTTACATATTTTTATAGCCGAAGAGTGAACCGTGTCTCTGCAACAACGATTTCTGGAACGAGATTCTCTGGGAGTTTTTAAATTCCCATCGAGACATCGCTACTGCCTATAATCGCTCTCTACAAGCGAAATAGTATGCAAAGCGAATGTGGGGAGAGATGGAGCACATAAAGATTGGAAAGGCTGGTCCAAAGTAAGCATTTGTTTGTTTATTTAGTGTTAAATTATTTGCTCTTTTTATTCACACCAATATTTTCAATACCTACGCAATTGTAATGATATTTTTACCTTTTTTTCTTGCAGTATTGGGTCGATTATAAGGCCAAAAAAAATCAAGAGTCAAACTGTGATCCACACTATTAATATATAATTTGCATCTCTATTTGCAAAATATTGTATATTTTGCATTCCCATTTGCAATACCTGTAAAAGGTTACTAAGTTGTAAGCACATATAATTACTTAAGATCACTTTGTAACACTTAGTATGCCAATAAATAAAATTGAAATTGAAATTGAAATATATCCATACTAATATTATAAAAAGATTTGTATTTTTGTTTGTAACGAATAAACTCAAAACTACTGGACCGATTTTGATGAAATTTGGCACAGAGATAGACTAGACCTTAAAATATATATGCGCTATCCTATTTAAAGTTTGAGAGGATGTGTATGTGTGTAGTAGTAGTATGCTTGTACAAAATAAATAACAATATTTAATTATTTTTTCAAGAATCTATATATATAATTTATTCATTAATAACTAGTTTAATTCAATTAATTATATGAAGTTTTAGTTAGGGTACATAATATTATTTCTTATTCTGTAGGTGGGATATAAATAAATGATAGCAAATACACAATTTTTTTTAACAATAAACTTCTGTTTCAGGATCTTAAATGTCGCCTTTCCCACAACCGCTGGACAAGAGACTGCCGAGTAGCATAACCCTGCTGCAAATTAGGGTTGTTTCTGTGTGGCTGTGGCTGTTCAGCGGGGATGTGCTGTGGCTGTGACTCGGCCTCTCGAGTCATGTCTTCGTCACTTAGTTGTTGCACTGGTATTTGAGCTTTATTGCAAATGTTGTGTAGTATAACACAAGCATTCACAATAGAGCCAGCAACTCGAGGCGAGTAATGAAGCACTCTGTGAACAAGTAGGCAACGAAAACGTGCTTTAAGAAGCCCTATAGTGCGCTCAATTATGTTTCGTGCGCGAACATGTAAGTTAGTGTAGTGTGCTTCTGGTGAGTCTGGTTCTGCATTTAAAATTGGAGTCATCATGCTCTTTCTCAATGGGTATCCGGAATCACCTGTGAATATAAAATAATAATTATTAATTATCTAAAAGTACAATCATTATTAAATCAAATTTAAAATAAAATAATACATACCAAGAAACCAAGTATTCTCTGAGTTGCTGAGATTTTCCAAGTGTATTTTTAATGGATGATTCGCCCAAATGAAAGAGACATGAGTTGCACCACCATGACTTGCATCTACACTGATAATTTGCATGTCTGCATCACATATCTGAAGTAATTAGACTAGTATAAGTGCTATAATTTATTTAAACATCTTACATTTAAGATAGAAATAATAAAGAATTTATATTTTTAATATATTGTTTTTTTTTTTTCAATGATGTCTGAATATATTTTTACTGACTTACCAACTGGACATTCAAGGAGTGGTAATGCTTGCGACAATAATAACGCTCTTCATGTTCTACTGGACGTATTATTGCCACATGGGTACAATCTATGCAACCTAGTACTCCGGGTATATGAAATTTGTTGTAAAATCTGAAAAAAAATTAATTCAATTAAGAGCTAAGCAATATGCAGAAAATAATGATTGGTAAACTGAATTTAAGACAACTTGGAAACACTAACATTCATGTAATTGTTAAATTGTCTGAAACAAATTATTTATTGCAGTCAATTGAACATTAGAATTATATCAATAAATGAACAGAGAATGGGCAACAAGTAAGTTATTTAAATTACGAAATTAGTATACATACTCAGTTTTAATTCGGTTGCGGTCTTGTTCAGTCATAGGAAACTGTATATATTTTTGTCTCATCTGCGATGAGTTTAAGCATGCAGTAACCTGTGCAATGGCTGAAGACACAGTCTGTTGTGCCACGAAATGGCCCTCATTATTGCCTATTGGACGCTGGTATGATCCAGTTGCATAAAAAGATAATGCAATCAATACCTAGAAGAAATAAATTAGTATATATTTTTAAACAAGAAATAAATGACATCATTATCATTTTAAATCTTTGTTCAATTTGTTGCCGAACATTGTATTGAACAAATAAATATGTTTTCTCTATTTATAACATTTATTATTATCGTAAGGTGCTTAAGCAACACACAAAATAGTAAAACTATAAAAGTTATTGTGTAAAAGTTATATGCAATATTAGTGATGCAATTAAGTAAACAGTAATTTACCTTGGTCTCCACAGACAAGTCTGAAGATCTTAAGGGTTTCTTCATGAGAGGCTTTAAGTCATCGCATAGGTTACGTGCTAAAACTTTTGTCAACCGATAACGTTTTCTAAATTCTTCTTCATCCAAGTCGAAGGGATCACGCTCCTCACGAAAACGCATACGTTGCCTTTTTCGTGATCTACACTCTTCGGAGATAACGGCTTCCAAGAACTCGAATATTTCCAAGTCCAAATCCATTTGGAATCAAATTAAATCAATTGTAGTCACTCACTATAACATTCACGTTCACTTTATATTTAATTATTTTTCGAAAATAAGTTGATTTACTTTACTTTTTTGAGTAATTAATAGTAAATAATGTTGTATCAGTTGCGAAAGAGGAACTTTTTTAACATTGCTAAATTTGACATTAGAACAATAATGCTAGTGGCCAAAAGTCACGTCATGGTACGAATTGAATGAACGAAATAGAGGTGACGTCACCAAAACTGCTGAAAAAAGTAATATTGTTTCAAGCTTGTTTTAAACACCTTGTGGTACGAAAACTCGATGTAATATTAAAATAATACTGCTATAAGACGTTGTGGTTGACCCTGGTGAAAGGTAGAACCGTGATCGAGTGACACTTTCATGTATTAGTGGAATATCAGAAAAAAATTACCTACTGTCAAATGAAGATATTGATATACCCAAACTCTATATCAACAGGAACCCGTCACTGTACGACGAAATAAAAATAAAGCTACCAGCAGACCTGGGTGACCAGCACCACCTTCTGTTCACCTTCCTTCACGTGTCCTGCCAGAGGAAACCCGTGGCTCCTGAACAGGAGAAGAACGTTGAAACTCCTGTGGGATACTCGGTATGTTAATATTTCATTTTCATTACAGAGACCAGAATATGACGAATCCCATGTTCCAAATCATTCATCATCATCATCAGGTCGTGGTTATTGTTCCCACGGGAAGCATGTTTAGTTGTTTCAATTTTAATCAAGAAATTGCAGGCTTTAATCACCTAATAGTCTGATAGTAATGATGATTTCGTGCTTCGGAAGGCACGTTAAAACATCGGTCACGGCTGCCATCTGGTGGTCGTTATCGACTTTGAGTGCGTCTGTAATGTCGCGAACACACATGGCATATTTGTGTTGTGAGTCATGCTTTGTCAAAATACCATGAATTACGTACGTATTTGTATCTATTTTGGCAAAACATTCAAACACAAACAAATGGGCAAATAGGCCATGTATATATTCTAGCAATTCTGATCAAATATTTCGTCCTCAGTGGCTCCCTCTATGCCGCAACGGCAAACTAACTTGCGGCGAGTTCAACCTGCCAGTGATGCAGGAGGAGCCTCCTCCGAACTACTCGTACATCTTCCCGGATGTACTACTGCCGGGAACGAGATGGATAGACAACCACAAGCCCATCTTCAGCATATGTTTGGATCCTTATACCACCGTGCATCCTTTGGTAAGTCCGTCACAAGCTTTATGTGCCACTAGCTGTGCCCGCGTCTTCGCCCGCGTGAAATCCCGTTGTGTCACGGAAAAAAGCCAAAGTAAATCCATACTAATATTATAAATGCGAAAGTCTGTCTGTCTGTCTGTTACAACGACCAAACCGCTGAACGGATTTTCAAACATTTCAAACATAAGCTACTTTTTGACGCAGGCGGAGCTGCGGGAAAAAGCTAGTGTTTCATAAATAAAACTCATATACCGAGAGTTTTTAATAAATCCCGTTTTAAGTAATCCCGAATAATGTGGGGAATTTAAATCGTCCAGGATAAATTTTAAACACGTGTTTATATTGTTTATCACCTTCTGCCAAATGATTAAGTCCTTTGTTCTTCATTTTAGGATGGGTATATTGAACGTTTTGCGATGGCATGCGAAGCTGTGCAGGAGGGCAATATACCGACAAGGATCGGGTTGGCTAATATGGAGGCCGAGCTTCGAGCAAGGTAATCCAACAAGAAAAACTGTTCCAGTTATTATTGTCTTATCGTTAGGGTTTCAGTCTCAAATAAGAAAGATATTTTAAATGTAAAAAAAAAGTACAAATGAAATAGATACTAAAAAACAAAAAAAAAGGGCTATCTTACTTACTAAGATGGCGCAGCGACCCAAAGTGAGTCTTGGCTTCCGATAATAAGGGTCTCCACTTCGATCTATCCCTCCCTGTCTCCTTTAGACTTAGAATGGGGAATGGAGGTAAAGAAAGAATAAAGAGCTAGAAGATCTGATGGCGGGGCTAAATATAATTGGCGAGACGAAAGCCCAGCGACTGCGCTGGCTTGGGCCATGGAGTAATTACAAAGAGGAGATGCCGTAATAAGCGTTTTGTAAGAAAGTGTCTGTTCAGCTACCCTCGGCGGAAGGCAGACGTGCGACATGCTCGGTTTCGGCCGTGGCTCCAACCATAGAGCACGAGCAACGACAAGCTCCGCCCACTGCAGTGTCGGCGAGGCACCAATGATCACGTCACTGCGCCATTTCAAACGGCATCTCTTTGTAATTGTTTTTTCATGGGCTTGGGCACTTAGAGAGAATGGAGGCATATGTGGGGGGGGGGGGCGATTAAATGATTCTGATTCTGATTGACGAGGTGCACGCCGATGACTGGCAGGAGCTATCTCCTATCAGATATTTTTATTACTTGCTCCTCTTTTCAGTATATCGGAGCTTCCGACGGCCAACGTTGAAACCCTTGCTCGCTATCTACCAGTAGTGTTGGACAAACTACTGCATCTACTAGTGGCGCCCCCTACTTTGGCTGGACAAATACTCAACATCGCACAAGATGTGTTCACGTGTTTGGCTCAGATCTTCGCCGATATTGCTGTAAGTGTTTGAATTTGTTTACAAATTTACTATGATTTTAACTAAGATGACGATCATTGTACAAGTCATTAACAATAGGCTACTTGACTGTGTTCACATTATGACAAGATTTTTATACGGAACAATATATACACTAAAAAGTGACTGATTCTGAAAACAACAACAAAATTTGTTATTTCTGATGTTTTCGCGATTGTTATTCATTAAATTAAACTATTAAATAAGTAATAAACGCGATAAAACCGTATTAAAATAGTTTAATTTAATCAGTAATTAGCATTTAAAGTTTTCTAATAAAGAAAAGTGGGAGCGTGCTGGCGTCTTGCTATCTCTTTTGTACGCACGAAATCAAGGGGCAGTGACGTCACTTCACCTTTAACTGTGCCCTTTTCTTGTTTCTTGACGGTTTCCCCTTCTACAGGATTTCAAAGGCTTATAACCTATTTAATATTGAACGGATTCAAAAAATTCTTTCTGTCTTCGAATTCAGGAATTTATTTTTTAGTAGAATAGCCTATTAAGTGATACTGAGAGATTTAAGAGAGGTAGGACATTTTGTAAGGAGTAGTCCGTCTGGGGAAGTACCGCCGCCAGCCTACAGAAGACCGCAGCCAAATAACACTGTGATGCAGTGTTGTGTTCCTGCTGGTGAGTAGGGTCGCCAGGCTCCAGAGCGGTCGCTGTGCTGACAGCGGACAGGTCGGCAACGCGCTCGTGACATCTTCGGTGTTGCAGGCTACGGTAACCACTTACCATCAGGTGGGCCCTACACTTGTTTGCCTACTTAGTTGTATAAAAAAATACTGTCATAGGATATTATCATCATCATCATTCATCAGTCATTCATTAAAAAGATTAACAAAAGATGCTGTTGGTCTTCCTATTAAATAAATAAACAAATATCAACTAAATTCATTTATTAAAGTTTAGAAAGATTTACAGCTATTATTAACCAACTTTTTGACACCTACCGCGCACTATCTTTAATATCTTTATTTAATTTTCCGAAAGGTTGCCTGAAAGAAATTGCTATTGCGATAAGGCCGCCTTTGCGCAAGGTCATTTTTCTTGTAATTGCTTGTATTTAACAATGTATCGTTTTTGTGCAATAAAGAGTTTTTGTATTGTATTGTAACCATGAGCTAATTAGAAGTCTCCACAAGTAGAAACAGAGCATTATTACACAAAAAAGTCAAAACATGTTCTTTCTTATACACATCACAAGAATGAGAGTGCTAGAGGTTTACAAAAATTTACCATTGCACTTTTGGAATACTTGTACAAATAGTTAAAAAAAAAAAAATGCTTGAATCTTGTTGCGGCTTATGAACACTAGTTGTGAATAAATCGAAGTCATGATCACCGCACACAATATTAAATAAATTTACCTCTCGCCGTACGAGTTCCTCCGATAATTTGCTTCAAGATTCGTATTTTCGTTGTCGCGATAAAACTTCGTGTTCGATCTATGATGAAGTGCTTGCCCATATTATACGCTCCGATAATTCAATTCAGGGAAAACAGAGACGATTGCGTAGTGTAGCTCGCATCAAGAACTTTGTCGCGGCAAAACGCTTTGATGTTCGGCATTTACCGACAGCGGCGCGAAGGGCATTTGTATTGTTCGTCCTGTCTCTTTGGCCAGACTTGTCGCGACAACGCACACCTTCGCGTTATCGCGATAATGTGGTCGGAGTTTTAAGCTCCATTCAAACTAACGCAAATCTCGCGCGACTTGCGGGACGCCAACAGAAATAACAATATATAGATGTGTCATTAGCAGGCCAGTTAACTTTGGCACGCGCTACGGCACTTCTGCCGATTCTTATTTCTGTGGGCATCCCGCCAGCTACCGAGACCAAATACGCGACTAAACATGAGTTGTCTATGATCAGGGCATGTCAGAGGGCGCCACGTGTGACGGCCACGGCCGCAGTTCGCTCATCAGCAGCTACATCCAGTACCAGTGCGGCATCCCGCGACCCTCGCTCACTGACCAGGATATAGGGCTGCCGCTGCCCCCCACAGGTATTGAATATTAATTCCGTGTATAGACACTAGGCATTCATTTTCAAATCATCTAGCTGACGCCTGCGGCACAGAATTATTAACAGTACTAACGTACAGAACGGACACTCGCACCCTCCCACCCGAAACAGATACCGCACCGAGCCAAGCAGATTAAGGGTAAACATCGAGAACAAAACAATGCAAGGTTGACAATTCGGCGTGCGGTCGCGACGGACAAACATGACGCAGACACGGTAAATAACCAACCCTACGACTCGAGTGACACATAAGGTTCCTCAGCTCGGCTATCTCGGCATGGACTAATATATGGGAGCCACACGAAGCAGATGAATAGGAGTGATGTGGATAAAATAAAGATGATTCGAAATATGAAATTATTTTAATTAAAATGAAGGATGGTTATGAAATGAAAAAGAAAGGAGAAATGAGGAACGACGCAAGCGCATCGTTACACATTGACGTGACGCACGTGCGTACGCGACTTAATCGTAGTAGTGGTAATCTCGGCGATGTTGTATGGAGTGTCCGAGGTGTGTGCCTTTTATGCACGGAATATTGAAAACTTCATCATCAAGCAGACGCAGGTTAAATAGCCTATTTAGACAGTCATAGTCATGCTCCTGCAGGTACAGACAAACATTATGCCATATCGCCCGCGTTGCCGCAACTTCCTCCCTTTGTTCACTGCGGCGCTATTCGCAGCCAACTTCAGAGACACAAAGTTATTCGATGCGTATTGTACACACTACTTATAATTCTCTCTGTATTTTTTAATTTCAATTATGTAAAATCTCAATATAATCACTTATTATTCTTAATATGAATCGTAAAACCTAAAATTGACGATTCTTTAAACGGTTAAGTCGTTTCGGAGGAGTAACGAACACTGACTCCCATATTCTCAAACGTGTACTCAAACTCGACTCAACCTTACTCCAACTCATTGGTATGATTAGTCGACACTAGCTTCCTTGAATTAAGGAGATTCCTCATTGGAGGTCAGTATCGAACTGTTAAATATAAGGTTGATCGAGAAATCCTTGAGGCGTCCTCCAAATGAAATAGAGTGGTTATAAATCCCATTTTTTGTCTAGGTATCTTCTTACTTTTTTCATATTTCACTCTTATTAGTTTGTATTTTTAAATTTTTGTTCTTTGGATTGTTATAACCTGTGTCGTTCTTCATTGGAGTTAAGTCAAGAATATTGTTTTCACGGAAAATTCAAGGACTTCTTTGAGGCGCCCTCCAATGAGTTTCAGTGAAGGACGTCCTTAAGGCTATGTTTAAGAATACGGGTGTGAGACACAACATTTTTTATATCATACTAGCTGTTTCCGACAACTCCGCCTGTGTCTAAAAGTGGCCTATGTTTAACCCCGGTTCTTCAACTATATATATACGGTGAAAGCGTAACAGACAGACTTTTGCACCTATAATATTAGTATGGATTATCTTTTAAATGTATTCTGTTTCTTCCCCGCAGTAATGAACGACGGGTCGTGCAAGATCCTGCACGAGGAACTTGCACTGCAGTGGGTGGTGGCCAGCGGAGCCACCAGGGACCTCGCCATGCACAACTCTTGGTATTACACATTACCAATTCTATTACACATTATTATTTACACATGAGCCTTTGCTCACACCATGATTTAATAAGTATAATAGGTATGTATTATTAAGAACACACTGACATAACCAAAGTCTTGAAATTCTACAGTATTAAACACACACATGCAATTACATTACCTAGCTTAGTTTAGTACTTAGTGGATTACATTTCTACCTAAATTTTACTCATCTCATCATTATTTGTGTGACTCAACCAAAAGATAATAAATTCGTGTCTAGAGGCTGTGGTGATCTGTAATACAGGTTTCTACGGAAACCTATCTCGGACACCACTCTCTCACAACACTGGTATTATCAGTTGCTTTTATATTGTACCTACTATTAAGCACTTGCCAATTGCGTTGAGAAAATAAATATTTTTTTAATTTTTTTTTTATTTATTTTAAATCTGATGATTCTTACAAGATCTGATGGTGTTACCATAAGGTTGGCTGCAAGAGTATAAGTCCGCCTTTGTACCAATTTGTTTTTATTGTTAATTGGATTTGGCTGTATTTTTATCTATGTTATATATATTACATAGAAAAAAAAAACAGTCCTATGTTAGTTTGGTTGACTGGAAGAGATCCCTATTTGGGATAAGTCCGCCTTTTGTTGTAACCTGTATTCTGATACTATGTTCTTTGTGTACAATAAAGATTTTTACATACATACATACATACGGAACTAAATCCAATGGCATAATAAATTTTCATGCATCCATCATATTTAAACATTATCTCCAAATTTTGTATTATGTTTTATAAAGTGCATTAAAGATATTTTAAGAGGAATTCCTCCAAACACCACACTGACATATAAATCCGTTGCAGGGCCCTCTTCGAGCTGATGATAAAATCAATGGTGGAATACTTATACTGGAGTGGAGCTCACGAAGCTCCTCGCAAGGCACGCTTCCCTGAACAGCTGACTGACGATCTCACCACTCTCGTCAACAACGTCACCTCCGAGATCATTTCCAGGTTTGTTTAATTATATTTTTATTTATTTATTTATTTATTCACAGCTACTCACTACACTTGCAGTTTTCCAAGACGTATAGTGAGTTAAATATATACAATTAGTTTGTAATTGACAAAAAACGAATACATGCTGATATGAAACAATTTAAATTTACATTGATTATGTCGACTTGAGGGAGCTGTGCAACGAGATCGTTGAGTAGCGTCAGGGAATGGACCTCCGCCTTTATTGGGTTCATTCATTCATATCGAGTGGATTACATGGTCAATCGACCCTGTACATTCTGGTGTTAGAGTTGTTTCGGAACGACCTTTCGGTCTCTGACATTATTTCTGTGAATTTACACTAACGACTGCTATGTAATGAAACGCCGGTTGGAGTCTTAACTAAATATATTTCTACCTTCAAGACTTAACATCCGTACCTTATATTATATTTAAAAATTCTCCCGCCAACGGAGATATTTTTATTTCTTTTGACACCCTTTAATTTGTTATCTATTGTTATGTCTACATGTTTGCGAGTTAACAAATTCAATTGAGTTTGAGAATTTTCTTTAATGGTCATTAATGACTCGTGTAAATAATTAATCAATGTCATTACATAGTGCAGTACACTTAACATTTGACTGAAAATCTCGACATCCTCATCACCCAGAATTGAGAAAAATCGCCGTGCTTTGAGTACACCCATGCGAAGCTGAAATGGGCGTCAGTAAATAATAAATTTAAATTTTCCATCTCCTATTTCAGATACGGCAAAAACAGCCGCCTGACACAAAGCCTTAACAACAGCCTGGCTTTCTTCCTATTCGATCTACTGAGCATCATGGACCGCGGTTATGTGTTCAACTTGATTCGCAGCTACTACAAGCAGATGTCCGCTAAAATCGCCTCGCTGCCTGACGCGGTACCTCTTGTACATTATAAGGTACAGTGACTACTTTCCAGCCTATGATATCTCGGTATTTATTTATTTTTTGTATACTTAGGGCCGATTGCACCAAAGTCGGATAAGTTTTATTCCGATGATAATGACGCAGTTTACTCTCGTATAATTAAGTTAACATTTCACCACATAATTAACCCGAGAATATACTGTTAATCCACGTATTATTCCGGTCTGTCATCCATTTTTTATGCTTAGATTAGTTAATCTTGGATAGGAACGATGTTGTTAAAATCGGTCCTTAGTATCACAAGTATTGTTGGAATCTGTCAAATGATATAAATAAATAAAGTAAGTAAAAAGAAGTTAATACAAGCGTGTATATCTTCTAAAGTCTATATATTCAAAAACTTTGTCCACAGCTCGCGTTCCTCCGCATAATCTGCTCGCACGAGCACTACGTATCGTTGAACCTGCCGCCTGCTGCCAGCAGTCCGGGCACCGTGTCCCCCGCTCCATCGTCACACTCGCTGGCTTCACAATCCAGCGTGTCTGCCGTCCAGCATCAGTTGAGCCACGAGTTCCGCTCGCGACACTATCTGGCGGGGCTCTTGTTAACTGAGCTAACCACTGCCTTAGAGCTACAGTGAGTGCATAAGCCTCTGTGGCATAGAATTATTAACACACTGACCGCTCATTACCCGACAAACATTGGATTTTTTGTTTTGCCGGGTCATCAGCTATCAACGTATAGAATGGACACTAACGCCCTCCCACCCGAAACAGATACCGCACCTCACCGCGCAGATTAAGGGTAAAAATCGAGAGCAAAACAATGCAAGATGTCGCTTCAGCCGCCCGGCCGCTGCGACGACTATGACGCAGATGCGGTAAATAACCAATCCCACGAGTAACACACTCATTGACGCGTATTCGTATGCGACCGAATCATGGTAGTCGTAATAGGTATCGCGCTCGCCGCTGTTGTATGAAGTGTCCGGGGTGTGTCTGTGGTCCAGTGGTTAAGGCCTTAGTATTTATCACTTGACTTTCTGATAACAATGATGATTCTGTGCTTCGGAATCTAAAAAATAAGTTAAATGAATAGGTTATTCTAAAAAATTTTTTTTACCATTCATATTAAAAATATCAGTGCCAGAAACCGAAAACAATTTTTTTTTAAATCTGTTAATCAAAAATAAATAAGTTAAAGGCATTTGGAATTCTGTGAAGAAGAAAAAAACAAGAAAAGGACGCACATAGCGGTGGAGTGACGTCACTGCCACTTGGTTTCGTGCGTACAAAAGAAATAGCAGACGTCCCCACAACGCTCCCACATTTCTTCATGAGAAAATTTTAAATGCTAATTACTGCTTTAATCATCAACCAATTTTGTTGTTTTGGGAATCAACTACGTTTAAGTGTACATATTGTTTCGTATAAAAATATTGTCCCAAGCATAAACACAGTCAAGTAGCCTATTATAGAACTAGAATATTAATGTGAAATCCATACTTCCATACTAATATTATAAGTGCCAAAGTCTGTTAGCTTTTACGGCCAAAGCGCTGAACGGATTTTGATGAAATTTAGTGTGAATATAGTTGAAGACCCAGAGTCAGACAGGCTACTTTTTGACGCAGGCGGAGCTGCGGGAAACGGCTAGTATAAAATATACTGTCCATATTTCTAGGAGCCCTGTGTTACAAGGCGCGGCAGTAAACAGCGTAGCGGCATTACTATCTGCCCACGACGCCGACGCTAGACTTTCCCGCCCGGAACTGCGTGCACGTCTGGCTGCACTTTACCTGCCTGTATTGGGGGCGGTTATGGATTCATTACATCAGCTGTATCGAGGCACTCATGGCAAGGGTAAGAAACTAAAAAAAAGTGTGTTTTTATGGTGTTTTTTAGGTTTCCAGACGAGGTCGACTGTCGTTAAATCTCCGGCATAAATTCTCGCCATATATTTTCAATGTCACTCACAGCCTGGCCACGGGGGAATTCGCTATGACGAATTTCGCCGCGATGCCACCGGCGACTAAAAGAAAATATATACAAATGGCCAAACTGTAAAATGCAGCAATATTTTCTTCAGAGTTCTTGTTCTGTCTCTCTTACACTTCAAACCGAAACACAACACTACCCTATTTCGTGGAAGAAACCTTGTGAACTTAGACTTATACAATACAAAATATATTTATTGCCCACATACAGCAACAAATAATTTTGACATAATATGAGCAAAGGCGTACTTATTCCTAGGCAATCTCTTCCAGTCAACGCTTACCTATACCGTATTCGTCTAGCCTTATATGTCGTCGTAGACATTTCGTTTCAAGAAGAAGAAGCAACTTAGTTCAATAAATCTTATTACAATGGTAAAATTCTACATTATTATGACTTAGACTTTACTGCCCAGAACTTCACGCACAAGCCCACACCAGTGTAAATACACCGGTATCTTTAACATGAACATCTGTATGATTTTCAGATGTCCTCCAGCTAGACAGTGAATTGAGCCAGTTCGGCAGCTTGTATTCAGCGCCATCTCCCGACGGAGAATTCAAACAGGTAATTCAACTTTTTACATCGACGACACTGACGCCGACATCGACGACACTCCCGAGTGTCTGACCGCAGACGACGACAATAACGTTGACATCGACGACACTCCCGAGTGTCTGACCGCAGACGACGACACTGACGCCGACATCGACGACACTCCCGAGTGTCTGACCGCAGACGACGACAATAACGTTGACATCGACGACACTCCCGAGTGTCTGACCGCAGAAGACGACACTGACGCCGACATCGACGACACTCCCGAGTGTCTGACCGCAGAAGACGACACTGACGCCGACATCGACGACCCTCCCGAGTGTCTGACCGCAGACGACGACACTGACGCCGACATCGACGACACTCCCGAGTGTCTGACCGCAGAAGACGTCACTGACGCCGACATCGACGACACTCCCTAGTGTCTGACCGCAGACGGCGACATTCCCGAGTGTCTGACCGCAGACGACGACACTGACGCCGACATCGACGACACTCCCGAGTGTCTGACCGCAGACGACGACACTGACGCCGACATCGACGACACTCCCGAGTGTCTGACCGCAGACGGCGACACTCCCGAGTGTCTGACCGCAGACGACGACACTGACGCCGACATCGACGACACTCCCGAGTGTCTGACCGCAGACGGCGACACTCCCGAGTGTCTGACCGCAGACGACGACACTGACGCCGACATCGACGACACTCCCGAGTGTCTGACCGCAGACGGCGACACTCCCGAGTGTCTGACCGCAGACGACGACACTGACGCCGACATCGACGACACTCCCGAGTGTCTGACCGCAGACGGCGACACTCCCGAGTGTCTGACCGCAGACGGCGACACTCCCGAGTGTCTGACCGCAGACGACGACACTGACGCCGACATCGACGATACTCCCGAGTGTCTGACCGCAGACGACAACACTCCCGAGTGACTGACCGCAGACGACGACACTCCCGAGTGTCTGACCGCAGACGACGACACTCCCGAGTGTCTGACCGCAGACGACAACACTCCCGAGTGTCTGACCGCAGACGACGACACTCCCGAGTGTCTGACCGCAGACGACGACACTCCCGAGTGTCTGACCGCAGACGACGACACTCCCTAGTGTCTGACCGCAGACGACGACACTCCCGAGTGTCTGACCGCAGACGACAACACTCCCGAGTGTCTGACCGCAGAAGACGACAGTGACGCCGACGTCGACGACACTCCCGAATGTCTGACCGCAGACGACGACACTGACGCCGACATCGACGACACTCCCGAGTGTCTGATCGAATTCTAAAAATATTAATTAATATGTAAAGGATCCCGAACAGTGCGCTTTAAATGAAATTTTCTCCCGCGTACACTGAAACTATAGGATGAGCAAGGTTTTCTCGAGAGACCACCACATGGGGTCTTTCAAAAAGGGCGTAAAAGTATTTCTCAGGGGTCAGCAATGCGCACGTAAATGTCCTGGTGTTGCGAGCTTTCATAGGCTACGGTAACCGCTTACCACCAGTCACCTTTTTGCCTACTTTATAGTATAAAAAATAGCTTGAAGATGCAATTCTCTCTTTATCTTATAGGCCGCTGGAATTAGGCATAAAATTCGCAAAGTGTGATGTAGTTCTGCATTTATGGTATGTTGTATGGGTCTGTTAGAGTAGTCTATTATTTATGGTTAAATATCAGTCTACAGTTTTCTTTCTTTAGAGTTTAAATTCACATTTGCAACTTTAGGAAATTGAGAAAATTAAGAAACTTCACTATTTGCTCTCCAGTGCCGGAACTATGAATTTTTCGAAACATTGAATAAAGTTACTTACAATAAGAGATAAGAAATTTTACGGTTTTTCTTCCTTATTTCGCGAAATATTGGCAAGTTCATCCACAATTTAATATCAATTCCTATCGAAAGAACAATTTGTAATTAATAGTAATTCGAATTCTATTAATATTTTCATGATTTCTTATGTTTTCGCCATTGTTACACATCAATTTGAACTATTTTAATACGGGTTTTATCTAGTTTATTACTTATTTATACATAGGGCGCACTGTAAGTTTCCGGAACTGGCCACTTACATAAACAATATTTAAAAATTTATTGCAACATTTGAAAATAGAACTCTTTGGCTGTAGAATGCAGTTTGTTTCATCTGACTGTCTTTTGTTTTTACCTTGTGGCGCCATTTAAAAAATTGTGTGTCTGCATCAACATGGATTTAACTCGGGAAAATTTTCGTAGTATGATTTTCTACGATTTTAAGTGTAATTTGACAGCTCAACAGAGCATCGCTCGGCTTGAAACAGCTTTTGGCAATGAAGCACCATGCAAGACAACTGTTTATAGCTGGTTTGCAGAATTCAAGCGTGGTCGTATCAATCTCAGTGACGAATCTCGCGATGGTCGGCCGTCCACCGCTGTGACCAACAAAAACATCAATGCTGTGCGCCGTATGATTGAAACAGACAGGCATGTGACCTACCATGAAATTCGCGCATCCTTAGAAATAGGCATGAGTCAAATACAATTAATCCTACACAAACATTTGGGTGTGAGAAAGCTGTGCTCGCGGTGGATCCCACACAACTTGACCGAGGCTCAAAAAACGGACCGCGTCACTTGGTGCAGTGCCATGCTTACCAGATTCAACGAAGGTGCGTCAAATTTGGTGTGGGACATAGTAACAGGTGACGAAACATGGATTTATTGCTACGATCCCAAAACAAAGCAGCAATCGAGCGTATGGGTCTTTCAAGATGAGCCGAAACCAACCAAAGTGGCGCGCGTGAAAAATGCATCTAAGCGGATGATTGCTTCTTTTTTTAATAAAACTGGACACGTGGCTACTTTTGCTTTAGAGAATCGTCGTACAGTGAATAGTGACTGGTACATGACCATTTGTTTGCCGGAAGTTATTGACGAACTCCGTAAAAATAACCGTAAACGCCGTATCATCCTGCACCACGACAATGCTAGTTCTCACACGGCCAGACAGACAAACGACTTTTTGAAGGTGAAAAATGTAGAACTCATTAGTCATCCTGCATACAGTCCCGACCTGGCACCTTGTGACTTTTTTCTGTTCCCAAAAATTAAGAACCAATTACGCGGTCAACGATTTTCATCACCAGAAGAGGCTGTCGAGGAGTATGAAAAACACGTTTCAGAGGTCACCACAGAGGAGTGGCACAAAAGTTTTCAAAACTGGTTTCATCGAATGAAAAAGTGCATAGACGCCAAGGGAGATTATTTTGAAAAACAGTAAATTAATTTTTTACCTTTAATAGTATTTTTTCATATTCATTCCGGAAACTTATAGTGCGCCCCACGTACCTAACGTTTCAATCCAATTCTAGCGTTCATAAAATAGACTATTTAATGTTTTTCTTCCTTTTCAGAGCGGTCGCGTCCCGTTCAACAGCGAGACAAGTCGGAACTTGCTCATGTGTTTAGTGTGGGTCCTCAAATGGACGGAGCGGAGTGTTCTATCCGCGTGCGTGGCCGACATGCCCACACAGAGGCTGCACGGCCTGCTGCTACTGATCGACCTGTGTTTCAAATGTATGGAGTATAAGGTAACGTGTCTTGCATTCTGGAGACAGGTCAGTTATTTTACAAGAGATTTTCACTTTTCCTGCTCGAAAATGAAAATGCTGCTGCGCTTTTGCTGTTTTTGAACTTGCAGCATTTAAAAAGTTGATGTTTAACCCAAGAAAAAAATGTATATCTCGTGCGCCTTTTAGTCACTTCAATTAGTAGTCCGAATTGAAATTACTCACTACGCTCGTGATTCTTTTTTGATCCTTTTGCTATTTTGTAATTTATAAAATCAACTTTTGTCAACAGAAAGCACTTCAAGATAAATTCATTTTTATGCTCGTCATTTCCGAAGCTTAGTTTTTGGTTCAATTTCTGTCGTCCATTTTTATTTATTTAACCTTTATTGCATTTTATTTAATTTAACATTTTACTTTATTATACAAACATAATTTTTTATTTAACATTTTTCAAAATACAAGAGTTGCGTATTCTCTGTATGTATTCTTTTTTCGTTTTAGTAAGTCTTAATTTGTCAACAGGGCCGGAAAGAGATCATGAAGTGTGCCCAACAAAACGTTCGCAAGACCACAGACATCAAAGCGAAGTTGGAAGATGTGATCCTGGGACAGGGCTCCGCCAGGTCCGACTTCATCATGAGGAGGAAAGGTAGGAATTACTGTTTGAGCGTAGTTTTATAGGTTTATGTGTAGCTGATAGTGTTATATAGATTTATATTAGACTTAATTGCTGTAGACCGATTACGTATACAGAAGATTACATTAAAAAAACTTTTTTGCCACAGCATCGATTCAATTTAATACAAAAATAAAAATTGAGTTCTTTTGCTATTAGCGCAGAATATTTGTTGGTGTTTGAATATTAAAGTTACATAAAATAATACCTTACTCCTTCTCCCTTATGGCTCTCTCATGTGTTTTTTGTCTATGGATGTTGATATTTTACGAAATCCATTTGACTAACATGAAAAGGACGCTGGGCCCGCGGCGGCCCACGTACCATTACAGGCTACTGTACCCGATATATAGCTAACATTCAATGATCGCCTGTTACATTACCTCGCCACGTCCTCGCATGCCCCCTGATGTCTGTATATCTCCAGCGGGGTCTGCCGCAGGGGCGTGCAAGCGCGATCGCTGGCGCAAGGCGAGTGGGCCCATGTACCATTACAGGCTACTGTACCCGATATATAGCTAACATTCAATGATCGCCTGTTACATTACCTCGCCACGTCCTCGCATGCC
This sequence comes from Euzophera pinguis, assembly GCA_947363495.1. Taxonomy (NCBI): domain Eukaryota; kingdom Metazoa; phylum Arthropoda; class Insecta; order Lepidoptera; family Pyralidae; genus Euzophera; species Euzophera pinguis. The sequence goes on along the minus strand of OX376156.1, from coordinate 2,082,183 downwards.
CCCTGATGTCTGTATATCTCCAGCGGGGTCTGCCGCAGGGGCGTGCAAGCGCGATCGCTGGCGCAAGGGCGAGTGGGCCCATGTACCATTACAGGCGACTGTACCCGACATATAGCTAACATTCAATGATCGCCCGTTACATGACCTCGCCACGTCCTCGCATGCCCCCTGATGTCTGTATATCTCCAGCGGGGTCTGCCGCAGGGGCGTGCAAGCGCGATCGCTGGCGCAAGGGCGAGTGGGCACGAGGCCCGCAGCAGCCCACGAGCCCCGCTCACTCGATGCCGGACCTGTCGGCCGCTTTAGCAGCTGAAGTCTCGCTAACGCTGCTACATGCTTTGGAAACTATTGTGCAGGTATTGTTGGTTTTATTTATTATTTTACGTTGAAAATTAAAACTTTAAAGGCAAGATTTTAACAACTTTTCCCAGAATCCGGCTCGAAGGACCAAATATGTTGGAGCTCGTAGTCAGTTACGTACGTCAAGGAGAGCTTGAGATCGTTGTGTTGTGAAAGTTTCTTGATGTTTGTAGTTATGGGCGTTCAATTAAACGCACAGTTAAATAAGTTAAAGTATATTTAGTTTAGTTATGGATAAATACAAATTAAATTTAAAAAGCTAAAACACAGGACAGACAATCCTTGCGCCGAGTTACGAGGAGATAAACTGGAAAGGTGTCAGGAGGAAGAAGAAGAAGAAAGTTTAAAAGCTAGTTCAGATAAGAATGAGAAATTAAATTACTTACTGGTCACTACTTACTTATACTCCCAGTCGTGATTCGAAGATGCACAAAACTTTTTGAAATTGTTGGAAACATTTTCTGTTGGATCACTTATTTTAATAGCTCATTTAGATTGTTCCCCACAAATAGACATGTCCCACAATGTTGTAGACATGCAGCAACCTCGACAGCGGTCAAAGCGTGTGCACCGCTGCGTTACAGGTGGTGCTTCGCGCTTTACAACGCAACCAGAGCACGAACGTGTTGCAGCACATGTTCGCCACCGTCCGAGCTCTCATCGTCAAGGTAACTATTTTATATCATCTGCTACGTATAAACTATTTTATCTATCATTAAAATTTCAGTCCACTGCCAGATAGAAGTCTTCCCTGAAGAATAGGCATGACGAATAATTTTCGATTTCATGTTTAAATGGAAGACCTTACTCTAATAGGCACATTGGTAAAATAAACACATCGATAAAACTTAAATTAACTGAGATATGAGGAAGTTAAACTCACGTGCATTTTGGATGATATCAAACGCTCCATACTAATGGATACCTAGTGGTGACGTCACGCCTAGGTAATTTACAAGGGTGAGACTAAATTTTGTTCGACAACTACCTTAAATATTGCCTTTATGTAAATAGTTCTTAAATGAAAGTTTCTTTACTTTTTATGTGTTTATAGGTTATAATATATTTTTTTAGTAATTTAATATTTTCAAAATGGAGTTTCCCACCGATTTTTAAAAATGTGTAAAAGTCGTGTTTATAAAATGTGATGGTCGATGCAATAAACGTGTGTACATTTTCGAGCGGATTCATTGTCAACTGACTCGCAACAGTCTGGTACGAGAGTTAATCATAGTCGACTGCCGGCAGCTGGGATGGTCGTGCTGCGGCGAGGAGTCTGGCACGTGCCGCGTGCTACTGCGACACTGTGCTGCACTGTCAGCCGCCGCACGCGCACACGCCGCTGCCACGCTGTACGCCCTCATGCGGCAGCACTACCAACTTGGCAACGTAACTATATATCCCACATGTTCATTCATTCGTGACTCTACCTTTTTTTATATTTTTAAGTAACGAATTTTACGGCCACGAATACTACGTCCTCTATGGCCCTTCTTAATTTTTATATCTTCTACAGTGTCCCGCAGTGTGTTTTCGTCCGAATCGGTAGTTAAATCTAGTCGGAAGAATCGGGCTAAGTGAAGCGGTGGAAAAACTGCACTTAGCGATTTCTGAGCGCTTTTGGCAACAAGGACGAAAATCACATAAATAAAATACTGTCCCAATCACTTTCCAAAACTCACGCTTGTTCTCGAAAACTTTGCGAAAAGAGCATACCGTCCATCTGATGGTAAGTGATCACCGTAGCCCACGGATGCCTGCAACACTTGCGTGTTTCCGACTCTTGATTAAATGAAACTCGATTTCTTAGTTATAGCCCGATCCGGAAAATAAAAACCCAGCATTGGCGTCGCTACTTATCACCTAAGTGGCAACACGTTGTATGTGTCATTTCAACAACAAAATTTACAATGTCATTTAATGAAATAGAAATCAATCCTTCGTTTTATTCGCATCAAATATGATAACATCTTTTATGTCACTTTTCTCTCATTATCATGAATCATTTTTGCCATTTTGATAAATAAATCGTAGGAAATAATCACAAAATACGCAACGTCCACCCCTGACTCTTTTTGACGATGATGATGGAATGTCACATACCTAGTTGCCAATAAAATTATAGCCCTACCAGGAAAATATCAGGCCTGTATTAGCATCGCTACTGATCGACTTTGTGTGTTTTTTTTCTTCTAATATCTAAATAAATGAATTTGAACGTTTTGACAGAATTTCAGCCGCGTCAAGATGCAAGTGACCATGTCCCTGTCTTCCCTGGTGGGCACGTCCACCACCTTCAGCGAGGAATCGTTGCGTCGCGCGCTCAAGACCATACTCGTGTACGCTGAGCACGACACTGATTTGCAAGACACTACGTTCCCGGAACAAGTCAGTATTTTTGTATATTTACCAAGAATTTTCACAGGCTCTTAAAAAAATTCAAGAAAATGTAACAAGACAGGAAAGGCGAAAGTCATTTTTCTCATATCTGGGAGTCGCGAGCCCATCCACTAATTTGTATTTATTAATTGAGTGTCATTTTTATCTTTTTGATGCTAATAAATTATTTTTATTTGATTTGATGAAATTTTGGAGGAAGCGTAATCTGTTTATTGTTTAAGTCGTTGACCTCATAGCTGTGGGTCGTATCTATACTAATATTATAAAGCTGAAGAGTTTGTTTGTTTGTTTGAACGCGCTAATCTCAGGAACTACTGGTTTGGATTGAAAAATTATTTTTGTGTTGGATAGATCATTTATCGAGGAAGGCTTTAGGCTATATAACATCACGTTGCGACTAATAGGAGCGAAGAAACACTTGAAAATGTGGAAAAAACGGGGAAAATTATTCATCTTTGAGGCTTCCGTTGCGTGCGCTGCGAAAACCGTTCGAGATACCCAAAAAATATGTATGAAAGAATTATTCCTCTTTAAATTATCTAAAAAAATGTCCGCGACAGTATATGTCTATCTTTTAAGATTAACTCACAATAATCGTTTTTATGATAATCAAATTTGGTCGAAATTAATGCATTATTACAAATTATTTGTCAGAGTTGTATCAACATAATAATATTATTCTTTATCCAAATAAATATGTTATTGATTTAGAGTATTTAACTGTGAACAAAATTGTCTTTGACATCACTTAATTTCAATAAACATCTTATAAGATAATATCGTTTTAAAATAACTCTGAAACAAAATTCACACGCGCCGCGAGATGAGCGCTCGCCCATGATTCCCAAAATAACTATTCCACGCGGAGGAAGTCGCGAGCACAGCTAGTAAGATATAATACAATTTTTTTTATAACTCATACTTCATGCTACATAAACCATCTTGGTTTCTACAGAGTATATTTATACAGATCGCGCAAAATAATTTGACGGCTCGGAAGTTAGCTGTCGGTGTATTTCGCTCTGCGCGCTTTCACGTTTCCATATAAGTTTTCTACTGCGCAGCGGTCTGCACGAAGTTCAGAATACTGTACCAGGTCTAGTGTATAGCCAATTAAATAATCTACCAGATATTAAGGTACAGCCGATATTAAATATATTTTTTAATTTACTTTTTGTTAATATTTCAAAGTAGTACAACTTCTAGGGTAGTTAAGAGTTATAGATTATTTTGGTTAGCTAATTTATTTATTTAAACTTTATTACAAATAATGTAAATGGCGGACTTAAAGCCATGTAATTTCTTATATTAAATTACAGAAACAACTAATTAGTAACATTTCATTTATTTCTTAAAGTCATCAAGCAAGCAGACAGCCATTATGCTGGTAAGACAAAATTCCCCGCACGTTGTCAAATTCATTTGTTTTGTAAATGAAAGAATATGTCCCGGATATTAACGTTTTTCCAAAATAAAATGTAACCTTCTGGAATATAGGTCCGTTCTGTACCGTAGCAATAAATGTTTTGTTTTAAGTGATGCACAGAAAAAAAAACAAATCAAAACCCTCACAGCAAATCCTTTTTCAATTACACCTTTTTCTTGATATGTTTGTATCTGTAAAATAAAAATAAAAATCCTTTGTTTCATTTATTTTGTGCAGTGTGCAGTGCATGGAATAAAGTCTAGATGTGAGCTAAAAAAAAAACTAGCTATGATATTTTACCCACCAGTGGACACTTAAATCAAATTTGTGTCAGATCAAATGACGAATACAGAAGGTACGGTATGAGGCTACAGTAACCACAGATTACAGAATATGCTATACAGATATTTAACCGCCATACATGGAAACGTACCAACTTTCTTGGATACTCCTTGGGCACTCATACAAAACCATTGATGAGACATTGTATTTATTTTAAATACATCACTAAATAAACATGTGCTAGGATGCAGGTACGTAAAAAATGTCTTTTAAAAATGCAGTTCTATATTTCGCCAAAAGTTAGTGGGATTACTCTTAATTGAATGCTAATTTAAGGGCCTTCTATTATCAGATAGGAGAAATAATCCTTTTTTTAGGTAATATATATATATAATAAGAATTGCCAGTAAGAACAGTCGTAGTGACTAAGGAAATCCATGTATTTTCTAGGTGAAAGATCTCGTATTCAACCTGCACATGATCTTGTCCGACACGGTGAAGATGAAGGAGTTCCAAGAGGATCCAGAGATGCTCTTGGACCTGATGCACCGTATAGCTCGAGGCTACCAGCACAGCCCAGATTTGAGGCTCACCTGGCTTAACAACATGGCGCAGAAGCATATGGAGGTAAGAACCTGTGTTTTTTTTTAAATTGTCTATGATATGGGTACGAGTATGCCACCTAGTGGTCATTATAGAAATCACGTTCTGACGTAACTTGAGTGACGTCAATCTGAAAAAACTGATGCATTCTGGCTTAATAATATGGCGCTAAGAACCCGTGGGTGGTCAAATCAAATCAAATCAAATCATCTTTATTTGTGGTCTATGATACATATCTGTTAATCCTGGGCCCGGACGTCATTTCTCCTTCTTCATTATAACGCTTTCCCGGTTGCATCCTCAGCTAGATGCTTCGGAACTCAAGGCCCGCTTTCCTACTTTAACATGTCCACTTCGCTTGTTCTACGGCATCCTTGGTAGTAGGTTCATTAGCACGCATATCCTGGTTGGCATATGGTGATCGTTAAAGGAACCACGTCAGAGGCCGAAAGGCGGTTCCGAAAAACTGTGAAACTAGGGTGTACAGGTTCAACTGGCCGTGTAATCCACTCGATATGAATGAATAGGTATATAAAGTTAAATGTATATAATCTTTTATATAGAGTTAAATCTATTTTTTGTTTATTCCTTAGCGGTCAAACCACGCAGAAGCGGGCATGTGCCTTGTCCACGGTGCAGCTCTAGTCGCAGAACAACTGTGTGCCGGAGGCCGAGGGGCGGCCTTGCTGGAGAAGGTCACTTATAATGTACTAGACGAGAGCTGCGCCGATACTTTACATCACCATCTGACGCACCACGAGCTGCAGGTATTGTGAAAACTATCTGGACATCTTTCTTTTATTTACAGCCGTACTCTGAGTCTGTTTGTAATAACTATTTTGTACAGAAAATACATACATACATATCATCACGCCTGTTTCCCTTAGGGGTAGGCAGAGACTACGGATTTACATTTGCTACGATCCTTACAGACTTCCCTCGCTTTCTCAACCCTCATCACTCTCGCCATACACGCTCGTCGATTACGGGTACTACTAACATCTCCCTTTTGCACAGAAAATAACATTACGATAACACAAACACTAAAATAAATGCAACGGCGGACTTAGCCCATATAGAGATCTCTTCCAGTCAACCGGGACGTTATAGGAATACAATTAATTATAAGAAGACAGGTGGTAGAAGTTGAGTCAGAGTCATTATCATTTCAGCCACAGTCAGTCGGCTGGGCTATAAATGTAACTTTTGTTCTCGTACGGATTTCCTCATTTTTGATTAGGTCTCGTAGAGAAATACCGAACATAGCTCTCTTCATAGCTCTTTGGGCGATTTTGAGCTTTCTTATGAGGCCCATAGTCAAAGACCACATTTCGGATCTATAGTATGGCACTTAGAGTCGTTACTGACAATTAAAACAAATTTAAATATAAGGAGAATTTTCAATTTTAAACTCATTACTATACGTATAATTACTCCCTATTTCAGCAACTTTATACAATTTATGCGACAATTAAAATCAATTCATCGACGCAACAAAACCACTTATAATTTCGTATCGCAGGCGCTTCTAGAGCACGCGGCGAGTGAACTGATGACGGCCGGAATGTACGAGACAGTGAACGAAGTGTACAAGGTGTTGATACCCATAGCAGAACAACACCGGGACTACAAGAAGCTGGCCAACATCCACAGGTATATTTAACTGCTATGTCATGGAAAAGTAACAAAACATTGCACATTGACGGGAGTTTTTAAAACTGTTAGCTGTAAGGGAAAATATCTGAACAAAAATCGCACTTTATATTTTGAACCAATACTCATAACAACTAACATAGTTAATTCATTCATTTTACAAACTAAATGAGGCGCTCACCCGTATCAAGCAATCCCCTCTGTCCACTTACATTCACCAGTGGATCTGATGATAACTATATTTTCTCTTCAATCCACCGTTCGGTGAATTCAAATATGCTCAAAAGTTTAATGAGCTTACAATTTACAGTGTATTCAATCGTTCGTTCAACGAGGCGTTCACCCGATTGAACAACTGCACGGCAAGCGAGTGTTCGGGACATACTTCAGGGTTGCATTCTACGGCGCCAGATTTAGAAACTTAAATTGGCATAAGTTTATTTCATACTAGCTGTTTCCCGCAGCTCCGCCTGCGTCAAAAAGTAGCCTATGTTTGACCCCGGGTCTTCAACTATATTCAAAACAAATTTCATGAAAATCCGTTCAGCGGTTTGGCCGTGAAAGCGTAACAGACAGACTTTCGCATTTATAATATTAGTATGGAAGTATGGATATGACACCTTACCGATAGTTTTTTAATGGTTTTCATTCAATCGTTCGTTCAACAGCAAACTAAACGAGGCGTTCACCCGTATTGAACAACTGCACGGCAAGCGAGTGTTCGGGACATACTTCAGGGTTTCATTCTACGGCGCCAGATTTGGAGATCTAGACGGATCAGAGTTCGTGTACAAGGAGCACGCGCTTACTAAGCTGCCGGAGATCTTTAGCAGGCTTGAGGTGAGAGACAACAAGGAATTCTGGTCATAGAATTTAACTATTTATTTATTTTTGTTACTGTATGTGGGCAGTAAAGATATATTGTATTGTACAGGTATGTAGAAATAGACTAAGCTAGTTTTATGACACAATATCTTCTGAATGAATCGACATATTGAGTCATTTAAATAACATCAATAGCCCTATTTATGAAATGTATGAATCATTATATTGAATGAAAATTGTTCGAAAGATGTACTATCTTTCTATTGACTACTACTTGATGCAAATTAGTTACCGTAGCTAAAAAATCTTTTCCGGTGTCAATCCTGACAACTGAAGTTGACTGTGTCTAATATTTTTGCACGATTAAGATTGCGATAGTTTGTAGAATGTTCAATTGAAAGTACAACCTATTTTCCAATGTTCAAATTCCAAGCAAATTCAACAAGACCATCCATGTCCCCAGAACTTTTACGGGCAACGTTTCGGTCCCGAGAACGTGGTGATAATAAAGGACTCGAACAACGTGGAGGCCCACTCGCTGGAGCCCGACAAGGCGTACATCCAGATCACGTACGTGGAGCCCTACTTCGAGCCGCACGAGCTGCGCAAGCGGCTCACGCACTACGAGAGGAACTTTAACATTAGTGAGTAGTTTACACATAGATGGTCTTCTGCAGATCTATGGAGGTGTTAAATTTCTATCACCTAATCCTCTTCTTGAGAAAATCTTTTTGACTGCTGTTCGGATATTACACGCCATAGTTGTAATTTTTTACTGATTAAATTGTTCATTTATACTGTGATACGCTTAAAAATAAATATGTATATTTATTTACGTTGTGTAATGCATGCGTATATGTGCACCACATATATTTACATTGGTATATTTTTTGTATGTGCTGCATAGGTACGTTATGCGTTTATGTTTAAATTTTTCCAATTGTTAATTTGCGCCTACCTTCCTGTTTCATATCATGAAGTTCTACCTGTTGGTTGCCTGGAAGAAATTGCTCTAGCGATTTTTATAGGCCGCCTTTGTACCTTAGAAAGTACATGAATATTATTATTATCTATGGAGATAATAATAATGTTCATGTATTTTCTACAATTTTGTGCAATAAATAGTTATTTATTATAATTATCAATGACATTTAAGAATAAGGGTGTGTTCATAAAGTAAAGGTGTGGCCGCAGGGGCGTGGTAATGGGTGTGGCCTAATTTGCATGGGCTATGAGTATTTTGTGTGGGCGTGCCCTTACTTTGCGTGTATTGAAGCAATTTATAGGTGGTTTATAAAGATACCGAGATGGGAAAAAATCATTGAAATTAATAACGTTGCGGTATGAGCGTGGCTATGGACGTGGCAATGGGTGTGGCTTTGTCTGCATGGTCTATACGTATTAAGTTTTTTTTTTTCTTTGCGGGTGTGGCCTTAATCTCCCTGTAGTATTAACTATATTTCCTACTAGCTGTTTCCCCCCGCTCTACCTACGGTATATAGCCTATGTTACTCAGGGTGAATGTAGCTTTCCAATGGTGAAAGAATTTTTGAAATCGGCACAGTAGTTTTTGAGTTTATTCATTACAAACATACACACAAAAATACAAATCTTTCCTCTTTATAATATTAGTGTAGATTTAATTCGCACCCTATTATTTTAATAGTCTTAGTTTTCAAAAACGGCTTAACGTACTTTCCGAAGCACAGAATCATCATTATTATCCAACAATCAGGTGATCCAAGGCCCGCAATGTCTCAAACTTGCACCTTGTAGGCAGTTAAACAACTGAATTTCAGAGAGATTTTAAGAAGAGATTCAGTCTAAATGTGAATACGAATGTAATAATATATATATATATATAATAAAACGTATACGACGTTTGAACGCAGAACGTTTCATGTACGCGACTCCGTTCACGTATGGCGGTCGCGCGCACGGCTCGCTGTGTGAGCAATGCAAGAGGAAGACCATCCTCACCACCGCGCACCACTTCCCCTACGTCAAGACACGCGTGCCCGTGGTGCAACGCACACAGATCGTGCTCTCGCCGATAGAGGTCGCCATAGAAGACATCCAGAAGAAGGTATGCCTAAATTGTTAAAAAAATTAACTTGTAATATAAATTCTAAGACGCACATTTTGGCGCCAACTATCAGCTGTTTAGATTTTTTACAAATTTGACTTGATATTAATAACGGAAATTAGGGAACGCTTAAAATATTCACAGAATATGGTGAGGGGGGATCCGACTCGCACCTAGCCGGCTAATGCGATATACCAGTGGTCTATAGGCAATTACGCAACCGGCCACTGCTCGTGGCTGCGACGTCGGCCACGGATACCGCCCACTAACCAGGCCATGGTACTCTTTGGCGCCTTGAATGCTCATTTGCCAAACGTAGATATTTTTTATGATAAGCTAAAATCCTTTGTTCATTCGTGTATAATGTATGTGTCTCATACACCTGTGTAATTCGTCCTATCCTAACTCACGGCACGCATTGGGAAACTGGAAGTGCTGTCGTCAGTGTTTGTATATGTACGGTCTTACTGTACATAATTTAATTTTGCTTACGCGGCGATCGCCACGGCTCGCGCATAATACTTGAATTTCACAATATTTATAATTAGAGTGCATTCAAACCTACGGCGAGTAACACAGAAAGGGATAGCCAACGTCAAATTGTAACTTTACCTAAACAATATACTTTTAACTAACTGTGACTGTTTGGTTATCTTTCTCTCCTGCACTCCACAACTACTAGCTCAACTACTACTCCAGTACATCGTACATCTTTTGGTCCTTCGAAAGGTAAGAACTTAGTGTTTTTTGTATCTCTTACTACAGTGGCGAATCGGTTTAGCTGGCCTCTCACAAGCGAGAATCCCCAGTTAAATTGAGAAGGCGCACACACAGTACACGGAGTACAGATACACTGAGATCTTAAGCGACTACAAGACTACGTATAACTGTGTAGTCTTCGTGTCGTGAACTAACGCATCTCTGCACATCTGTCACCGTCAACTACGTGCCAGATTAACTGAGTTATCGATACAAACTACCTACTGAAAAATTAACATTCAACATGAACAAGATGGAGCTTCAACAAACTTGCTTCGGGAACATCAAGACTTTGTGTACCAACTATCGCAAAGATTCTTCATCTCGAAAAACTAAGGAATATCTCAACAAACGCATGGCGTCGCTAGAAGCCCAGTGGCAGGACTTCGAGGCGAGGCATGCTCTTCTAGTACTGGAAATAGAAGACAAAACTATCAACTATTTCTCGGAAAATGTCTACGAGAAAACTAAGGAACTGTATGTTTCAACTTTAACGGACATAAACAGCAAGCTAAGTGCCTTATGCAAACAAAAAAGGGGCTTTAACTTTGACTTAGCTGGAACAACAACTAACGACTCACAGGACTCGGACGAGGATGCTAGTGATGTCCAACGCTTACTCAACAAACAAGAATGCTACTTTAACGCAATCAGCAACGCTATGTCCAAGATCAACGTCTCCTGTATGGCTAAAAAAATGGGAGTTGGAAGATAGCCTATCTATCCTGAAGTCGAAATAGCAACCTATCGACAAACTACACTGGGAAATAGATTTCGAACTCAAAGGATGTAATTCTCACTACTACGAATCTTTTGGAGTAATCGAAGAACAATATGACGATTTACGAAAAAAGATCAACTCAAAAATTTGGTCAAATGCTCACTACGAAAAATCTTCGCCCAAAATGGAACTCCCGGAGTTTTCGGGAAACTACAGCAAGTGGATATCTTTTAAGGATCTTTTTTTGGAGACTATCCATAACAACCCAACCATTAACCAGGCGCAGAAAATGAGACATTTGAAAACTAAACTAAAGGGTGAAGCTGAAACTTTAGTACAACATTTATCTGTAAGTGCCTATAACTACAACTCCTGTTGGGACATACTGACTCAACGATACGACAATCGTCGCTTGCAGTTTACAGCGTTCTTCAACACCATGATGAACCTTCCTGTAATCCAATATCCAGACGCTAACAACTTAAGGAAAATGCATGACGTCATCAAGGAATGCTTGAACGGAATTTCTAACATTGGTCTCGATACTTCAACTTGGGATCCTATGATCGTCCAACTCATGTTACCAAAACTCGATTCTTCAACACTAAATGACTACATGAATGAAATTCGGGATCACAGGGAGATACAAAACTTGGCGGATTTTATATTTCCTGGAAACAAAGTTCATGGCCTATGAAGCGGCAAAGTCAACTAAGAAAGGAAATAATCAAACTGAAAAACCATCCAACTTTTCATCGAACTGGAAAACTTCGCCGAAACAACCTACCAACCGAATGAAGAAACCTAATTTTGATTTTAAAAGATCTTACAACTATCATACCGTTTATGGAAAATGTCCAAATTGCAGCGGAAATCACGTTCTAATGCAATGTGACAAATTTCTTGGCCTGGATACAACGCAGCGCAATAACACAGTTTCGAAATTGAAACTATGCAAAAACTGTCTCTTTAGTCACAACAACGACGAATGTAATACGAAGAAAACTTGTAAGGAATGTAATTTGCGACATCATACGTTATTACATCAATCTAACGGGAAATTTTCATCTAACAAATCAAACTACCTGGAGCAACATCCCTCAACATCTTCACAGCATCAAACTTCGAATCACATAGCTAAAGCTAACACTGAAATCTTACTTACTACGATCCAATCCAGCTGAAAGTGAAGGCAGTTGATGGTACATACCACACTTTGAGATGCTTGTTGGATCAAGGCTCGGAATTGAACTTATTGAGTGAGTCAGCAGGGCAGTTGCTGCGTCTGCCGCGCAAGAAACTAACTGCTACAGTAACTGGCATCGGATCTGTATCGGAAGATTGCAGAGGACAAATTAACTTATCCTGCAAATCTATACACTCCGATTTCACCTTCGAAACGACAGCACTAATTATGAAGAAACTTACGAATAACTTACCCCATTCTACGTTTGAAAAATCACAATGGCCTCATCTGGAAAATCTTAAACTCGCCGATCCAGACTACAATATATCTCGCCCTGTTGATCTCCTCCTAGGCGCCGAGGTGTATTCTCAGATCATACTCGACGGTGTTCTTAGGGGAGGTCAACAATCGCCAGTTGCTCAACAGACACATCTAGGATGGATTCTATGCGGAAAAATGAGAACTTTTAATTGCCATGTAACTCTAATCAATTTAGAAGAACTAACAAAATTTTGGGAAACCGAGGAAATTCATAACTCCAAGGATATTTCCAAGGATGACCAATGCGAACAGTTTTACAAAAACACAGTACAAAGAAGCTCTGATGGAAAATATATTGTCAAAATGCCACTTTGTCCTGAGTACGAGAATAAACTTGGGACATCGAAGCCTATTGCCGTGTCCCAATTCTTACAACTTGAAAAACGACTTCAGAAAAATCTAAAACTTTCCACTATGTACAAGGATTTTATGAAAGAATACGCAGAACTAGGTCACATGAGACCATCGACGGAAACTACGTCTAACGACTGTTACTTGCCACACCATGGAGTCCTGAGGGAGAATGCAGCTACAACACGTTTAAGAGTTACATAGCAACAAGGCGGCCTGCGAAGCTAAACTGCTGTCTCATCAAAACTCCGCGCCATGTGTCATCGAGCACGCGACATGCAAGGACTCATGGATAGAATTACATGCACGGAACAGCTGGCTGATTATTTGTTGCCAAACTTGCCCTCTTCGTGTCTTATGTGGCAATGACGTCACACCTCTCACGATGACTTCTTCTGGGATTGTTACACTGCCCCAAGGATGCTTGGTGCAATCCAAAGACTTAACTATCTTCTCTCAAAGCAGCTACAGCAGCCGAATCACCATGGATTACGGACTTACTATACCCGAATTCAACATGAATAAGTCCGTTAACAAGATAGTCAACTTAACATCTTTTCAAGATGTACCTCACGAACTTACTTTCGAAAAAATTGACGAGAGCATCGCCTACCAGAAAGAACAAGAGGCTCGACTACCAACTACAACTATGTCTAGTCACGATATCCATCAGTATGTGATTAGTTATACTTTACTGGCGGTCGCTGTAATATTTTTGCTTGGGTTGGTTGGGAGGAAACTGTATCCCCGCTGTTTTGTTCGGAACAAGAGAAGCACTCAAAAAGCAAACACCGAACGGCAAACTACAGAGGACATCGAACTGCAAGTTATTCAGCGACCGGACGAGCACAGAGAGAGGACCCATCATACCAAGACTCCCCCGGGGTCATCACGTCGGAGCGTCACCGGAGGAACTCCTAACTTAGCATTCGACTTTGATTAAAATTTACCTATTTTATTTGCTTTGTGATGGCTCTTCCAATCTTTGTGACTTTACTTTCACTTTTAAATACTTATTAATTTCTTAGTTTTTTACTTTACTATTTACTTTTACATTTTTACTTTCAATTAATACTTAACTTTTACATTTGTATTTTTACTTTTTATTCTTTTTGAGTTGCCAAGATGTACGGTCTTACTGTACATAATTTAATTTTGCTTACGCGGCGATCGCCACGGCTCGCGCGTAATACTTGAATTTCACAATATTTATAATTAGAGTGCATTCAAACCTACGGCGAGTAACACAGAAAGGAATAGCCAACGTCAAATTGTAACTTTACCTAAACAATATACTTTTAACTAACTGTGACTGTTTGGTTATCTTTCTCTCCTGCACTCCACAACTACTAGCTCAACTACTACTCCAGTACATCGTACAGTATAAAATAAATAAATAAATATAGTCGATGTTACCACTAACACTAGGCAGCCTGAAAAATGATAGTGTTGGCCACCCAACACTTATCATTTTTCAGGCTGCTTAAAGGTATCTGACTCAGCGTTACGACTGCCATCTATCGTTTATATTTCGTAACCTGTGCAAATTAAATTTTCTGTTGATCATCCGTTTCAACCGTGTTACTTAAGCAGCATTTCTACAGCTTACTTGTTTTGTTGCAGATCAATGAGTTAGCAGCAGCGACCAGCCAGGAACCGGCTGACCCGAAGATGTTGCAGATGGTTGTTCAAGGTTGCATCGGAACCACCGTCAACCAGGGACCGTTGGAACTTGCCCAGGTAATTATACGCCGGCAACAATTATAGCATTATCTAACAGCCTGGCCACGTGGGAATTCGACGTGACGAATATGACCAACAGCTTTTTTGTATAAAAACACAGGATCTTTAAACTTTTTATCCGAACTGCGTCAGTAGGAAGGGTTGTTTTTCGAGAATATGCACGTATGTATGCCCTAAGGCCTCCAGGTAAGGCAGATGGCGTCCAGTGTTTCGCTTTTCCCATTGGCGCGTGGCCCACTAGTCAGTAAGTCACGTAAGTATGTATAATTGTTTGGCACGCTCTGCAGCCTGAACGGCTCGATAAATTTTAGCTTTTTTACTGAGATACTGAGTATATCAAAATAAATACAAAATGGCGGTTTTTTTTTTGTTGTTGTACCGTAACTGGAAATTCGTAGTCTCTGCCTACCCCTACAGAGAAAAAGGCGTGATAGTATGTATGTAAAATTATCGTTATCCTGTTTTTTATTTAACGTGACTTGGTGTTCATTTTTCTTAAATGGAATGTTTTTTTTTTATTTACCTTATGCTTTATTTTTTTAGTAATGGGTTTTACGGCCATGTTTACAAGTCTTTTATAGCCCTTCTTAATTTTTCTATCTTCTTCAGTCCTACAGTGTGGTTTCGTTAAGTCCTAGTCAAATCTAAAAGTCTAGTCAGAAGAATTAGGCTAAGTGAAGTGGTAGAAAAACTGCATCACTTCCCAACACTCACGCTTGTTATCGAACATTTTGCGAGTAATAAACCACCATTATTATGCACAAACACAAATTTTGGAAAATAAAAAACGTGTGGCACTCGGGGACTGCCGCGGTAAAGCTATTGCATAGCATTTTTTATCAACTTATGCAAATTTGCTTGTAAGTCTACATGGTAGGCGGAGTGGGGGGTGTTAGGTTTTATTTTTGTTACGGAATTTCTTGATTCGGTCGCCGCGCTCAAAGCACGCGATAAAAGCTATGCAATAGTAATTCACAGCTTCCAGCCAAAAGTCCTACCTTACGATTGTTCATGTGCAGGTGTTCCTAGGCCCGGTCGCGGACGGCACGCAGCCTCCCACGCGGCTCACCAACAAACTGCGGCTCGCGTTCAAGGACTTCTCCAAAAAGTAAGTTACTATACTTGGAAAGTACGCTCTTACTTGCTGAAGGACGGGGTAGAAAGTTATGTCGAGATTTACACTAGATAAAATCCATACTTAATATGGATTTTAATGAAATTTGGTATGAATATAGTTGAAAACCCGGGGTCAAACATAGGCTACTTTTTGACGCAGGCGGAGCTGCGAGAAAATGCTAGTATAAAATAAAAGTGCTGACTTTCCAATTGTACTGTTGCCAATGCAATTGAATACTTCTGTTAAATTAATATTTTGTTTTATTATTTAGATTGGATTCGACCTCCGTCGGTAGACGTGATTTCTATGTATTTTTAAACTAACTAAAGACCCGCTCCGCAACAGTACGTCATTCTTAAATATTCTTTAGTCATGCGGATAAAAATATAGTATGTATTATAAATCCATTTATTTACCTGCTTTAGATATACATATGTTGTATGGTAATCCATTATTCTATTCATTATCACATCGCGTCGGTTTACATAGTCAATCGACCATGTACACGCTGGTGTCAGAGTTTTTATTTTCAGTATCGACCGGTTTCTATTTGACTGGTGTTGAATGAATGTATTTGGCGATAATTAAAGACACACATGTTAACGCAACAACATATTAAAAACTTATTCAATACTTCTTTAAATAAAAGCTAGTGTACGCTGAAGTAACAACCAAAGGTCACAGCTCAGCGAAGATCTTTACTCACCAAAGTAGTGAGCAAAGCTCTGATATTCTGCTGTGACTCGACTAGCGATCGACTCCAAATTTTTTTTTTTTACTTTACGGCCATAGATACAAGTCCTTTATAGCCCTTCTTAATTTTTCTATCTTCCTTAGTCCTACAGTGTGGTTTCGTCAAGTCTAAAAGTCTAGTCGGTAGTCAAGTCTAGTCAGAAGAATCAGGCTAAGTGAAGTAGTAGAAAAACTGCACTTAGCGATTACTAGGAGCTTTTGGCAACAAGCATGAAAATCACATAAATCAAACACCGTATCACTTCCCAACACTCACACTTGTAATCGAACGCTTTGCAAATAATATTCCACCGTTATTATGCACAAACACTCAAAAAAACACAAATTTTGGAAAATAAAATACAGCGCCGATACTGCTCTTCACAGCTTCCCGCCAAAAGTCATCGACTCCAAAACAATGTTAACAAAAATACAAAACTTTATTCTGGAATAGACCAAAAAAATTTGATATGGTATGCTGTTGTACTCTCCGATCGAGTAGTGTTTTTGTTTTTATACAACTAAGTAGGCAAACTGGCGTACGGCCCACCTGATGGTAAGTGGTTACCGTAGCCTATGAACGCCCGCAACGCGTTGTCTGTGGTTTTTAGTGTTTTGCTAAAAAGAGCTTATTTAAAACAGATGCCACGACGCGGTGCGCAAAAACAAGAATCTGATCGGCAGCGACCAGCGCGAGTACCAGCGCGAGCTCGAACGGAACTACCAGCGGCTGCAGGAGCGCTTGACTCGGCTGCTGAGGAGGCCTGACGGACACGCAGCGCAACTCAGGTGGGCTTAGATAGACATGGCTTAGACATGGAATTATTATAGTTCGGCCGCTGAAAGAGTGCGTTCCTGACACCTGTCAGATAGTCATCAATAGCGATGGGCAAAAAAATCACAGAAGAACGCTATTCTACTCTCGCATTAGTGTTAATTGTTATTAGTCGATTATGTTAAGTGAGTAAATAAATAAAATAAAAACATATTTCGAGATTTTAGAGAAGAAAATAAAAATTGTATTATTTAGATATTTATTATAAATATTATTGCAATTGTTTAAAAAAAAAAAACAAGTTTAATCAGATTCTGATTCGCTTGAGGTGGTGTTTTCTCGTTTGTTCACGTTTAAGCTTTATTGCACGCCAAAAGTATACACACATGTAAAAATCAGAAACAGTCCATTTAACGGAAGCCGAGTTATATAAAAAACAAATCGAGTAACACTAGACAATGTGATATATGCGCACGAAACGTTAACAGACGACTGTGAGCATCACAAAATGGCGGCGCGTCACGCTTTTTGGGGTTGCCATTTTTTAAAGACAAAATGCTACTTACCCTCACTGGTTTTATTTTATTTAAAATCTAATTTCTTTAACCTATTTTTACAAAATACGAAAATAATTGTAGTTATTATCCATTACTATTAAATAATTAAAAATAAAATATTTATTCTAGCTATTTAAATAAAACAATAAATAAAAAAAAGTTACTACATATTTTGGTATCGATAATTTGTCTGTTAAATTGGCCCCATCTCTACTAAAACAAAGAGCACATATAACTTTGTAACAGCGGACCATAGATTACGAAAAAATATTGTTTTCTAATTAATTTTAAAGGAAATTTAGCACATGGCCTTTACATTGATTGTCTGTTCACATAATAATTTGATTTTTAATATTTAAATATTTGTGAGTAGGATTAAAAGACAACATACATATTATTCGACGCCGTTACAAAGTCACATGGTGAGTTCGATTACGAATTGTCAGGAACGCATTCTTTCAGCGGCCGAAGTATAATAGTACTAACGTACAAAACGGACAATCCCGCCGCGCAGATTTAGGGTAAAAATCGAGAGCAAAACAATGCAAAGATGATATTTCAGCCGCGGCGGGCTGCTATGAGGCAGGCACGGTAAAACACACATTACCTTACTGAATCGTAGTAGTCGTAATCGTAATAAGTATCGGGCTCACCGCTGTTGTTTGGAGTGTCCGGGGTGTGCTATAGGTATAGAACCTGGACCACCAACACAGGCAGGCCAGATTCCTTATTCACGGTCTCGCAACATCCTCTCGTGAACTTTGATCGCCCGCCTCGCTAGCTAGCTGTCTCGACCATCCGTTTTCCATGTAAACCAACATCACTCAGGGCTATTTATTTATTTATTTTATAACTTATTGCACCAGGACATATTATAAAACATTACACAAAATAACACACACACTTACACGGATCCAGTGCTGGCAATCCAGTATCTTTCATGGACACGAAATTTATCCACACACAAAAAATTCGTGTACATGAGCGCGTCTGCGTAGAAGAAATTCGCCACTGGATTGCCAGCACTGGATCCGTGTAAACCAGCCCTAAGTCCCATCGTTTCGCTTCGCCAGCTAGCCATCTACCCGGCGATGTTGTGTACGCTTTATTTATTTATTTAACTTTTAGAATACTATCAACTATTTATTTGGTTGCAACAATCTAAAGTCATATAAAAGCCTCCACTGCTAGAATGATTAAATTTGAACGACAATTTGGCCAAATGATAGATGAGGTGATGATTTAAATATTAGTTTTCTTTGTTATTGAACTATTCTAACACTAATTTTAATATTTTTTATAATTTCTTCCAGCAATGGCTTGAACAAACAAGACTACAAGAATCAAGCATAAACTTAGAAGACACCCAAGACTTGGTAATTTATTCTTACCACCATATCTGATATTTTAAATATTTACTATTGATATTGTTTTAATTTTTTTGTAATTCTCTTGTGTCAATAAGAAATATTCGTAAAAGGATTTTCGTACAATGCCTAGTTATAATTTATTTTAAGCGTAAACAATACATTATGTATTAGAATATAGTCGTGTATTGAATTCATACATTGTAGGTGCTTATCTATAAAGTTATTATGCTCTCTATAATAATATATGTACAAGAATATTTTCGTATTTTAAATCTATTGTCAGTGCTGTTTT
Source organism: Euzophera pinguis (assembly GCA_947363495.1). Lineage (NCBI taxonomy): Eukaryota > Metazoa > Arthropoda > Insecta > Lepidoptera > Pyralidae > Euzophera > Euzophera pinguis. The sequence continues at coordinate 2,062,624 of OX376156.1, read as the reverse complement.
TATACAATTTGTTCTGTCTCAGGAGACACGATTAGTAAAGGTACTGCAAGCAGACTAAACAGTACAGATTTTTAAAGATCAAGGTGCAATGTTGAAACTATATTCATTTCAAAAATCCGTTCAGCGGTTTGGCCGTGAAAGCGTAACAGACCGACAGAAAGACTTTCGCATTTATAATATTAGTATGGATATGGATTTTGGACTTTTTTGTAACAATATCAAGTTTTCACTGACATTACCATGCTTAAGACTTATTCCAAAGAAATAAAATTGCAATATTAATTCACCTATATTTTCTTAATGTCCCTCACCTAGTCTTTTACGATGTTACGGCATTTTTGGTGTTGAAAGTTTAAAATTTAAATGTTAATTTCAGTAATTTATTTTTTGATTCTAGAAAAATGTACCCTTAGATTTATCTGACAAAATAATTTATAAACGAGCTTCGTGAATACAAATAAAACTCTATCAAATACTCGAAATCTTTTATTCATATATTTTTAAACTATAATTAAGTATTTATAACTATCGCCGTGTTTTATACACCGATAAGTCGGTCGACTGAGACATACGCTAATGAATTTGCTCGCATTTGAAGACATTCTGGCAAAATATACCGTACCAATTCCGAAAATATTGATTTGTAAATTGTTAGTAGCTTCATTACAAGTAAATCAATTACCACAGAGATACCATTTAAATTTTATAACAATATGTTCACAATCTACGTTGCCATAATCTGTAAGTGTTGAAAATTTTAAATCGTCCAAAAAAGACACAAATTTTATCATCACATAAAATTTTATGTCACCATTTATACACTTACTGTATATATTTTTTAATACAGTACAATTCAAACAAATTATACATACAGTGTGCAATTTCAAGCTACAATAACTTGAAAATGGGGAGGTAAAAAATATTTTTTTTGCAGAACATGCCTCTGCATTGTCTACCGGACATAGTGAATTTTTCGAAACCAAATTTGTAAACATTGGCGGTGGTCTCTTCAAAAAGAGCTTCCCTTGCCAGCCTTCCGGGCTCGTACTATACCTTCGTTAGGAATAAAGCATATAGACTTAAGTTAGTCGGCTGGTCATAAAATATTCTTATAATAATTCATGAAGGGAAAAAATTAAGTGCTAATGTATTTGGTGGACTAAGAAGGCTTCGTCTATATGAATCGGTAAAAAATACCAGATTGGCCACATTATGAACAGACAGCAATCTTGGTATCACTATGCAAATTAACATGGAATGTGCACCAATAAGGTCTAAAGGCAAAGCCATTTCGCGATCATGACGACAATTATTAGAATAATTATTCTTCAGTGTGCATATTTTGAAGAGTAAAAATACATTTTGAACCTCCATAGCTTTATTTTAAAAACATGTAATTTGCAGACAAAAAGCAGTGGGCTTTATCTACATGTAAGCCAGCAGGAGATAGTTTTTTGAATATTTAATTAAAACTGCGAACATTGGAAAACAATGTCACCTTAGAGAATTTGTTGAAAAATAAAAATTTCCCCCAGAATGTGTTGTGAAGCAGATATTTTGACAAAAAATAAAGTAGTTTTATACTTTAATTAAAATACTGGACTTAACTATAAATGAGGACAATACCATAATCCGTCACAAACTCATAATAATTGTAGAAACAGTCGTGTCTTGCGATACCAACCCAATCGTCCGGTCCTTAAAATATCTTAACCTACATACACATCTTCACTCAGACTCCGCCGGGGTGTGCCACGTCAGCCTCTCCTCGTAGAATGCAATTACCTGAAAGCAACAAATTAATTGTAATTTTATTAAATCTATTTTGTATATTATGAAAATGTACCCACTACTTAAATTATTTACTTTGGCTTTTGGCTCATATATTAATAAATAAAATATTTGCATACTTGCTAGCAGGCAAAATACACTATACTTTACCTAATATAAGATCCCTGTTACTGTATTCCGATGCAAATAAATGATTTCTGAACAAATATTTAAACATGTACCTAAAAATTGATTTGTTGTCGCATAGCGGGATATATGGTTAATGGACAATCGGATAAAGATGCTGAAGTGGAGACTTAAGAGTAGAAACAGAGCCCAGGGTCCTCTGAGCTCCAAAACGAAAAGCTTAGGATGAAACCCAGAAATTGGAGACTGATGTTATGGGATACTATACGAGGGTCAAACTGAAAGTTCTTAGAAAATCAAAAACTGAATCAGAATCATTTATTTTGCTAGAATACATGTGTAAAAAGGTTACAATTTATTTCCGTCTAGTGTATTCTGTCTGCTAGCAGACGTGTAAAATTATTTATAACATTTAATTTAATTATATTGTTACGAGCTCCGGGGTTCGCAATTTGGAGAAAAACACCTGATGACTCTTAAAAAACGTTTATTCCCACAAGGATGGTCGCCGACGTCACTTTACTTCACTTATCACTAACAATGTCCAAAACACTTGCTAATCACAGTCACTATAACTTGTCAATGTAAATTGTCAATGTAAAGGTGAGTGTAATTTTGAACATGAACACTTTTTACATGAGATGTGTTATTGTTTTATATTAATTTTAGTAACACATTTTTCAGCATAAATCATAATAATGCATCATCTTTGCAATATGGTTCTGTCGAGACGTATAGACGGCGATTTGTAATCTCAGCATGGATAGTAAGATTCACATCAAAAGTGTCGAGAATCCGTGAGTCATACAATATATTAATTAACGAGAAATATGTGTTAGTTATTTCCTTCTCAATTTACTATTATTATCTATTAATAATAAACGGTTGTTATTAATTTATTTGATCAATATCATGCAATTGTTTACATAATAAAATTATTAAATATATCAGTTAATTGAGTAGGTAGGAGCACACTAGCAAGTTATTCCTTTTATTACATCTTTTTAAAATAGTGTCCTTTCACGTCAATACATCTCTGCATCCGATGGAACCACTGAGAAAAGCACTTTGCCCACTCGCCTTAGGGGTCTCTTCGACGGCGTTTTGAAACGCAGCCACTGCGTCCTCGGCGTCCATAAAACGTTTTCCTCGAACTCGATCGTTCGCCTGGCGGTGTGCGACGAGGCGTTGTCGTGGTGAAGGAGGATCCTACTGCGAGGTCGTTTCTCCCGAACTTTTTTCAAGACAAGTGGCAAACAATTGTTAGTATACCACTCTGCAGTACTGTTTTTCGATCCTCTAAAACAATTGTCGCGTAATGTCCGGTCCTTCCGAAGAACGAGGCCACCATCTTTTTTCCCACGCTTCGACCTCTCTTCACTTTAGTTGGCAACTCCTCGGAAGAAAACACCCACTGATCAGACTGTATTTTGGTTTCGGGATCATAACAGTAAATCCAGCTTTCGTCACCCGTAAGTATGTCAAACACAGCATTTGAGTCACCTCCGTTAAATCTTTGAACCATTTCATGGCACCAATCAACACGACGGATTTTTTGGGCCTCGGTCAAATCGTGAGGTATTCACCGGGCACAAAGCTTTCTGACCACTAAATGTTCATGCAGGATTTTGTGCACTTGGCTCATACCGATGCCTAAACTAGCCCGAATCTGCTGATAGGTCACTCTTTTGTCAGTCTCTATCATACGCCGCACAACACTGATGTTATCTTCAGTCGTCGCCGTAGAAAGCCGCCCCTCACGCAGATCATCGGTGAGATTAGTGCGATCACGTTTGAACTCATTAAACCAGTTGTAAACAGTGGCACGAGATGGGGCTTCATCGTGAAAGGCCAATCGAAGTCTATCATAACTTTCTTGTTGACTTAAATGACAACGAAAGTCATAAAAAATCATTGCACAAAAATTTTTTCGCGTTAAATACATGCTGACGTGACACAGACAATTTTCAATTTGCCGCCAAATCGTAAAACAAATGAAAAATAATAAAATACATACTCAATAATATTGGCAAAGAGTTCCATTTTCAAAATTTAAACTCATTTTTTATTATACTGTTTACAAGTGTTCAGTTCTAAAGACTTTCAGTGTCGCCCTCGTACACTTTTCAACTTGATCTGACCAGGGATTGAACCCAGGACCTCAGTAGTGTGGGGAAAAAGTTTCTTCGCATTTTTAAGAAAATTCAAAACATTTTTTAATATGGTTTATTTACATTTAACTAAAGTATGTAGGTGCCATTTTGTTCGATTACTTTTTGCCATCTTGTAGGTTGGGGCATGATCCCATTACTATAGAAATTTTGAAACTTCTGATCAAAATACCGCGACAAGAGGTTTTGACAGTCCTCTCGTGATGTTAACCTGACACTGCCAAAAAGAATTCTGAAGAGACCAAAACAGGTGGAAATCTGAAGGTGCATGGTCAGGACTATACGGCGATGTATTAACAACTCCCAGCCAAACTTTTAATTTTTGGTAATTGGCTAAAGATGTGTGAGGTCTAGTGTTATCATGTTGAAAAACCACACCCTTTTTGTTGATTAATTCCGGCCGCCGTTCAACTTTTTGCTGTAATCTCATCAGTTGTTCGCAGTAGTGTTCAGAATCGATGGTCCTGCCTGGTGGAAATGGCTCATAATGAATAATGCCCTTCCAATCCCACCACACACTCAGCATCACCTTGTTGAGAGTTAACCCGGGTTTCGCCATAGTCTGTTAAGTCTGACCGGCCTTTGACCACAACCTTTTTCGCACGTTCTTATTGTACGTGATCCACTTTTCATCACCAGGGGCCTTACTATTACCTCTTAAAGATGGCGCAATACAAGATGAAGGCCGACATCTCGTTTACTCACTCGTTTCTGCCCTGCTATTAGAGGTGATGGTAAGGGCCCAGTTATTAGCTTCTTCAAAATGGTTCGGTTTCATTACGTCGTAATGAATCACAAATGAGTACACGGTTCATTAGTTTCTTTCAGTGAGCTTGTGAGGTACCCAAATATCGAGCTTTTTTGTGTACCCATTTTTTTTGTTTAGTGGTCAACTCCCAGTTCTTCAGCTACGTCGTAACTACTGATATACCGATCTTGCTCCAATTTTTTCAAAAATAGCATCCATTTTATCCGTAATAAGGCGACCAGAGCGACGTGCATCTTTGACATCAAAATTTCTGGATTGAAAACGCTTAAACCAAATTTATGCTACTCTCACAGACACTGCATTAGGTCCATAACCAGTCGCAGTTTGCGTTGCATTTTTACCTTTTTGTAGTAAAATTTTAAAATGTATCTAATTTCTTCCTTAGATTCACTCATCTTGACAGTAATTCCTTAGATTCACTCATTTTGACAGTAAGAAAAACAAATGAAAATCACACATTTTCGTAATTTGAATTTGGAATTATCTTCTTTATAATTTTAACTTTTAATGATACCAAAACTAGCCAGATACAAATAGTATAGCCAAAGAGATTTTATTACCATTTCATACATACTTTATGCAAAAAGACTTTTTCCCCAACCATTTACATTACAGCCTAGCCAGGGTTACAGTATGGAGATATTTTTTTATAGTGTATACTTGCCTGTTGTGGACATTTGACATTGGCGATCTTTGCCGGGACCAGTTCTGCCTCGTCGGAGTCCGCCCATTTTATTAAGAACATGAGGTCGCCTGTCGCGTCCGACGCACCTGCAAACAAGTGCCAACTAGTTATACCTTACAAATATGTTCTAAAACCTTGGGAGTAATAAACATTTACACAGATCTATTGTAAATTGAAACTTTGGCCACTTTATATTAGTTTTTTGTCACAACCCCCAGGATGCTGCAACCCTGGACAAATAAATTTGTACAGAATTTGGCTATAAATACCTTGGTGGTTAATATGTTGGTGAAATATGTTTTATTGACATAATGTTTGTGAGATTACCGCAACATGTGATGGTTAAATTGTATTTTACTGTCTGTTGCTCACTTTGCCAGCATAAAAAGAAATATAACCATTCATAAAAATTTATAACCTCTAGGATAAAAATCTTTTCCTTTGTGATCATTTGTTGGGAGCTGTAACGTATATGTAAACTGTCTCAGTTTTAGTTTTCTTGTTTAACTAACCGACAAGTAAGGAGATAATAGTTAAAAGGAGATAGTAAAAAACCTACCTATAATCTTTTCAGCCTTCAATCCCTTATCAAAGCCAGACTTGGTCTTCTCATCCTTGCTTCGTTTCTCTTTGGGCTCCTCCACAGAAGACACGCTGGTGCCTCTGCCCTTCCTAGCTGAACCAGCATCGTCACTCGACTCTCGTACTCGTTTCTTACCCTTGTCCTCAGGTTTCTTTGATTTCTAAGAAAATATGGAAAAGATAAAAATCACATGGTGCATTGTAAACAATTGAAAATGCATAATTATAATTTCTCAGAAGGAAATGTGTAAAAGAGTATCATTTTAATTTATTTTGAGAATGGTCTTTTGTTAATAACATTCACGCAATATTGAAAATAACAATAATAAACATGTACAAAGACTCGCAGACCTTTTTAAAAAAGAAGAGAACATGTTTGATGACATGATGAGGGTGATGAACATAGAGGAAGCAAGTGGATTTGTTATGATCGTAGCAAATGGAAATCAGTAGTCCTTTGCCTACCCCTACGGAAAACAGGCGTGATCATATATATGTATGTAAGTTTACAAAAATTACGACACTTACTTCTTTTTCTTTCCTATTCTCTTCAAATGTTCTGATGAGCTCCTCGCAGTCGAGATTCTCTTCTGGTTCCCATGTACTCTCCTCCTCCTTATAACCCTTCCATTTCAGCAAATACTGAACCTGCAAAAACAAAAAACAATTCAATACTACCGCTTACATACATGGCGATATTTATCTAACAACATTTTATTTCTGTACCTATTTACAAAGCAAACGGCGGTACGCCGCCCTACATAAAATAACCTCTTAGTACCTGTAAATTAGGTTTAGCGTAGGTATGAATAGGTTTAAAAAAAAGTAAATAATAGGATTGTAAGAACAGTATTTTTTGTGCTAAGTAAATGAAAAAGAAACTCATACCGGTAAGTGAATATAACCTGGAAACGTAAATATATTTATGGAATAACACTAACCTTTCCCTTGACAGTCCTTTTGTCCAGCACCTTCTCCACAACATATTCTTCTTCGCTAGATCCGTCACTGGTCTCACCTTTATCTTTTTTATCTTTCTTTCCCATTTTTAAAAGAAAATCTTCTAAATAACAACAAACTCTCCGCGTCGCTATACGTCTGAAAAATTTAGGAATGCTAAAATGGCGCGATGCCGACACAATTAAATATGGCGACCAAAACCAAACTTGCTTTTCCCCGCGTCATTTAATGACATAAGTGACGTGTGACTTTTTTCGGCAGTAAATGTTGCCATACTATCGTTATTGATTACCTACCTATTGTACAACTTTAAAATTAGCAAAACAGGCAAAAAGTAAACATTATTATCGGTACCTACTTTTAAAACATTAGATAATGGATTTGCCTTGAAAATCTGCCTAACTCATGAATTGATATCGATAGCTTTTTCCTTCGAGTCCCTTCACAAATGTTTGTTTGATATTTGACAGGTCTGTTAGACATAAGACGAAGAAGGGATGGCGAAATGACATCTGTAGCGAAGTTCAGACAAGTCTCTCTTTTTCTTTCATTCATTCACATCAAAGTTGATTCTCGAAACTCGCATCGCAACGCAACTCGTTATCGAAATACGTATCAAAACATTGTCGCAATTCGCTGCAATTTCACTTTAGTTAGTTTGGTCAGTCAGCCTGTTGCATCGCTTTGCAGCTCAGTTAGTGTTTTGACTATTAATCTGTTCAGTGATTTATTAATCAACTACTCGCGTAAATTACAAATAATTTGTTCATAAGTGTGTCAACGTGTTAAGTGAACCATATAGTGATATAAAATAGTGATTAAAATGGAAATAACACTACAAGGCAACAAGTTGTGTGTCTAGTCGAGTGGTTTCAAATTGACTTTTGACGTCACACAAGGCAGCCAATCAGTTGGCGGGAAGAGAAAAATAACTTTATAGAAATATAAGTCATATGTTTTGGTTATATTGTGCAAAATATGAATGGACCGTGAATACATGAAATAAATATGCTATTAAAATGCACTGCAGACGGGAGGCCGATCAAAGTGAATGGAGCACCAACCAGTCAGGGAAATGGTGCGAGAGGTAAGGTCCGGAATTACATACTATTCAATATGTTAATTTTATTGTAAATTTGATCTACTTTAAGTGGATAAACGAAGAACATACAAATGCAATATATTTTTAGATAAAGTAGAAGGTAGCTATGTCATAACAGATTTTGTTTGACGAGTAGACGACTGCTATATTTTTGCTTTGGTACATTCTATATTGCTACACATATTTTGTATATTTACATCATTCTGCTTAAATAAAATAACTGAATTAGTAGTTGTAGATACAGACTCCGTTATAATAGCCAAACGTTGTTTACAATAATTTATTTAACAATCATTTATTACATTGATTGATTACAATAATCTCAAGACAAAAATCTCTGAAAATGTGGAATCTGGAACTCGTAGAAATGGTGCAGTTTTTTTTAAAGTATGAAGACTCAAGACAAAAGAAGTAACGGCTACCTACCAATAAAAATGTGAAGATGAAATAAGAATGCATTCATAGGCTTGGCTATGGTAACCAAGTCTAAGTTCGTAACCAGTTACAGGACTGAGTGGTAATTTACGTTTAAGATTTTAAGCTTTTACAATTTTCATGTTTAACTTATTGCATACTCAATCGAAAAATGTAAATATATAAAACGCATATAACGTGTTTAGTTACCGCATACGTAAAACACAAAGCATGTGATAAACTGACATTAACTGGTTTCTGGCTTTTTAAAGTTCATTTGCATACTTGTGGACATATTTTACTGGTACAGCTGCGATTAATTTGCAATAACGTTCGTAATAAATTAATAGTTTGTCAAGGACAACGATTATCACTTTAATGGTAAATCTTATAGACACAGCTATTTTTGATGTTTTTCTTGTCTTTTACCCATTAACCACTAGACCAAATCCGATCTTGAAATTATGTGGCTTTTCTAAATAATAAATCCTTCAATCATGTCGATTATTCCTACTTTTACCAAATTAGAAAAAAGCCACCTGAAATAATACGCGTAAATTTTGAATTCACTTTCCACGATTGTATCCCATGAAAATAATTCATAACAAATAATTTGGAATGGGTCACTTAACTGTGCGATCGAATTTGCTCGTCGCACGTGCCGATCGCCATATCCAAAAACTAAGTTATACTGCGAATAATAATTTTGTGTAATTCACCAAAAGCAATATAAATGAACAGATATGCTACAAATACTTTTCTACCTAGTAAACTAATACAGTGACCGTTACAGAAAAACCAGTTGTAGTTAATTAGGGCCTCTCAAAGTACTCGCTATACTTTGCTACTCAATCTGTACTCGTTGTTTTTATTAGCCTGATAGAATCCCTATTCAGTTCCAGTGTTTTTTGATGAGAACAATAAATCGATCAATAATTTATTGGTTTAAACACTAAATTGCCAATAATGCGTCATTATCTTAGCGAGACACATTTGTTCTTCGACCAAACTTCATTCTTTGGCTTAACTCGTACATTCGATCCTAGTTAGTGCCTGATGTGATTTTTTTAATAGTTTATACATACATCCTTAGTAGTCTGAAATCAACAAACAATAAATAAATGCATTATTATGAAACATAACTATTCCATTTAGAGCTTCTCTTAAAGGAAAGTTATGTATGTAGGCAAATCTCTGTTAACGATACGATTTTAAGAATATTACATACTGGCTTTTCCCCGCAGCTCCGCCTGCATCAAAAAGTAGTATATGTTTGAGCCCGGGTCTTCAACTATAAACATACCAAATTTCATCAAAATCCGTCCAGCGGTTTGGCCGTGAAATCGTAACAGAAAGACAGACTTTCGCATTTAAAATATTATCAGTATGTATAAAGAACTAATAAAATATATTTATTGTTCATGATTTTGGCCGATTACCTTCTTATAAATTGGAGATAAACGTAATCCGAAATCCACTTGTTTGTTTATTTATGGAGTTCATAAATGATCGGTCAATATTATTAGTAGCACATCAAAGGGAGAGGAGTTCCGGTTCGAAATTGTGACTGATCTTTCATCAGTGGGTATCAAGGGAATAATATTAATGATTAAAAGCGATTTAATTTAAATTCTATAAATATGTCCTAATATCTTTCTTAAGACGGATTCAGGTTGGCAATAAAATTAAATAAATAATTCGTATCACAAGGTCTTTCTTGCCTTGGTCGTTAAAGTGTTGGTGAAATATACCCAGAATTATATAGTTGCGCTTTTCTCGTTCTATTACGAGGGGCATGCCAAAAGTAATTAGATACTCTTTTTTACTCTATAATTTAATACTGGCATGTTAGACACCATCTTAAACCTTGGTACTTTAAAAGCAAAAAAAAATCGTATACGATATCCTTAATGGTGACAAAAATTAACTATAACTATGTTACCAAAACAAAACGTCAATAGACTATTTGGTGCCTTAAAGATGAACGAACACCAATAAAATGTTGCAGTGCGCGGTTCAGATGGCTGCCTCGTTTTTTTTAAAGACCTGTTATATCGCTTCTTTGGTGCTACAATATTAATGAATAGTTAATTCTGAGTAGTATGTGTCAGTTTGGGGTCCAGTAATATTATCATCTTGGTATGACAAGCGACCGAAGTAAGGAATCCGGCACCTTTTTTAGCACTTCGACAACGCCCCCTAACAAACGTTGTCAAGACCCTTTTTTTTATTAAAAAAATATGTCCATTCTACCTCGCCCACCATATTCCCCTAACTTAGGACCTTGCATTTATTACTTCTACGCAAAAATTAAAGAAAATTTCAAAGGAATGATATTTTGGAGTAAGAAAGATGAACTAGCTCCCTATAAATTCGAAATTCCTTAGATATCTGGAAAAGAGTGGCCTGAAGTACTTTACAAGTGGCTTATACGCATGAAAAAAAAGATAATAGTAATAATAAGTGTTATATTTTTTTAATATCTAGTTTTTTTGGCATGACTCTCGTATAATAATCAATAAATACATAAAGCCTAAGCACTCGTCACGAACTTCCTGCATATGTAGCTACATGATTTAGGCTCGTATGAACATTTTCATTTAACTATAAAATTAAAAGTTTGAGTAGTTGATAATATCACTTGCTTTCCACAGTTAAGTATGTCTATCTGTTTATACCAATTAAGGGTAAATTGTAATTTTTAATTTGTTCTCTTGATGATAATGTCTTTTGATGATTTAGTTAATAACTCGTCAGGATTGTAATGTTTGCCAAATAAAACGATTTTAACATTATTAAAAAATATTTGTATGTAATTTTTTTATGGTGCATTACAATGTTTTTAGTTATTTATATTCGAATAAACAATAAAACAGTTACTGTGTTTTTTCTTAGAGTAAGGTAAAATAAGATTTATTAAATTATATATAACATTATAATGAACTGTTTTTGACAAACAAAAACATTATCCACTGTAAAATCGGACAGTTTGATAAGAAATACGAGACAAACAAAGTCTAAATATAGACAGAAAAAGTTTTAAAAATGTACGAAATTTAATGTGGCCAGTGGAGTTTTTCAAAATGCATGTGTATAGAATATAGATTTTATCCACTGAAGGTAAGTTTTGGTGTTATCGGCTGATAGAAATTATTCTTGTGATATGTTATAATATTAGCAAATCAAATCAGCGATATGCTCTTACTTGGAGTGAAGAAGCGGGTATTTCTTAAATCAGTCGTATAGTAGTCGACCGACCCGCCGCTAGTTATCTTCATGTTATCAGGGAGTCATTTCTTATCAAGGGGTCAGAAGCGGCGCCCGCCCGCTCTGTTTAACGCATGCGCGTATCATATGACCGGTGGCGGACTGGACCAACAGTCGCAGACAGACCACAAATAACACAATACATACTGCCGCGACTAAACGACTAAATAATTTTATAGAGTAAATTCAACAGTCGAACAATAAGAGGTTACTTAACACATGTTATTTACCTATACATTGCATTCATTAGTCTGTTTTTCTTATTTCCGATTGTCGATTGTATTTTCGATTTATTTTATCAATAATCCTCAGAAACAAACAGATCACTTTATTTAAACTAACAATAGGGGCTGCTCGTACGGACCTTTTGGTGTGTTTTGACTATCATTTGAATTTATCTTTATTTTGTTTATGATCGAGTCAATACTGTACTAACAGTACCACTATACTTCCGCAGTAGTAACAACCGCGGCAACAACCTAAATATATGCTAATCAAATTGTCAGCCTCATACATGACGACTCGATAATAGTAGAGCCCACTAGAGGCTTTAGAGAATCTAAAGTACAGTAATTTAATGGATTTAAAATAGTTTGAAACTCGTTCAAATTCCTCATTTATTTGTAACTAGCTGTTTCCCTGACAAAAATTAGCTTATGTTAGACCCCGATCGTCAATTATATTCTTACCAAATTTAATCAAAATCCATGCAGCGGTTTGGCCGTCAAAGCGTAACAGACAGACAAACTTTCGCATTTTTAATATTAGTTTGGATAATATGGATATGGATAAAAAAAAAAGTATTTAGCCATAACGAAAAGGATGCCGAACAAAAGGAATACTAGTATATTTCACATAAAACAACCGAACGGAGATGAAGAAAGAAATGAAAACATTCAAAGTCCACCACAAATGGGGAGATTTCGAGGTTCAAGAGTAGGAAGGCCTTGTAAACCACTTTCAAAATATAGCACATTATGTAATATATAATTGGGTCTACAACGATGAACTATTAATTTAATATTAGTAACTAAACATCTTGTTTGTCTATAATCATTTATTCCACTTAATAACCACAACCGTATTTTCATTGTTGATACATGTATAGTAGATCTGGGAGAAAGATATATCTTAACTGTGTTCTTAGGAAATCTGTTTGAAAACTAAAATATTAATTTGATGCGTTTGTAGTCTTACATACAACTTAATATCATATTTTTCGGCCTAATTTACTTGACCACTTGATAACAGCCGATTTATTTACTCAAAACAAGTCTGATTGCGTGAGTGTGAGATATTATGCTTATAACCCAATAATCAATTAAAAGTGCTTAACACTGTGGCTCAACATTATTTAACAACGTCATGTTTTAATTCAATCTGTATTTACTGTTTTAAATTACTATCATTTTATCGATTTTTGTCATTTGTCCCCATAAAAAAAATTATCATACCCAATTACATCGAAATCATATCGAATTATATTTTCTTTAACAAACTTGTAATTTTTAGCTATAATATTTCCTTGAATTCTTAACTATAATACCTAAATAATTAAATAATATATAAAAAGTATATAGTTTATATTTAGCCAAACATAAACAGATTTTATTTAAATATCTCTAGTCGGAAGCCACTGTCACTATTGAAATGTGGTATCAATGGGACCTAATTAAACTTGTAGGGGAAGCCAATGATAAGATAGCAATTTAGGTCCGAAGTGAATGAAAAGAGTCGATGACCGGTGAAATTGTTCGTGTACTCGTAGGATACGCCTTTTGGAATGTTATTTAATGTAATAAGTGCCACACTCATTATTATTTTATTTTAGGTATTTTGAAGTTCGCATAAAAATTTCAACTTACGTGTAAAAAATCTGACTAAAACGTAGGCATTAATTTAATTTTATTCCCCATTTGTGCAAAAGTCTTTGATATGGCGACATTAACACAGCAATATTAATTAATAGAGAGAGAGAGAGAGAAAACAAAAGAAATAAAATAACAATGGATTTTTAATATGGCTTTTACTAGACATATTTAGCCAATATGCCGAATATCTTGTAAAAATTTAACAAAGTGTTTTAGACAAGTCCTAGTCACGTCTTAAAGCCAACTTAGTACGCACAAGCGCGTCTACTATTCGCTATTAGATTGGATCCGTGGAAACGAGCCTTGCATTGCGCATAATGCGCGTACGCTTTGAAATCCTACCAAAATTAAGCTCTATTAATTACTGCAGCCGCAAGAAGTCCACTGCTGGACAAAGACTACAAAGTCGATAACAAACAAAAACAAACTGCCGACCAACAACGGCATAAAAATAATATTGGTTTCACAATACATACTAATTCTATATAAAATATGTTTTATTTATATCTGGATTATAAACAGGTCCATCTATTTTCTACAGATATGACTATTAATTTCTATGCTACATAATGGTCACCTATGACGTTAGAAAAAATGTTTTATTCATGTCGCAAAATGTAAATAAGTTTGCTGTGGTCAGCGAACAGAAGGACTTTTGTATATGTATAGTCCCTAAGGTTTATTTGCTTGAATAATTGAAGTGTCTATAGGTTAATTATAAAAAAGATACCATCTATCTGGAATTAGTTCGCCTTTGATTTAACTAAGTATTTATTGTAATACATATAGTTATAATGTTCGCTGTTGTTGAATTTTATTTTATTTAAAATGCAAAAATTAATCTTTCGTACTACTGGCAACCATGAACCTTTAGTATCATTTTAGTAGGTAGGTACCTATAAATATTTCTAGCTAGCGGTTTCCCGCAGCTCCGCCTGCGTTAAAAAGTAGCCTATGTTTGACCCCGGGTCTTCAACTATATTCATACCAAATTTCATCAAAATCCTTTCAGCGGTTTGGCCGTGAAAGCGATACAGACAGACAGATAGAAAGACATACAGACTTTCGCATTTATAATATTAGTAGATATGTATATGGAAGTATGAATATGGATATGAAAGTATAGATAGTATGGACTAGCAGCCCGTCCCGACTTCGTCCGGCCTATAGCCTTATAGCCTTCCTCGATACATAGGCTATCCAACACTGAAATAATTTTTCAAATCGGACCAGTAGTTTCTGAAATTACCGTGCGAGCTGCGAGAAAAAGCTAGAACTGTATAAATTTGGCTGGTGTGTAAAAAGTCATCCTACTTAATCTATTCTGTCTATGGTACAACGAGGAAAGAATTCTTTCTCGTGATCATCTCGTGATCTAGTTAAAAAATCCGATTCCACCACATAAAAACTAATAAGGAAATTGAGTAATTGTATAAGGTTTTAATGATGACTCAAGCCTTTCACAATGATTCTTCTAGTTGTTTTTCGTTCTTCAATTATAATTATTACTTATTTGATCAAATCAAATCATTTATTTGCCAAAATACAGCACAGGAAGTTCTTTATAATAGTTATGTCGCTCAATGTATTTGACCTCATAATAAGGCATGCAAATGTCAACTAAATACCTTACCAACAATTAATAAAAATAAGTCCAACAATTATCAAATATACTCTAAGTCCAATTGCTAATAAATACATTGAAAGATTGATGAATATATCTAGTACCTACTTAGTCATTACTTTTGTGCAATTTACAATAGTCAATATTTATATTCTCGTACGGAGTATTTTAACTTAAATATCATTCCTTTAAAATTTTTTAAATCATCTGGTAGATAATTAAATAATGCTATGCACATATTATATACGTTTCTTTTGTAAATATTTTTGTATATTTGAATGTAATATCTTCATTGCACAATAAAAATTAAAGTAGTATTTATTAGTAAAGTAGTGTTATGTATTTTCTTCGAATTAGGTCAATTGACCATGTAACCCACTCGATATGAATGACTGAATGATATTTTTTAATCGAGAACGAGCGTAGTAATGTTTGTCGTGCAAAATGTGGCCAAAATTCAAAATTTAAAATTAAGCCCAAAGTATAAACAGATATGAGTAGGTAATCCGTCTCAATCGCACTTTCTACGAGTACTTAACCTAATTTAGATGAGTGCAAACAAAGTGGGCAACTTCCATCCACGCTTCCATACAAATATTATACTTAAGTGCGAAAGTCTGTCCGTCTATCTGTTTGTCTACCTGAAATGAAATTTGGTATGAATATAGTTGAAGACCCGGTCAAACATAGGCTACTTTTTGACGCAGGCGGAGCTGTGAGAAAAAGCTAGTTACTTATAAAGTGAATTGAGAGCCACCCAAAAAGTATGCTTATAAATGTACTTACGTATGTTTTATTCAATCAATATTTTATCTTTAACTTCATCTATAAATAATATCATCTGCGATAATTTAAGTAGATATCAGTTTTGTATCAAGATAGGACAGTTTCAACATGTCGCCACGCAGGAGGTTCGGTGTTGGCACGTTTTCTATATCGTCAAACTGGTTTTATCTAGATTTCGGTCAAATGATGCATTAGATTACTAATTCGTTGTTACCATGTTTATTGCAAATAAAGTTTCATTCATTCATTCACTGAAAAAAGTCAGTGCTGGCATAATATACTGTGGCATGCCGCATGCAGGTGACGGCCACATGGCACTTCATTTCAGTTTTCTTATTTTACTTAATCTGCTTGTTTACATTACAACGAATAATAACCGCAGTGCTATAATTTTACTTTTGGAATAAATACAAATAATATGATCATTTTAAATTATTGCTGTAATTTGTAATTTCGGCTCGAATTAACTAAGTGCTTAAAAATTTCATCGATCAATCTCTAAATTTGCCATCAGCTGAAGTTAATTTTGTTAAAAACCTAACAATACTTTCAAACAGCAATAAACTTTTTCCCTTGGAAACTAATTAACATTAGTAAGTTGTCTAGAGTGATGTATCTCTCAGTAATTTGATGATTTATTTTCTAGCGAGAGACGTTAAAGTGATGGATCGGTACCTCAAGAGTTTTGTACACGCTAGCTACCGTAGTTAGAAAAACTCATGGTAGATAGAACAGTGGGTGTGGGTTTTACTAACCCATTGCCCATTGAGTGTTGTCCACCTTTATCCCTTGAAATCAAAAATCATGTGGCATTTTGATACCTCAGGGTCTTTTCACATAACAATTCTCTTCTGTGCCCATATGTCTATGTCCTATGTTAGTTTGGTTGACTGGAAGAGATCCCTATTTGGGATAGGTCCGCCTTTTGTTGTAACCTGTATTCTGATACTATGTTCTTACATACAACAATTTGGAAAAATCTTAACAGGCGAAGAAATGCACAAATATGCCATGGTCATGGGTAGAAAGGTGGCGGTTCATTCAAGAGCCGGAAACATCGGAATATCTGTCTTTCGTCATCATTATATTTGTTTTCTAAATAAATATTATTCTTATCATCTCAGACACAATAGGTACCTACATCCATTGCTAAACATAGGCCTCTGTCATAGTTATCCAATCTGATCGATGTATAGCGGAATTAAGGGTTTTCCTGCGTTCTTGTCTAGGTTGTCCGACCAACGCTATGTCGCCCATTACTAACTAAATATCCATTTAGAATCTAAGAAATTATTATTATTTTGCGCTATATTTTGTAGGATAGGGAGGAACATCAAGATTCCGCGATAGGTTAGGTAGGCATGCGCCGGCGCAGTACTAATCAGCCTTGACCTTGCCGGTTGTTTCAGTATTACGTGCGATACTATTGATATCCGTTCCGTACTTAGTAACATCCTGATTTTTAAAAAACGAACGTCAAAGTGGACCCTGGACTTCGAAGTAAACAGCTGAGGATGCAACTGGAAAGGCGCCAAGATGATGATGACGACTTAAAGATTACTAATAGGTAATTAAGATCCTTATGGAATAAAATAAAAATCATTCAATTTCATTAAATATATTATATATTCAATAAGTAATAGTATATTTTAATTTGATAATCAACTGCTTACTTTTGATCATTTGATTGCTCAATTAATTTGAAACTCTAGTAATTTACCTAAATCCTAGATTAACAGTAAAGTGGCCAAATTGAAAAGTTACCACCTGGTTGTAGCTGGTTTGTAATTGGTCAAATGTACTTACATTGGGCTTGGTCAGATCGATCATAAAAATAAGAAAAAAAAAATATTTTCATAGAAAACGTTATATAATAACCATAACTTGAAACAATCTTATCGGTAGTGTTACGTGATGAAGTTTATTTATTTTTATTGCTTCCAACCCGAAATTTATTTATCTATACGCTATCAAAATAATATTTTTGTAGTTAAGAATCGATAATCGAAAGTAATTGCGACGCAAAAGAAGAATCTTATCATCGCGTTACACGAGTTCACAATATGGTTATCCCATAAAGATTTCATTTACATAAAAAAAAAAAATATTCTTGGTCTAACATAATTTTATGTGGAATTTTACATTAAGTAATGGTTTAGCGAAGTAGAAACTAGAACTGAACGTTTGCTTTTCCAAAATATAGTTCCATGTCTACCTAACCTATGCCTTTTAGGTTAAGTCCATTAAACATGTCTGCCTACCAAAGTAAATTCTAAAATAGAAATTAACCCTTACTTAATTAATACTTATAAAAATGGAAAGTATCAGGCCCAAAGTTCCAAGGTCCCCTAATAAATGAAATGAAAGGATCTGAAATCGGAATGAATCTGCGACTGACCTCCTGAAATAGTTCTCTGCCTGTCTAGTCTTCTCCTGCCTACTTCTAAAATATTCTGGTTGACCTATACCAGGTGAAATTGTTCCCATGATGTTGGCCTGGGGGCCTATCCCCGCTTTTTAGTGATAAAATGTAATTCGAGATTTGTCAAAAAAATTACTGTCAACTACTGAAAAACCCGTACCCGTTCAAATATATTTATTTCAGTTGCTGATATGTAGATTTCCCGTCGTTCTACGCCATTCCCTCAGTAATTTTGTTATATCATTGATTTGCTTAGGCCAGCAAATGCTTCAATATAGACGTATCGTTTATTTTTATTAATGAAGCCGTTTCTGAATGAATGCTAGCAAGTTGAAGAAAAAAAACCGGTCAAGTGCGACTCGGACTCGCGCACGAAGTGTTCCGTAGCATTATCCATAAAACCGCAAAAAAACATCTTACACTTAAATATTTATTTTATTCTAGTACTTATTTTTTGTTGTAGCTGTAATAGAAATACATCATTTGTGAAAGTTTCAACTGTCTCACGGTTCATGAGATACACCCCGGTGACAGATAGACGGACGGACAGCGAAGTCTTAGTAATAGCACAGATTACAGAATAGTTGCTATACAAATATTCATCCGTAATACATTGAGTATGTCCATACGTTATACATTATTTCGCCAAAAATAAGCGAGATCTGCGGGTCTAAAATCGCCACTTTGCGCGAATCACAATATGATCACAATATGAATGTCATTGCAAATCCTAAAATGGCCATAATTTGGCAGTTCATAAAATGAATCACGAACAATTCATTTTATGCAATTCTGCTGTTTGACAGTTTTCTATGGAATTTCGTAAAATGGGTCACTTTTACAGAATTGCGTTACTGTCAAATAGCAGAATCATAAAAAGTTACTCTTCAGCAACATCTACAGTTCATTTCTCCAAATTTCACAATTATTTCGTGTACAAGAAGACGTGAAACAATCTAGAACGTGTAAAGATCTAGGTTATTCCGAAATTTTTTTTGGAACATGCGCTTAAATGAGGTAGGAACATCGATTAAAGTAGGTAGGAAAGACCCGTCTAGTTAGACGTCGCCGTCGTCGCAGTGCGAATGTAACGAGAACATCGATATTTATAGGGGGATTACCATGATATATAAAATTCGTCTAAACGCGGCGTGGATGTGATAGCGCTTTAAGGAATGTAATGTATGGCACACATCCCGCTTACTCACTCGCATTTGTTGGATAGAATTAAGAGATTATGGTAGCCCTTTTCTTGGTGTATGCTTCCTTTTCTTCAAAAAAAGTTAAGACTTGATAGGATCAACTGGCCGACACATGGTATTTCTTATAACTAATCTTATGTGTGTAAATAACTAAGGAAGGCGATACCTAGGTACATCTCTATAGAAGTACAATGTAGGCGTTACCCGCGTGCCACGCACGTGATGTCCACGTTTAGCATCGCCATATAAAATTAAGATTCAAGAGGCTTAACTGGCACACAAACATGATACCTTATCTTATTTTTGTGATATCGTTAGTACTAGTAATGATTTTATGGTGATATGATGTTAATTCGTAAAGGCAAGTCAGTTGCTTTGCTTTTGTGTGATCACAGAAATAAGATTAGTTAAAAGAAGTGCCATGTTTCGGCCAGTTAATCCTCTCAAGTCTTAACTTTTTATGAAGAAAAGGAAGCACACACCAAAAAAAGGGCTACCATAATCTCTTAATTCTATCCAACAAATGCGAGTGAGTAAGCGAAATGTGTGCCCTACATTACATCCTTTAAAGCGCTATCACACCTACTCACTCTCGCATTTAGACGAATTTTATATATCATGGTAATCCCCTATAGGTATCGGTTTGGTCGTTAGATTCGCACTGCGATGACGGCAACGTCTAGCTAGACGCGTCTTTCCTACCTTTAATATATGTTCCTACATCATTTAAGCACATGTTCTAAAAAAAAATTCGGACAAACCGAGATCTTTACACGAAATAATAACAATTTAATCAAACGTTGGTGATTATAATTCTCTTTGAAATTTAATACGAAATCTTATTAGTACTTAATTGACGAATTTAAACAACAATATATGATAAAAATTCGCTTGACGAATCGAAACAGTTTTAAAACTTGACGAATTTTACCCTAAAATCAAAATAACAAAGTATTCTTACTCCACAATTGAGAATTTTTTTGTGAAATTTGGAGAAATGAACTGTAGATGTTGCTGAAGAGTAACTTTTTATGATTCTGCTATTTGAAAGCAATTCTGTAAAAGTGACCCATTTTACGAAATTCCATAGAAAACTGTCAAACAGCAGATTTGCATAAAATGAATTGGCCGTGATTCATTTTATGAACTGCCAAATTATGACCATTTTAGGATTTGCAATGTCATTCATATTGTGATCATATTGTGATTTGCGTTAAATGGCGATTTTAGACCCGCAGTACTTCATCATCACGCTATCACTTCACTATCATCACTACATAGTATAAAACAAAGTCGCTTTCTCTGTCCCTATGTATGCTTATATCTTTAAAACTACGCAACGGATTTTGATGCGGTTTTCTTTAATAGATAGAGTGTTTCAAGAGGAAGGATTGATGTATAATTAATTCATGCATAATATAGTCGAGATACACTGATAATTTTAGAGGTTTCTGACGTGAGGTCGTAAATTTAACACATTTTTGGCGCTTACATTGCAAACGCTGGCTTAACCCTGTGAGATAGATCAAAATAATGTACTACAGTATTGTAGATCTTACAAAGGTCTACAAAAAAGTCCGCGATACCATATGTCAAACTATTGCAGTTATGTCACTGCAACTACTTTTTCAGTTAAAATTTGCAACAGTAACGCCGGTACAAACTAGGCTTCATTATTCGTTTCACGGTATTGATCCTTATCCAAATAAATCATTTCCTATTTAAGACTGTTTTAATACCTGTAGATTCTTTTGAATTCTCTTTGAATGAATGAAATCGGACATTCCAGTCCAAAGATATTACAGATTTTGTTTTGAGTTTCAATCACTTGGAGTGGCGCGGACGCAAAACCCGGACGAAGCGGTACTAAGTAGGCCCGTTTTCTTTCCGTTGCGAGTGGGGTTCCCTAATGTT
Organism: Euzophera pinguis; assembly: GCA_947363495.1. Classification (NCBI taxonomy): domain Eukaryota; kingdom Metazoa; phylum Arthropoda; class Insecta; order Lepidoptera; family Pyralidae; genus Euzophera; species Euzophera pinguis. The sequence continues at coordinate 2,040,938 of OX376156.1, read as the reverse complement.
TGACAAAAAACGATACATTTACCAAACATATAACTTTAAAAGTATTCATTTAACAAAACACAGATGTTAGAAATGTAGCTTTTTGCAAATATTGCAAATGTTAAACTAATATTGTAAAAAAAAATATTTGACCATGTATACTACGTTTATAAAATTTGTTACTTTATAAACAAAGGTAAATAAACACTGTCACTTGATAAAAATTATGTGTTAGAAAGCAAGCTTTGTAAGCTATCGCTACTTTCATAACATGATTGACGCTCGCTCGCTCACTTATGTCTTGGTCACGGTATAACCATATCCTACCTTCTGAAACAAAGTCGTAGTAATAATGGTTCCGTGCATCAAAAGATTTTATTTAGTTAAACTTATTTTAATAAGTTTATTTCATTGCAAATTAATGTACGTTTCAAATTCTTTTGTGTGCTGTAGCTACTTTCAAAACAAGGTTGACGCTCGCTCGCTCATTTCATGGTCACTGTATAACCATAACCTGACCTACCTCCTGGAACAAAGTCGGAGTAATTAGGGTTCAGTACCTCGAAAGGTTTTATTTAGTTAAACTTATATTAACATTTCTAATTAGTCTACGTATGAAATTCTTTTGTGTGCTGTAGTTACTTTTAAAAACAAGATTGACGCTCGCTCGCTTTGCTCGCTCGCTCATTTTATGGTCACTGTATAACCATAACATAACCTACCTCCTGAAACAAAGTCGGAGTAATTAGGGTTACGTACCTGACAAGGTTTTATTTAGTTAAACTTATATTTTACATTGCAAATTATGACGTATGAAATTCTTTTAGGAGCTGTAGCTAATTTCAAAACAAAATAGACGCTCGCTCGCTCATATCATGGTCACTGTATATAATGTAACCTAGCTTCTGAACAAAGTCGGAGTGATGAGGGTTCCGTAAATATATGGAATTTAATTGTGTGAGTATAAATCTTCTATGAACTTTGGTTAGATCAAAGAAAACAGATTTCTTAGATTTCTCACAGAGATTTTTGGCAATTGAATCAATTATCAAACAATGCATTTTCTATATGCCATACGCATAATAATGTTTGAAAAATGAATTGTTTTTTAATTTGACATAATTTACAAAAATATTAGTTTTTAAATAATGCTTTGGTGTTACAGAATTTTAACTTTTAATTAGTTTGTTAAATAAATGGTTTTAAGAAAGACTGGTTCATATGGTATAACTTTGTCAAGCAAAAAATTATATAACATTTTTTATCTTATGATAGGATACCGACGCGTGGGTGTCGTTAAATGTATGATTATATCAGTCTAACTGTACACATATACATACAACTGTGTTCCCAAGGAAGGTTGACGTTAGGCAGGCGGCCAGTCGTAAAACATGCCAAAATAACGATAGAAATGGAAACACCAAGAAGGGAAAGCGTCATGGAAGCGGGAGCTGAGGACGAAACTGGGAGAGTGCTAATCATTTTTGTAGTAAATTATAGATTAGTATTTCAAGAGTTTAATTTTACGTAGACTATACACTCCTTTTACCCCGTGGAGGGAATTGATGAAAAATTACAACCAGAAAAATAATAATACGCTTGATTATTTTTCTGGTTGTAAGAATAAGGTTTATTTTCATCCGAAAAGATATCAGATCTTTAGGATCAGCCAATTAATTTTAAAAAATGTTACATTTAATTTCCCTGAAAAATTGATCGTGACGGCTCTATGACGATCTTTTGACAATCTTCCTTAGAAATGCATTCCTACAGTATTCACAGGTTATTAGGACTACTTGGCGTCAGAAAGATCTATGTAGCCGGTTTTGAAAAAGACGCTTAATGAAGTGTTTATCTTTAATTTAACTTACTACATACTTTGTATAACCCGGACGAACTCGGGGCGGGCTGCTAGTACTAAATATAATGATTTTTCTATTTGAAGCGCATAACGCATAATTTTTAAAGACAATGGGAGATAATAGGATCCCGTTTTATCCTCGGGATACGGAACCCTAAAAAGTAATATTAAACCCTAAAAATAAAAAAAGAGTACTACAAAAAAAGTGTAAGCTATAAAAAGCCTAGGCCATTTTTTGTCTTCTTTCTTAAATAACTTAAGATCTTTGCACGGTATAGATTAAGAACTTTTTATAAAAAAAATATCACTTAACCTCCCAAAAATAAACCACCCTTTCTTAACAAGTGCTTCTGATTATTTTTTCTGTATAGTTCAGCACAAGGTCTACTAACTGAATTATTTCCAAAATTTTAAGTCCAGCAACTTAGGAGATAGCCTAGGGAGACGCTAATTTTTTGTCTTCTTTCCTAAATAATTCCAAAAAACTGACCTAAAAGACTACTGAAAAAAATATCATGAATATCTTCAAACTTATCCATTTCGTTTGATATATTACAAGGTACAGTACGAAAAACTTTTTTTTTAATTGACTACTTCACCCCCCTAAACTATTCTCCATATTTAAAAATTATCTATATTTTCAATTAGCTCACTCACAAAATCGCCTGTGACAAACGGACAGACAGACGATACGAGAGAGACTATAAGGCTTCCTTTTTTACCTTTTGAGGTACGGAAGCACGGAGTAATAACAAAGAGGAGATGGCGTATCGAGAGCTGCCTTACAAATTGTGTGAGGATACGAGGGGCCGAAGGCAGACGTGAGGGGATCTAGGTTTGGTCGTGGCTCCGCCCTTATAGATGATCCCCTCTACTTACCAATAGATGTCGCTAACAAATCGAAGATTTCAACATGCAAAAATATGTTAATATTTCTTTAGATTACAGATATTTTGAACATTAAAAACGGACACATATTTTGTGTTACACTAAATCCATCAAATAAATTCGCAAATATGTTATTTACTTACATTTATAGTGATCCCATAACAGTACAGCATTGAAACACTTAAAACTAAATGGTTTAAAATATTTTACAAAATATTCTAAGCTGAAACAAAACGTAAATTAGAAAAATAAAAAAAACATTAGAGTTCCCTCCACGTCATGCATCTTTCACAGTTGAACGAAAAATGCGCCCACTTCTGACGTCACTGCGCCAATGCCCGTAACGGTGCACCAACCGATACGCCATCTCCTCTTTGTATTTGCTCCATGGTATTATTAGATTCGCAGGTTACACTGTAGCTGGAGCTGCCCCGTATTCTTGTTCCACAGCCGGTAATAACTAGCTTGATAACAGCCTGATAATGGACTGCGAGAACAATGACCACATTGTGATACCTACTTTAACTACACACTACACAATGACACATACCGGCGCATCAGACGAAGAACATACTTACGTAATTAATTTCGGATTGTTTAAAAACAACGCGAGATTCGTGGGTATCGCTTGCGGAGACTGTTTGTCTACAACTTTTTAAACAACCGCGAATTTTTAGCAGAATGAGCCTATGAAAAAAGTGTGTAAACATTTTAACGGGAGTTATTTTTCCTAAAAGCACAGACTAAAACTAAATATAACAGTCAGAAAATAAATTCAGACAGTAAATCTGGCTGGCTGACCGGTGATTGGACTTTTGGCGGGAAACTGTGAAGAGCAGTATGGACGCCGTTTGTTTTATTTATTTTAAAATTTGTGTTTTTTGAGTGTTTGTGCATAATAATGGTGGATTATTATTCGCAAAGTGTTCAATAACAAGCGTGAGTGTTGGGAAGTGATACAGTGTTTGATTTATGTGATTTTCATGCTTGTTGCCAAAAGCTCCTAGTAATCTCTAAGTGCAGTTTTTCTACCTGTTTTTCTACATCACTTTGCTTGATTCTTCTGATTAGACTTGACGAAACCACACTGTAGAACTGAAGAAGATAGATAAATTAAGAAGGGCTTTATGGGATTTGTATTCATAGCCGTATAACCCACTACTAAAAAAAAGACTGACCGGTAATTAAACAGGTAGGTAATTTAAAATTTTGATCTAAAAGTTTCTTTCCATGTTTTAAACGACTACAAAAAATAAATATAAAAAAAACTAAGACGAACAGACGACAAAAGATTAATATTCAACTAGTTGATACAGCAACATGGGGAGCCCTTCTTCTGAAGCGAGCAGTCCCATTTAGCGGTCGCCCGACAATTGGTTGTTAAAATAAGAAGTGCTAATTGAATAGTCGCCTGCGCAGCGTGTTGAATATCATTCAAGATCTTTGTAGGCTGATATTTTAAACAAGATGTTAGTTATACTTACTGCGATTGTTCTACGACCCATAGAGATAGAATTTTGGCACAAATATGGATGTTTTTGGCCTTTACTAAGTTCCTCCCTGGCCAAGAGCTTTCTTATCACTAATATGCTTAGCAGTATGCGATACGACTAAGTCCCGAGTTCATCAACTATATAATCAATATCTTAACCATTGATTATTCCCTTTACTCCACGTTCGTAACAAATCTTTGATAACCTGATTCTGACCGCTTTGTTAAAATTAGTCACCCGTTTACACAAACGGCTAATCAGTGATTAGTGAAAGGTGATCATCGAAATGTTATTAAACTACCGTTATTGATGCAAAAATTTGTTTGTAGGATATCTAAAACACCTTAATCTCAGAGATCACAGTCTCATTTCCCGAAGCACGCCCATCGTCCGCATCTCACAAAGGACTTGATGATTGTTGGCCGTACACACTCACTGTGTGGACCAAGGATTTTAGGTATAAAGACTAGCTGACCCAACATTGTCCTGTCTTAAATTTTCTAACGTTTCGCTCAACTTCCTTATTTTTTTCTTTCATAAGAACTTTCGCCTGACAATAATAAACACAACAAAAAAAAGAATTAGCGAAATTGTACAATCCGTTCACTTGTGATGCGATGACTAAGGAAAGGAAGAAGAGACTCTTTTTACCTAATCTCTACCTAATCACACCTACGTTACAATTAAATTTTTAGGTATATATAGTTTATTAAATTAAACTATTTTAATACGGTTTTATCGCGTTTATTACTTATTTATTTACACCTGACGTTAACTAAATAACTAAGTAAATAAGTAATAAACGCGATAAAACCGTATTAAAATAGTTTAATTTAATGAATAACAATCGCGAAAACATAAGAAAACATTATATATAGTTTGTTTGTTTGTAATAACTTTATTGCACAGAACGGCGGACTTATTCCATATAGAGATCCATATCTCTTCCAGTCAACCAGGACGTTACAGGAATACAATTAGAAGAAGACAGGTGGTAGAATTAAGATTTTTTTTCTTTTCTTTCTAGGTATAATTTAGGTAATTGTAATCTTTATAAAAAAAAACATAATTTATGTTTATTAAATAAGATGATCCGCTCTCGTGCTTATTTAAAAATATCCGTACGAACGGACGGAACGGACAAAGATAATTAGTATTTAACTTCCATATTTATGGGACTTCAAATGAATGACCGTATTTTTCCCCCGGGGGTAACTATCTAGTTATTCAAATTTTATCTGTTAAGGATTGTCCGAGTAAGAAGACACATATTATAATGTCTGTAACACCTTTTAAATTGGGGACCCCACTGACAGGTTAGTCCTACGAGACGTACGGGCGTCGACCATAATTTTTGCAAACATCGAACTACGCTTACATGATCTAAGCTAGAGGCAGCGTTCAGTAGCTTGGAATTAAGATAACTGCATACAATCTGTCTGTACATGAGAGCACGCTAGTTACGATCGTCAAGGTCCAGATAATGGCGATTAGATAAAGGAGCAGCCGAGGCAGACTGCGATAACGCCCGTGTTACCACCACGCAAATTATGCGTATTTTATAACTGCGTACGCGCATTATGTGGGTGATTGCCTTCTCTGTCCGTTTTGGTGGACTTCGCATGAATGAATGAACTTTGTTGCATTATTTTTAGAAAGTTTGTACTAGGTAAGTACTTATGTTGTCCCCTGTCACAATGTTTTGTATTAAATAGAGCCACATATATATATAGATTGTCTTTCATTCATATATCGTGCGTGTTACATCAAGTAGATGGAATAAGGTCCCTGACGGTTACATGGTCAGCCGGCCGTATAACCTCTCGGTCTCTCAACGACGTGGGAATCGAACCCATGACCTCTGGGTCTACAGGCAAACGCCTTAACCACTGAACCACAAGTAGTATATTGATGTGTTGTATATTGATGGCTTAGCTCTACATATTATCTGATAACTTTTCGTGCAAAATTAGGGAGGACTTCCGTGCCCCCAGATCTAATGTATGTATGAATGAACACTTTATTGCACTATTGACAAACATGATACATACTTAAAACAAAACAGAACTTACTGTTTTTCTGGAAAATAAATAATTTGATTTCATTTCATTTGAAAATAAGTAGGTACAATGTCTAATTTTTTAATCTGAAAATTTGATGTCTCTAACATAGTCCGTTCAGTTCTATGACGGATAAATGAAACTACAGTAAGGTCAATTTAATAGGTCCCATTTGACATCTGTCAATTTTAGTCTCATAGTGAAGTGACTTGTTAATTGAATACCGAGAAATATCGATACAAACTCGAAATCGATACTGATTTGGTATTATACTTTTAAAGAAATATGAATAAAAAACAAACTGTTGTAATATTAATTTAATACAAGTAAATAACTGTACATACTTCAATCAAATATCAATCCCTGTGTATATGTAATAATTTATTTTTTAAATGAAATGACATAATTTAGTTTAAAAATCCATTTATTCAGTGGAACTACAGCTATTATCAGTGTCATCATCATCACTACTGTCCGCACTTACAGATATAATCAACTCATTTTCGAAGATATTGTCAATTTTAATATCGCGTTCAAAATCACTTTCGATGATTTTCTTTGTTTTTTCAACAACCTTTTTCCAATCTTCTACAGAGACACTGTCACATGCATTTTTTAACAGCGTAAGCATTTTTCCTGTGCTGAAAGGTGGCTCGGTGTTATTTCGTGCTGCATGACCCTTTATTTGTGCCCAAATAAGCTCGATGGCATTATACTGGCAGTGGTAAGGAGGCAATCGAATCACTTCGTGTCCATGCTCTAGGGCTAGTTCGTCGATAACATAGCGTGGCTTGGACGACATAGTTGTATGCACTAAATTCATTAGCTCGACTTTTAATAAATTTGGATTAACTTCCACACCATGTCTTTAGAGCCACGAAGCTATTTCATTCTTTTTATTGGCTTGAGTTGGTGGTTTGTCAACCTGTACCGAATGGTAAGAAGCATTGTCCATTATAATTTTTGAGGGGTTTTCTAGGCTAAGAAGTAGTTTTACAAACCATTCTTTAAAAACATCAAAGTTCATTTCTTCGTGATAGTCACCTGTTGATTTGGATGCAAATGCTAGGAGGCAATCTGGAATAAATCCTTGTGAAGCTGAACCCGCATGACATATAATAAGACGGGCTCCTTTTCCTGATGGTACTTTTGATGTTGAGGCTGCTGTATCATCAGTCCACGTCCGTGAGACTGTATGGTTTGCATTTAACCATGTTTCGTCAACAAATACAACATTGTCCTAATCTGTAATTTTATTTACTTGCCGCAAGAATGTCAGTCTCTTCAGAACAATATCATAGCGTTCTAGGAGAATTTTCCGCTTGTCTGCCTTTTTATATCTAAATCCAATTGATTTCAAAACTTTTGACAGTGACGTTCTTCCGCCAGAAAATAAGCCTGCCTCATTTAATGAAATAATTAGTTTCTTCCTTGTAGGATATTCCTTTCTTGAGTAATATCCATAAATGTGGTTGCGAATTGCAGCAGCATCAAAATTGTCAATACCGACAACTTTCTTCTCTCTCTTTCTTTTTTTCGGTGTTCGTAATCTATTCTCTTCCAAACCTGAGGGTCCATATTTCTCGTTGAGAATTTGCGTTACAGTCTTCTTCCCTATTCCTAATGCATCAGCAACGCGATCCCTCGTTTGTGTCACAGGCAAAAGAGGCCCACCGTTGGCCGACTCACGTTCGAAATAAGTGTATAATTTTACCACTTGTTCGCGAGCTTGGCTGTTTAAGATTATTCCTCGTTTAGACATGGTTAAACCAGAACAAAGTCCAAATAATAAGCAATCGGAGTCCAAATGATAGCCAGGTAAACGTTTGCGGAAGATCCGATCAGTAAGAAAAGCCAGTTCAAAAGATAATAAGGGATACACGGAAATCGCACAGTCACTTCGCACTACAACAAAAGACTGCAACACGTAATGGCGTCGTGGCGTCACTGTAGGTTTAAGTGTTGCCAGGAATAAGTTATACTAAATACTATGAGTTTATACTAAATATTATTAAATATTTTAATATAAAGTTATTGCATAAGTATTCCAGTATAATTGTAATTAAACATATTTCACAAATAAACAATTTATGGTTTTATATTTTTTCGTACACACGTAGGTAAGTCATTACACATACATAAATCATTATATCGATTCAACTAATTCGGTTTTGTCGGGTTTTTTTTGTGGTACATCTCTAGTGATAAAAAAGAAAAAGCGTTAATCGAGCTGACTTTGTAGTGACGTTTAGATTTCATTAAAAAAATAGCTTTGTATTTTACATACATTCAAAATGAATGTCTCTTTAATCGAAACAAATGGTAATAATACCGTTTTCTGTCATCACTATACAATAATTTATGAATTAAACAGAAAATGCTTAAAAAATTAATTAAATCTCACTTTTGCAAAAACAAATAATTGAGTACCCGCCGTTACAAGTACACATTGTTGAATTTAAATGAAGTGTCAAATGTGACCTATTAAAATGGCCCTACTATAGTCCTATTTATAAGCCAGTAGCTTTCTTTCTGGGCTGCTCATTCATTCATTGATGGTGGTGTTACCACGACATATTTAGTTGGTATTTTTTGCATATTAAGGCAACTCCTCCGCAGATACCTACATATTTCCGTCGGGTTGTACCCAACTGTTACATCCTATTGTTCCATGTTTTATATAAATAAAAAAAAATATCATTCAATTCATTTATTTATCTCATCATAAACATAGCAATTTTATGTTCTCAACAACATAACACTCGCGGAAACCAATCAAATATTTGCACAATAGTATTTTTTGTTCAATTCATTTCATAGAGTACATTAACAGTTCTGAACTAGGTAGGTACACACACTGTTATTTTACTACTTAAATAACAATATGAACCCTGTCGGGTATTGCAATTTGAGGAACGGCAAACGGTTAATGGATGGTATCAATTAATTTAATTTTTTGGAAAAAGTAGAATAAATCAAATTCTAAATATTGTTGCGAAATTAGCAAATGTAAAAAAAAATGTCAGAAGATGTCGAAAATAGTCAAAAATCTAAATAAAAATAAAAATGACCTATAATTTTAAGAATAAATAAAAAAAAAAATTATTGTTAATTTTGTAATATCCATTTTTTATTGATATAATGATTATTATATTGTATTAGTTATTATATTACATAATTTATAGTTTGATATCCGTCAAATTTATCTTTAAAAAACTCGTCAATTGTGTAGTAGGTAGATTTTACCTATCACCAATGATTTAATTTTTTTTATAAAAACATTATCGGTTTCTTTAGTTCGTAGACAGTCAGGTAAAGCGTTATATATTTTTATAGTCATAGATAATGGCCCAGAGGAAAAAAGTTTCATAGTGGAGGTAGGTAGCACTAGTTTATTTTTCTTTCTAGTAGGATATCGCCTCGAAAGGTCGTCTTTTTTCGTATAAAATTGTAGATACTTTCGGACAAAATTACAAGCCTCCATGATGTAAATTAATGGTAAGGTCAGTAAATACTTTATTTTTATTAAATATTTATTATTATTAAATAACTAGCGTCCAACTTCGGCTTTGTACGGGTGCAAACTGCAACATATTTATCCGACTTTAAAATGGATCTTATTTCACACCCAATTTAGTATATATAAATGCCGATGCCGATGGGACAAATGGCTCTCAAATGGCGACCACGCACTGGAAAACTCGGCATTGTATACCCACTATCCAGAATAGTCAGATGATCTGTAGAAGGTCGCAGGCAAACGCTGGCTGCAGACCGCTTCCAACCAGTCATTCAGAAATCCTTAGAGAAGTAGAATCCAGTAATGGACTGACTGCGATTGAAATGATGATGATGTAAAAACCCAATTCCAAAACCTTGCCCAAGAATCGCTTTACCTTTTAGTGAAAATAGTGATATCAGTGTAGTTTTTATTTATCGCGAATTTATACAGACAATATGTGCAAGCGACTTTGTTTTGCAGTATGATAGATATCTATTCTATCAGATATTGTTTGTCTGTACAACGACCGCCCTGCCTCCTACAAACGCCCGATAACGAGAATTTCGGTATTTGTTCAACGTGACCGTGAAATAAAGTAACCTTTACAAAGCATTGTCCTGAGTGTATTTCAAACTTAATTCTGGAGTCTGCTAACATGCGATGTCTTCTTTTCTCTTCATCACCATAAGATCATGTTTCCAGCTTATCGAGTCGAGTCTTATTTTTGCAAACTATATATTTTTGTCTTTTTCTATATGTATGTGTAAATTTTGGAAAAATTTGATCTTTATCTTTCCAGCCCTTTTAATCAAGATCCTAGTTTTGATGGTATTTTAAATGAAGCGTTGTCTGATCTCCGAAATAACTTCTTCAGGGAAACCAGACCAATAGAGGTATTTATCTAGAATCCAGAGTGTTAGTGGCTAACTGAGTCACAGTTTCAAGTTGCCTTAAAAACAAATGCCATGAGTCGACCAATCAATGTCAGGTCGCGCTCGTCGTCGCTTGACACGCTCGATTACGATTTTCGCCTTCTTCTTTCGTGTCAATGGCAAAAAACTACACTAATTTGGCCTAGTAAGATGCAACATCCACGGTCGAGTTTGAGGCCACAGCCAAATCAGCCTGCGTACAAGCTGCAGGACAGCTGGGGCACGACAGTTGGGCTCTTCTCTTCCTCCTCTTACGACGTGGAGAGATGACTGATCAAAATGGGCTGGGGCAGCTGGGGCACGATAGCAGGTGGTCCATCGTTTATACTACGCCACAAACACACCTATCGCTGCTGGTCAGAACAGGTAGGGGACCTCTGCCTATTTTCCTTACATCGCCCCATACCCTATTAAAAAGGTAAATATACAGCCGACTTAAGGAAAATCACGTAGAAATAAAATGAAGACCTAAATATTGCCTTAATAGCCTCGAGCGGTGGTCTATTCTTGGCCTGAGACGACATTGATCTCATCTCTACCGTTACGTAAATGATATCTATATTACGATATAAGGCTGTAGTTACAAATTGTTACGTAATGTTGCTATCGCTCCAGATGCATATTCCGATTCACAAATCTACAAATCAAGTAGCACCAGTTCTGAGTGATCTTACTATAAACTCTAAATACTTCGTATACTTACCTATAAATCTATATTTTATTTAATCACTAACAAATTTTTGTTTTTTTTTTATCTAATGTAAACATTTAAAAATTAAAACTAACTATCCTATCTAAAAATAATAAATACAAAAAAAAAACTAAATGTAATCTAAATTGGGTCGCTTGGGCAGAGTTCCCATCACGCAGGCAGCATTCCCGCGTTGAATAGCTATGCCTATTCGCTGAGCGAGAAAGCTGCCCGCGCGAGGGTCACCCGTTGCCTCTTTAGGCGTCTACTGATCTCCCTGTGAAAACCCCGCGCACCGGCGCCCCATGGGCCTAGTGTCTCGACTAGTAACAAATTATATTTTTTCTTAATTCCATCTAAAAATATACTATCCCGAATGTTCGGGTTGCCAAACTATGTTGATGTTAAATGATAAACTTGTTAACTGATAAAACTATATTTTGAACCACACACGACAATTTGCAACAAAAGTAAAAGATGATATTATGTTAATGAGTCACACGGCGGCGCTCATAATGACCGATTGCGAACTGAATATGAAATGCAATGAATTTATGTGAATGACGTGAAAATGCTGACTCTGTACGATTGCTAACTTGTACAACGAATTTTAGCCGTTCCATTTTGCTGGTTGTGTTCATGAATATTACAAGCACTTAATAAATTATTTTGCGTGCTTCCGCCACCAGTTAGTTCATGCAAACTATTGCCGGCCGGCACCCACCCACTACTATTAGTCCCAACATGCCCGCCACCACTAGCTTGCACATGCAACACGTGTTTCGCCTCTACGCGAGGCATCTTCAGGCACTAGACCAAGCTGTTAATAGTCCGACGTATAAACGACGAATGACACAAAACCATCGTACCCTTCCTATTATACTACTACCCCCACCACTAAGAGGTGGGATTATGAAACATGTTAAGTAATGGAGAATTATTTAAATCAGTTTGTTTATTAATTAAGGGAATTTTTAAATTTTTATGTTTATTTATTTCTAACTGCTCCAAAATGTTAAGCTTTAACCCTTTCTCTTCAACATGTAATATTTCATATGTATGATTAGGTGACAAATTATGATTATGTTCTAATAAATGTTCCGCAAAATGAGACCTCTCTTAGAATTAAATATGATTCATCCAAAAATAAAATTTACAATAGAATTAGAACAAAATAAAGCATTAAATTACTTGGATTTAACTATTACTAGAAACAATAATAAAGTGGAATTTTCGATATATCGCAAACCCACATATACAGATACAACAATTCCTGTGACATCTAATCATCCCTGGCAGCATAAACTCGCCGCGTATAAATCTATGGTACATCGTTTAATGACTGTACCACTCAACAGCGATAATTATAATAAGGAATTGAATATTATATATCAAATAGCTCAATCAAACGGTTATACAAAAAATATAGTTAATAAAATTATACAAAAGAAAAATCAAAACATTATAAAACATCTATTATATGCAGCTTTTTCCAGTTCAGGACATAAATATACGGCGAGTTTATGTTATTTAGGTAATGTTACAGATAAAATAACTAGAATATTTAGAAAAAATAATGTGCATGTAGCCCTAAAACCAAATAATACTTTAAGGAGCATTTGTAATACAAAAGACAAAATTAAGTCAGATAAAAAATCGGGCATATATAAATTGAGCTGCGATGATTGTCAACATATATACATTGGTCAGACTGGTCGTAATTTCAAAACTCGTTATAACGAACATTTAAACGCATTTAAAAATAAACACCCAGAGAGGTCTCATTTTGCGGAACATTTATTAGAACATAATCATAATTTGTCACCTAATCATACATATGAAATATTACATGTTGAAGAGAAAGGGTTAAAGCTTAACATTTTGGAGCAGTTAGAAATAAATAAACATAAAAATTTAAAAATTCCCTTAATTAATAAACAAACTGATTTAAATAATTCTCCATTACTTAACATGTTTCATAATCCCACCTCTTAGTGGTGGGGGTAGTAGTATAATAGGAAGGGTACGATGGTTTTGTGTCATTCGTCGTTTATACGTCGGACTATTAACAGCTTGGTCTAGTGCCTGAAGATGCCTCGCGTAGAGGCGAAACACGTGTTGCATGTGCAAGCTAGTGGTGGCGGGCATGTTGGGACTAATAGTAGTGGGTGGGTGCCGGCCGGCAATAGTTTGCATGAACTAAATGGTGGCGGAAGCACGCAAAATAATTTATTAAGTGCTTGTAACTTTAACTTCCGCAAAGTAACGCCTGAATCGGTTAAATTTCATGAATATTCTCTGAATCAAGTATAACTCGTAGCGGATCTTACACATTGTACGTATCGGGCTCGCTGATGTTGTATAGAGTGTGTATTTGTCCAGTTTTCTGTAGGGGAAATGCATTTACGTTTTTTACACGTTTTACATTACTACCCACTAAAAACCCTACGGCGTTTCCGCACCGGCTGTTGAGGGCGCCATGGGGTCGCGTTACCACGACGCCCTCTAGTCATGGCCTTTCGGCCCCGACCATTGGCCTTTCGGCCTTTCAAAAATTGCCATTTTGCGATCCGATTACGATTCAATTGTGCACTATGTAAAATAAGAGAATTGACACCCAGGAGCCCGATATTTTTGTAATGTTTGCAATGTATTTCGATGAAAAATTGTTCGACTCACCAATTATGATTAGATATCAAACAAAAATAGAGCTGATGGTCCTTTTAACGAATACGACTACATGACCGATTGGTTCAAAACCGCTGATTTAAGCGATTCTCTACCGTTTTTGTTTCTCTCCTCTCACCTATAAATAAATAACATAATGTTGTCAAAGAAAAAAGATAATGTCTAGAAGTTATCGCCCGCCAGACTGTTGGGGGGATTATGTATTTTATCTAATATTATTATCGTAAACGATTGTGTTACAAATTTCCAAGAAATCCTTGTGGCATATCATTATCATCATCATTTTAGCCGCAGTCAGTCCACTGCTGAACATAGACCTTTCTTAATGATTTCAAAAATGATCGGTTAGAAGAGGCTTGCATACAGCGATTACCTTCGACCTTTTTCAGTTTATCTGATCAACCGGTCGGTGGATGTCCAATACTGCGCTTGCCGGTTCGTGGTAGCCAGTCGAGAACCTTTCTACCCCATCGGCCATCGGTTCTTGGCCCTATGAACCCCGCCCACTGTCACTTCAAAGAGCTAATCCACTGGGCTATGTATAGCATTCTGTTATCTGTTCTCATACAGATAAATCTTGGTTTTACATAACTCCAGAGATCCTAGCTCCGTTTTGAATAAATATCAGGATTGGCCCATGTAGCATAATGCTTCTAGAAAACCACACTACACTATGCATGTAGGTAGATGTGTATCAGCACTTATTACTTAACAAGATATAATAATTACGTCCGCCATTGAAGTGTATGACAGAATGACAGCGCACGTAAACATAGCAACAGGTAGCTGACTCCGGTGACAATGTTGCAAAGCCGATGCAATCTGTATGCGCAGGAGTGGCATCTTTATCAACATACATATGTCATATCTTTATTCCCCATTTTAAAAAAAATAAGGTACACCGAAAAGTAATTTTTTTTTTTCGTACCATTCGAAATCTTGCTACGCCGCTACAGTTGCCGTAACGTTTGCCATATCGGACGGTGACCGACTCTCATACCGGTGCAGTCTTCGTGTGCTGTCCAGGGTCTCTCCCGTTTCTCCCCAGCACTGGGCAACCTTGACTTCAAAGACAGTTAGAATGCAGCATATGCAATAGCACCTTCAAGACCAAGTTCGGGTTTGCGAGTCACATTCAAGCTCATGCCAGAAACTGACAAGGTGTCGCCGTCGATGGACCTACGCGTAGTAGAGGACATCATCATCATTCTAAATCTTGCGTTTATTAATTTGCGTTCGATATTATCAGTGAGTCGAACGATTTTCCATCGAATCATTTTAAGAGAGGTAGGACATTTTGTAAGGTGTGGTCCGTCTGGGGAAGTACCTTATTCCTACAGGAGACCGCAGCCAAATAACACTGTGATGCAGTGTTGTGTTCCTGCTGGTGAGTAGGGTCGCCAGGCTCCAGAGGGGTCGCTGTGCTGATAGCGGACAGGTCGGCAACGCGCTCGTGACATCTCCGGTGTTGCAGGCGTTCGTAGGCTACGGTAACCACTTACCATCAGGTATGCCTGTTAGCCTACTTAGTTGTATAATTTTTTTTTTAATTCACCGGTTTTCTGTTAGTTTATTGTTCGTCACAGTCTACAATATCTTTAAAACCTTTTTTACAAATAAAGTAACCCTACAGATTGCAACCATACCTTGTGTTGTTTACCAGTGACGCGTGCGCATCTGCGTTGCATCGCTATCGGAGTAGCCTTGACTTACACGTGGATGCTAGGAAATTAAAAGTACGATATTTGATAGATAAAATTCATTCGATATCTAACGAAAATCATTATAATCGATAAAGATCACTTGGGACAAATTTTCGCGCTTTAAGAGAATATCGAATTCGAGATTTTAGTAACTTATTTTCAAGAACGCGAAATTACTTAGCACCCGACTCCGACTTATTTATGTGTTGTGAGAAAGATGTTAAAACGTACATTCATTCTTTGTGAATTTATTTATAGTTTTGGATACAACTGTACAGTACATTAATTGTTTCCCGTGGGATACAAAGTCCAAACCCGCAACGCAGGCGCATCTACGTAGGTATTGGCATTACAATTCATTCTTAATTAGTTATGCTCATAACAAATATTATGCTTAGAGAATGTTCTCGTAAATAGTCACTTAATCAGTTTTAAAATAAAATAATTTTATTTCAGATACAAATCCATATAAACATTAAAAATAAAATTAAAGAAAGAATTATGATAATTAATTAGCATCATTGTATGACAACAGGCTAGTTTCCAGGGTCAAAAGAATAACATTAAAATTAGTCCGTCATTTAGGGAATCAAAATAATAATAGTGACGTATTTTTTCTTTTGTCAATTTAGCGATAAATTATTAAGATATAACGCATCAAAGTTTAGGAGTAGGGGCTCGTGACGTCACATATTGCGAAAATGTGTGGCACACTTTGACGTCACACGGAATTTTAACGCGCCAAATCTTTATTATTCTTTGTTTAATTTTCAAAAGAAAAAATACATCTCCAATATTTTTTGATTATCTAACTGACGGACTAATTATATTTTTTAGGAAACTAGCCTATTACACAACAACAAAGTGTTGTCGTAAGTGTTTTTGCATGTGAATTTCGGGAAATCTTTACTAAGAAGTACATGAGCTAGCGGACAAAGTAACCTTCTATTTTAATCTATACATATAAAATACTTTGTCCTGAATGACTGACTGACGGATCAAGGCATAACCTAAACCACTGATCGTAAAGACCAGAAGAAGAAAACTTATAGGGTGTACTCTTTGTATGACGTAACTAGATAGATAGATAGATAGATAGATAGATATACACTTTATTGAACCAATCACAAAATTAAAATTAAAAGTAATACATTTAGAATATTGAGTACAAAGGCGGACTTATCGCTATTGCAATTTCTTCCAGCCAACCTTAGGGTAGATAGGATAAAAAGTGAAAACAAACAAAAGGCGGTACAGTAATAAAATACTAAAACTATCATCCTTACACAACAGTCAATAAATAAACCTACAATCAATTAATACATACTTTACCTTTAATGAATATATACATATCATATACCTACATACAACATACAATAATAAAAAATACAAGAAGAGAAGAAAATGACTAACGATGAGCAAGATCAGCTTCAATTACAGAGAGATAATTTTTTCTCACTTGATTTTTGAAAGATGAAATTGTTTTAGCCTTTCGTATTTCAACTGGCAAAGCATTCCATAACTGAGCAGCCTGCACCGCAAAGGAATGGGAATAGAAAGAGGTAGCAGCAGGAGGGATAGCGAGACGATGAGTATTATATTCACGCGGTTCGCGATTATTAACCTCACTGAGAAATCTGAAGCGTTCCTTAAGGTAAGTAGGGGTCCAGGGAATGAATAGGATAGAGTACAAGAGTGAAAGGATATGCAAATTTCGACGAAGTCTAATGGGGAGCCACTTGAGTTGAGAGCGAAAAGAAGAGACGTGATCATATTTACGTAAACCGAATATGAATCTTATACAAAAGTTTTGAAGGCGCTCAAGCTTGTTTAATTGGTCTTCAGTGAGATCTAGATAGCAGGAGTCAGCATAGTCAAGGATTGTGCAAGCGTGATTTTGGTCTTAGTTGGCAAGAAGTTTCTAATCCTCACCGCACCAGCTGCAGCAAACATCTTTTTACTAACTTCTGCTATTTGCGGCACCCAATACATATTACAATCAAAAAATACTCCTAGATTTTTAACCTTCTCACTAAAATTAAGAGTAGTATTATGAAAAAGGAGAGGAGGAAGAGAGAGCCAGTCGATCCTAGAAACTAGACGGGAACTACCCAAAATAATAGCCTGTGTTTTGACTGGATTGACTACTAGGCACCCGATAAGAAAGTTTTTCCCGATATTCTAACCCCTAGGGTCTTCTTCTCCTTTACCTTATCCCACTTTGTTATGTGGGGTCGGCACAGTATGTAAGTTCCTTCCACTTCCCCTTATCTCTAGACATTTCCTCAACACCCTTCCTACTGATGTTCTCTCTGATACAATCTCATTTTTGGTCTTTCCCTATTTCTTGCTCCCGCAACCTTCAAATTTAACATTCTCTAACCCCTGGTTGTGAAACAAAATTTGTATGGGACAACGTGATTCATTGGTCTAAACTACTTCAAATTTTGCTTAAACATTTAACAGAGATTAGAGCCATTTTCGGCTTCTACTCGCGAATGCAGTCGCGGGCAAAAGCTAGTAAAAGGTACACCTTGGTACACATATAGAATTCAAATTAAAAAAGAAACAATCTTTATTGCTCAGCATATGTGTCCAAATTGGGCACACCCCCGATATGTGTTTACTTCACATTGGCCGTGTCGTGTTGACTCGAAAAGGTTATCCTGGACTATTCAAGGTTAAGTCAAAGTGTCCTTAAAGTTGTATGGGATTAGCTACAGTCAGAAATACATAGGGTGCACTGTAAGTTTCCGGAACTGGCCACTTACATAAACAATATTTAAAAATTTATTGCAACATTTGAAAATAGAACTCTTTGGCTGTAGAATGCACTTTGTTTCATCTGACTGTCTTTTGTTTTTACCTTGTGGCGCCATTTAAAAAATTGTGTGTCTGCATCAACATGGATTTAACTCGGGAAAATTTTCGTAGTATGATTTTCTACGATTTTAAGTGTAATTTGACAGCTCAACAGAGCATCGCTCGGCTTGAAACAGCTTTTGGCAATGAAGCACCATGCAAGACAACTGTTTATAGCTGGTTTGCAGAATTCAAGCGTGGTCGTATCAATCTCAGTGACGAATCTCGCGATGGTCGGCCGTCCACCGCTGTGACCAACAAAAACATCAATGCTGTGCGCCGTATGATTGAAACAGACAGGCATGTGACCTACCATGAAATTCGCGCATCCTTAGAAATAGGCATGAGTCAAATACAATTAATCCTACACAAACATTTGGGTGTGAGAAAGCTGTGCTCGCGGTGGATCCCACACAACTTGACCGAGGCTCAAAAAACGGACCGCGTCACTTGGTGCAGTGCCATGCTTACCAGATTTAACGAAGGTGCGTCAAATTTGGTGTGGGACATAGTAACAGGTGACGAAACATGGATTTATTGCTACGATCCCAAAACAAAGCAGCAATCGAGCGTATGGGTCTTTCAAGATGAGCCGAAACCAACCAAAGTGGCGCGCGTGAAAAGTGCATCTAAGCGGATGATTGCTTCTTTTTTTAATAAAACTGGACACGTGGCTACTGTTGCTTTAGAGAATCGTCGTACAGTGAATAGTGACTGGTACACGACCATTTGTTTGCCGGAAGTTATTGACGAACTCCGTAAAAATAACCGTAAACGCCGTATCATCCTGCACCACGACAATGCTAGTTCTCACACGGCCAGACAGACAAACGACTTTTTGAAGGCGAAAAATGTAGAACTCATGAATCATCCTGCATACAGTCCCGACCTGGCACCTTGTGACTTTTTTCTGTTCCCAAAAATTAAGAACCAATTACGCGGTCAACGATTTTCATCACCAGAAGAGGCTGTCGAGGAGTATGAAAAACACGTTTCAGAGGTCACCACAGAGGAGTGGCACAAAAGTTTTCAAAACTGGTTTCATCGAATGAAAAAGTGCATAGACGCCAAGGGAGATTATTTTGAAAAACAATAAATTAATTTTGTACCTTTAATAGTATTTTTTCATATTCATTCCGGAAACTTATAGTGCGCCCCACGTATAGTCTTTAATGTAACTTATGAGAGTGCTATGTCCAAAGGCTATGGAAGGCGAGCGGATATGCTTTTGCCCGGCAGTGGGACAAAATACTTATTTATACCAAATTCGAATTTATATTTAAATCGGTTATGGAATTTATTTATAATGTTCGTTCGAATAACGTTTGGGATACCTACTTAGTTGACAGACAGTTAAGATTATAATTTGGGTTAATACAGGTTGAGCGTTGAGGTTAGTTAAAATTAAAATGTACCATACATTTTATTTTACAGATATTATTTTTTTTTAATCTAATCGCAAAGAAGGGGTCTTTATCCGTTCGTAGGTATCGCTATATTCATTTCACACCAAAACATGAAATCTAATCATTAATTTTTATTTTTACAGGTAAATACAACTTTTTGTGTAATTCAGTGAGTACTTAGCATAAGCAACTTTATCTTGTCAATTCACCATAGACAAACAAGTCAAGTGTCAGTGCTTTACAATAACAAACAGGGCAACAAAAGTGTCAATTCGGTTTACAATCAATAGCGTTCGTGAGCTAAGCAAATAAACACTTTATTCAGATCAGATATTCCGATTTTTTATAACATTTGACGATTGTATTTACATAAGTGTGTTTTAACAAAATTTTGTTGAATTTGTTGGCGGCGCGACGTACCTACAGAGGTTTGAATTTCAATCTTTGAAAGACTTTAGGGAAGACCATAGATTAATAATTGGTCTCCGCTGCGCGTCGAGCGCGCGAGACCAATTATTAATCTATGGGGAAGACATTTGCCCAGCTGTGGGGCAATATGGATTTAGAAAAAAGAATTGTAGTCATGAGTGCCATCACACCATCAGTTTTATTAACTTTTAACATTTTGATTAGATACGGTCGAGTCGGGAGGTCTCAATTTCGAAAAAGAGACAGAACATATAATCGAGTAGCATTAGTTCGACAGCTTAACCTTAGAAAAACATAATTTCGACGAACCCTTCTACGGTTTGAATTTGTTCGGGGGATCTCTATTTCGTCTGAACGTCTTTCCTGTTGTTCAAACCATTTCAAAGGTTATCCATAAGTCATCTTGGTAAGACGCACTTACTCTTAACTCATGTTGGGTCAAGTTGTGCGAAGGCCTTCTCGACTCCATTCTCGATTTCACGGGCAAACCGCTGAACGCATGTTGATGAAATTGGGTATGTATATAGTTGAAGACCCGGGGTCAAACATAGGCTACTTTTTGACGCAGGCGGAGCTGTGGGAATAATCTAGTTTAAAATAAAAATATTTTATCTATATATGATCGTGGTTTTTCGTTTATTTAAATTTATTTGCGGTTACGGCAGTTATCATTACCTTTTTTTTATAATAGTTATAACTTAATAACTGGGTATATACGTTAATTAAAGCCTTCGGTTGTAGACAATTTATTAATAACAAAGTACTTTAATAACGCTTAACCGCAGGACAATTTTACGCCTTTACCCAACAGGAAGTAAGCGAGTTGTTTGTTTGTGGTTTATCTCCGAAACAGATTATATAAAAAGCATAAATGAATAATAAGTGGATATTTAAAGTTAAGGAAGGTAAGGTTAAGCCCTAAGGTTGGCTGGAAGAAATTGCATTAGCGATAAGTCCGCCTTTGTACCCATTTAGTTGTATTGGATTTAACTATGTGTTCCTTTTGTTTGTAAATGGTGCAATAAAGTGTTCATTCATTCATTCATTTATTTCTCATGGCGCACTGTACAAACATTTTTGGACTTTTAATTACTAAAATTTTACTGTGCGTTGAAACTTAGTAGCTAATTTTAACTACATGGAATTTAAAAATATTTTTATTTTTTTGACAGCGCAGCTAGATTTGTATTGAAGAACAAAATTTTTGTTCCTCATTTCACTCTAAGAAATCATAGAAACTTCTTATATTTCTCTTAAAAATAAAGGTCTAAACATAATTATCATCAAACAAGCATAGACTCCGTAACTCGTATCAATTTATGATAAACAAGTACATTACAAGCAAACAGGCTACGACAAAGTGGGCCAGCCGTCAGATAGCTACTAATCGAGGCAGCCATTAGACGACTGGACTGAGTCCAACATTTAGGTCTAGCGGATTTTCGAACGACGACCCTTTATGTCGATGAGATTGAAACATCGAAAATATTTTTGAGTGGATAAGTGGATACTAAACTAGATCGATGACTTGAAAACGTAACATGTCGCAGAAAAGCAAAAATTCGCTTTGCTTCCTTATTTCGGATTTGTTTAACCAACTAATTTAGGTAGGATGCTCAAATCATTTTTCTAAGCATGTGGTATTCTTTAAGTCGTTTTCTTTTAGTTTATTTGAGGAGCTCGTTAATCTTGTGCTAGCCGCATATCCGTAGCGAATGCGCGTGTCAAGCGACGGCGTCACGCGACCAGTATTGGATTGGTCACCATTTAGTGGCATTTTCTATCTTGAGCTCCTTCGTGCTTTGGAAGGCACGTTAAGCCGTTGGTCCCGATTGGTGTCGATTGATAGATTCTGACAGTGTTGGCCACTAACACACCTCGGGTCATGTTCCTGTTGGTCATGTTTCCCTGTAAAAAGGATTACGGAGGTCAGACGGCAGTCGCTCCATTATAATAACCAGTTCCGCCAAATTAAGGACCATGACGTACAGCGTACCCTAGGCTCCGAAGTGTAAGCTGACGACGCAACTAGGAATACACGCTATGATGATGGTATTCTTTTAGTATCAATTAGTAAAGTCGAGATTTACGTCGCACAACGTTAAAGCGAGAACTAAATATAAATGTGCTAGGAAAATACATGAACAAATAAATTATCTCATAGCAATGAAGCAATTCTGAAATTCTTTAATCCGGGTAGCATTATATCGACCTTCTGTCAATTTACCTCATTTCGAAATATTGCAACCTTTATTATTCCAAGAAATAGTATCATTTTATTTGTACAATGCATTTAATTTCCTATTTTATCAGCCCATGACGGCCTTGCTACATGTGGATCAGATCGATTTCGCTCAAGCGTCCGCTTCGCTGTAAAATTACCTACTAATTGTGTAATCGACGTAATGCAACGCGCCTACTTTATTTCTCGTCCTTTTTGCCGATGCAAAGCTAAAATTAACCTACAAACAAGTTACAAACATTTTTATAATATTTTGAAAATCTTAAATGATTTTTTGTACAGATAGATACACTCCAATTCAAGAATAAAATTTAAGCACTTTATTGGGCAACACGTTTCAATGTGTTGTTTTCTGCCAGTAAACCTTTTTAACTTAAATTCAGAATTGCTATTATTGAGAAGTATAGCCCACTCATAATAGCAATTTCGAATGAAAATCGTTCGACTCGCCGATTGTTCGAAAGTAAATCATTCTAGAGCGAAAGATAATATTCGTCGGTTTTAAATGATTCAAGATCTCAAAAATAGCAGTCCAGATTTCATCAAACACTACATTTGCCGACTGCGTCATATAAAAAAATTGTCTCTCGACATCAATATAATTGCATGCAGCAAATTGACTTGCCAGTAGAAACATTGCGATAATTACGCGTTTCTTACTGATGCCCGCAAACCGCTAACTGCATTATGCAACTAACGAGTTAATATACTTGCTGGTACCACGTTCAGGAAACGTGCCTGCTATTTATAAGCTACGTCAAAATAAGTAAAAATATTTCGAAGTTTTGAAACATTCGAAGTTTTGATTGATTGCCTATTTTAGAAAAATAACATCACTGAAATTTTTAAAATACAGTGATGAAACTAAATTATAGTATTTAAGATAAATATCAAAACGTTTATTGACAATAAATTATAAAAAATATATCAATAAAAAATGAACTAAAAATCAATATGTGCGTAAGGGAATATAATAGTTTAATTTATGTTTGTTATTATAAGTGACAAAGCCGGTTTAATCCTTCTGTGTCAATATCCAACATGAAACAAATACGTATACAAATAGACACAGTAAAAACCAAAATCTTTATTTTTCAAGGTTAGATTAAGTAATTATACGTCCATTTTTACGTATATTAAACTTCTAAACATTTATTTCTATCTTGAGAATTTCATCGCAGTTTTCAAAGCCGGTCTTATAGAGTTGCAATTAGTTATAGCTTCTCCAAGAGAAATGCGAAGGCCAAACTAAGCTCGCATTTATTGGAGTCACGTAATCTTCCCAGTCAAGGTCGAGATCAGCTTAACTTTGGATTAAAGTGGATTCAACACTGTCCTTCGGATGGGAAATTGTAAAAGATATATATGAATAGATCAATAGAATCAATTATTATGATTGGTATGATAATAATACCAGATTTAAAAAATCGTATGTTTTGCCATTACTAACCCGTAATCTAAATTTAAAAATGACCCCCTGTTTAAAAAAACTTTCTTCTTTAACTTCCTTTACTTTTACTTTCAAGCAGTGAAAAGGAGATGCTTAATTCAGTAGACTTTTGTATCTATTTTTCTAATCTCTAATCATCTAAAAAATATTACTTAAAGTTTTACGATGTCGTCTAACGATATATCATCACAAAAGTTACTTCGATTTTAGGTGAAAGATTATCTAAAGAATACCCGCCATTGTTTTCCGGTTGTTTCAACAACATAATCTGATCGTTATAATTTTACTGTGACTTTATTTGAGACTGTACTCTTATTTTTGTCTGTAATAGTGTTATCTTTTGATAGCAATGTCGTTGCAAGCGAAATAAGCTACTTCATGGCGAACTACATATAGCAGACAACAAAAAGAAAAACCAACAAAAAAAAACCACCAACACACAGCTATTATTATCGGTAGCTCTCGTTTTATTTCAAAATTAAATTCTTTATCTCTTTTGAATAAAGTTCTAGATGGCAATATTATTCCTTTTTCTTGCTGGTATCCCAACCCCTTGTGCCGCCTTGTTCGTCACATTCGTACTCAAAGTTGTTTGCTGTTATGGGAGCCAAGCTCTGGAATTCACTTCCTGTGGAAGTTAGGATCACACAAAGTTTAAATTCTTTTAAATCAAAACTTTCGAATTCTCCTTTGCTGAACTCAAACGTTTTAAAGTTTATGCTAGTTAATTTAGTATATGTATTTGTATTTATATGTATTCTCATTTTATCTATGTAGGTTTACTTAATGTATTTTTTACTTAATAATATTATATTGTACACAAACGCTTCTACCCTTCCGGTATGCATATCCTCTCCTGACACGCGCTGGTTGACTGTTAGAGATCCGTAATTGGGATAAGTCCGCCATTGTACTTTTGTTTTTTTCATGCTGTTGTATGTTAACTAATTCTGTTTTGTACAATAAAGATATTACAAACAAACTACAGGGAAAACATTGTTCTTGGTTCTAAATCCTCTTTGAATAAGATTTTGTTTTTTAGTGTTTGAACCTCTTATTTGTGTAAATAAACATACATATACAGTAAATAAATATTGATAACCGCAGAATTATCATTACGCCGTAAAATAGCTTTTCCAGTCAATCAAATAAAATCGTTTATTTCAATATAGGATATAATAATTAATATCACTTATTGATGACAATTTACATAAATTAAGTTTATCACCTATAAAAATAAATAGAAAAATATTGGTTTATGTCCCGAGGTTGAAATCCCGAGGTAATTACCTCAAAACACCAGGATTGGGTCTATTAAAAACTAAGTACATACTAAAATTATTTGTATTTATTTTAGAAACACTTTCAAATCAACCTTGAGAAAAGTTTTAAACTGGATTTGCACATTTCTACGGCCAAGTGCTACCTTCACTACGCCCCAACCAATATTCTCACATTACCTTAATTGAGACGAATGACCACAACGCCTCGCTTCCTAGAAGGCAGGGTGCAAACGTCACAGTATTCGCGCTATTACAATTAAATTTATAACTTGTGTTTACCGGCAACCGGCACGGCAAACCATGGCTCGGCTGGTCTCAGTTTATATTCAGAGCTCGAAGTAACTGCATTGTTTTGTGTTGTGTGCCGTGAATTGTTTTGTTTAAGTGGATTATTGTCATAGTGGACATTTATTACAAGCTGCATAAGATATTGGTATGTAACTGATTTTAATGTTTGTAGTTTTAGGATAAAATCTGCACGATGAAAGTCATATTCGATGTAGCAAGTCTTCGGTAAAACGTGATGAAATAAAAATACTATTCGTGATTTAACTATCTTCAAAACTGATTTATGACTTAATAAATTTTCTAAAGTATTTTTTTATATAAAAAATAAATAACTTGAGATGATAGTAGAAGTAAATTAAGTATTGATCGACTTCAGAGTCAATCAATTGCAGAGATTTTAGACGATCAATCAAGCTCGAACCTACCTGTATTTGAGTATTTGCTGTTATGCATAGCTAGAGCAAAGCGTTTACTGTATGAACATTTACTCCAGTAGCATAGCTTTGTCGTGTTTTTATTTAAGTTTTAGAGTTAAACTTTTTTATTATTATTTTTCTACTTTGACCATAGCAATGTTGCGACTAATGTTTTGTTATATCTCGATCGATAACTTTTGTTAAGCTATTTTGGATTTATCTGTGAGGACTTGTAGTGGCTCACTTGCTTTATATTATTGTTACCTTACTACTTTTATACAAAAGAAGCTGTTGGTCTTCCTCATAAAGAAATAATAAACTGAATTACCTAATAATTAGGAATTGTTGTTGAGTATAAACATGTAGCATAAGTTTAAAAGACCTTTGCTGTACTTACGTGATAGTTTTCTCAATAAAGATATATTCTATTATATCTATGCTTCACGCAATTTATGTCGAAAGTGCGCATAACAGGAAAATAAGTAAAATGCATACTATCTGATTATTTTATAAGCAGTCAGTGAGTGTGTGTTTACTAATACTACACCTACTTGGACTCCTACTACTACCTTATCAGAGACAAGCCATTGTAATGACAGTAGCTACATTAATTAATTGGGTTTAATTATGCGAGTATTTACATTTAAAATAGTATAATTTCGTCATCAGTATCTATTGCTTAGTTCGTAGGTTGTCTTAAATGAAGAAGTTCACTCAGTAAAAACAGTTTTCTGTGAAAAAAAAATATATAAAGAAAACAATCGACGAACTAATATCGCATTATAAATGTTCTTAAAAAAATATTGATTCGAATAACTATTAAAATAAAATTACATTAAAAATTGAATACACATAATTATAGAACAATTTAATTTTTCTATTTACTAAGCTTGTTGCGGATGTTTTTTTTTTTAACCTTTTGACGAATCATGTTGATTCAAATTTTAGCCAATAAATAATTAAATAGTTTACTAGAACATGGGGGTTTAGCCGTATCTAGGTTTATTTATAGTTGTGCCAGTTATTGTGGACTTTGGACCTAAATCCCTGTTTATTTATATGGGATAACCCACGTTCCAACGTCAGTAATAAATTCAGTTGATCTCTGACGCGTTTAGAACAACTTGTTGCAAAAAGTGTTTCAATTAACTCGTTATTAGGTAGGTATTGCTTTGTAAACAGACCGTTTTTATGATTCATGGTATTTGTAGAGTGGCCTCGGTGCAAGCAATACTTGCTCTCGTCATCCATGGCGAGGGTTGGGTCGCAATTTAAGAGTGGCGGTTTCTTCGCAGATTATCTAAGCAACGTAACCAAGCAAAAAATATTTAAAAATCCCTGCCATGGTTTTCCCTAGTGACTATAACGACCTTTAAAAAGGGAGTGAAAAAATTCCTTCAGAATCGGCAACGCGCTCGTGACATCTCCGGTGTTGCAGGCGTTCATAGGCTACGGTAACCACTTACTATCTGGTGGGCCGTACGCCTGTTTGCCTACGTGGTTGCATTTTAAAAATGTCTACCGTAAATAATGAGGCACAATTGACAAGTATATGTAAGTTGACAAACATCAAACATTTTCATCATAACACACGGTTGGTCAAAAATAATATAGGTAGTAGATTTTTATCCGCAAGATGCTTCGTCAATTATACTGCCTCTAATAAGTTAAACTCTTGAAATTTTGCAGATAACATAAGAATGACATGAATATTTGTTGGTTTTTAGAAAATTTATTCTAATTATTCCCCTTTATTCAAATCAATTATTAAATAAGTAAGTACATAGTCTTATAAATGTAAATTATAAATAAACCTGACGATGTTTGCGCGCACATTATTGAGAACGTGTTTACTACTTACGTCATATCTGTACAAAGTTATTATTTTCTTCAAGAAAGTTCTAAGGTTTATACCACGGGTTTTTACTTCGGCCTAAGAAAATTAATAATTTAATTTTTCAACTCCGCTGTCACTGAGACCGCACCTTTATAAGATTGAGCGGAAATCGTCCCTGCAGATCGTTATAATGTCATTACCTACCACTACTTACAGAGAAAACGCACAGAATGACATACACACTGATCATAGTAATTGCTATATGTATGCATATGCATGATACCGAGTATCAGACGAACGTTTTATTTTTTTTCGAACGGACCTACAATTTTAGCTCCTGTGAGCTTTTAAATTTACCGCGGGACAGTTTGAGGCGAGGGGTATTAGCCACTCAGCCTTTTCGGCAAATGCACAAGGGGCTCCCAGTTGGGACGAACCTCGGCCATGGGCTTTGCCTTTGATCAAGCGAGCGGTGCAAACTCGCGAGCGGTAGCAAACGCTCAATGCCATAAGGGCCGACACTATTGTGCCGCAATGAATGAATGAATAAATGATTAATTTTATTTCAAGTAACTTGGTCTCACGAGTAAAACAAAACAATAATATCAATGTCAAATCATCATCATCATCCTAGCGTGTATTCCTAGTTGCGTCGTCAGCTTACGCCTAGGAGCCTAGAGTACGCTGTAAGTCATGGTCCTAGATTTGGCGGAACTGTTATTACAATGGAGCGACTGCCGTCTGACCTCCGTAACCCTTTTTACAGAAAAACCAGACCAACAGGAATATGACCTGAGGTGTGTTAGTGGCCAACACTGTCAGAATTTTTCAGGCTGCCCCAAGTCATCTGGCACAGCCTCACGACTGCTATCTATCGATAACAACCGGGACCAACGGCTTAACGTGCCTTCAGAAGCACGGAGGAGCTCAAGATTGAAAGAAAATGCCACTAAAATGGCGACCAATCTAATAGTGGTCTCGTGACGCCGTCGCTTGACACGCGCATTCGCTACGGATACGCGGGTCGCGCTCTACCAACGAGCCTCTCGATAACAAAACAATAATAACAATGTCAAATAATAAAAGCAAATACAAATTTTAAAAAAACCGAGTAAAATAAATACACATACATCAAAAGTGAGATCTTTTGCGGTTTTTATACATTGGTACGGAAAGCTTCGTGCGCGGGTCCGACACGCACTTGACCGGATTTAATTCCTTTTTTTTAGGTTATAATGTTTATTTATTTTCCATGTATTGCACCTATTTTATTTTATTAGTACTGCTTAAGTGCTTTATTTATTTACGATAATCTTAGATTAATAATTGGTCTCGAGACCAATAGGCTAGTTTCCAAAAAAATATATAATTAGTCCCTCAGTTAGACAATCAAAAAATATTGGAGACGTATTTTTTCTTTTGAAAATTAAACAAAGAATGGTAAAGATATGACGCGTTAAAGTTCGGTGTGACGTCACAGTGTGCTACACTTTTTCGCAATATGTGACGTCACGAGCCCCCCACTCCGAAACTTTGATGCGTTATATCATTATAATTTATCGCTCAATTGACAAAAAAAAATGACGTCACTAATATATTTGCATTCCCTAAAAGACGGACTAATTTTAATGTTTTTGTAGTCTTTTAAGCCTGGAAACTAGCCTAATTATAAAATATGATTTAACAATACGTACTTACTATTTAGTTACGATCTTATACTAATATTATAAAACTGAAGAGTTTCACCGCCAGGCAATCATCAATACGATGTGATCGTAAATTGAAAATCAAACGGATGATGGCGTCAACCATTTTATAGTGCTTAGAGCTAAAAATATAGTTGAGTTGTAGAGCTTCTCCCTCGTTTTAATATTTTCACTGCCTAGGCATGATCTTATCTTAATTAAAAAAAATGTTTTCTTTATTAATTTTACTTATGTAAACAAGTAAAATTACATATAAGTATAGGGAAATAAACGGGGATTATTGTTCATAGGAAATAGGAGCCTATGGTTAAGTTGGAACCATACGTCCCCCTAATTCATAAAAAATAACGAACGTTCTTTAAGCCTAGTTAAAATAAAATATGTATAGTCCCTTTCTCTCACACAGATAATTTGTCGAGAAGAACCGAGATGTTTCACATTTGGATTTTTTTAAAGATAATATAGGTATACTAGCTGCGACTGTCCTGAACATGCCGTTTGAAATGGCGCAGTGATGTGACCATTGGCGCCTCGCCGACACAAAAGTGGGCGGAGCTTGTCATTGCTCGTGCTCCATGATTGGAGCCACGGCCGAAACCAAGCACCCCGCACGTCTGCCTTCCGCCCCGTGTAGCCTCACAAACAGTTTCTTACAAAACGCTTATTACGGCATCTTCTCTTTGTAATTACTCCATGGTCCTGAATGACCTCGCAGTATCACGAGTCTAGTGATTTCACATACAGCTTCTACTGAAATGAACTCTGAATCAAGTTAAGTAATCAAGGCTGATTACCGCTGGGAATAAGGCAGGTAAACACGCAGCATTCAGACACAAAACATAGAGGATACAGGTTATTGTACTTTCCATTTTGCCGGAGGTTATTATTACTTTCAAAGTCGATTTGGTGGTCAAAGTGTCGTTGGATTCGTCACGGCTAGACTGATCTAATGGCGTGAAAATAATTTTTTTTTTTATTAAAAATGTGTTTTTTGGAATTTAGAATTTGATGTACAAAGTTCAAAATCACTCATTCGACGCGGAACGATGAAATCTACTAAAACAATGAAGATTTGAAAAACCGGTGCTCTTTAAAAAATTTGAAAAATAAAAAATCCAAATTTTGTATGTTTTTTGAAAAAAAATGTATGGGGCGCGTACACAGAATGTATTGATATGCGCTCCTAAAAATTTGTGCCAATTTTACGAATCGATTGATATATGACACCTATATATAGATAGAATATTTTCGAAAATTCGATAGTCGTATGAAAAATTCACCTACCAAGTAACCTCGGTATACGAAATTTCGACTATTTGAGAAACAACACTAGATTTCGAGTGTATGAGTCACAAATTTACACCAATTTTAAGTGAGTCACTATTTTCAAAATTAAAGTCTCTTCTATACCCTAAATTTTGACTAACTGCGCAAGTTTTACAGCCGCCAGTCCATCCGTAAGCCAATGAAAAGGGCGGAAATAGCTTACTTTTTGAGATAAAAAGTATCCTATTTTTTTTTATACAACTAAGTAAGCTAACAGGCTTACGGCCTACCTGATGGTAAGTGGTTACCTTAGCCTATGAACGCTTGCATCACCGGAGATGTCACGAGCGCGTTGCCGACCTGTCCGCTGTCAGCACAGCGACCCCTCTGGAGCCTGGCGACCCTAGTCACCAGCAGGAACACAACACTGCATCACAGTGTTATTTGGCTGCGGTCTTCTGTAGGGTACTGTACTTCCCCAGACGGACTACTCCTTACAAAATGTCCACCTCTCTTAAATCCTAAATCATCTGGGTTATGAGTTCAATTGTATCCCAAATTTCATGCAAATAGCAATCCAAACAGGATCATCACATCATTTAAAATCATTTTACTTTTGTGATTGGTTTGTAGTGAATATCTAAAATGCAAATTCCAATATCTTTCTGACGGCCATGATCGGCAGCTCAGGTCTTCCAACACACGTCGCCTTGCTACTCCTTCCTTTCGGACCGGTTTCGTTGAATATTCTTTCACTGTACAGGCCATTCGGCTGTGGAATGTTTTGCCCAATGACATTAAAGAGACCTCAACAAAATTTGCCTTCAAGAAAAAGGTTCAAACTCATCTAATGAATTCTCTCTAATTTATAAACCAGAATCACAATTTCTCTGCATTAAAATTTTTAAATATATATGTATGTATATTATACTTCCTATTTGTGTAAATCTATGTATGTTTATTTAGCTGTAGGGTTCTTTTTTTTTTCTGTAATATCACACGAAGCTTTTTTGCGCCGCTTTGTATTTTCTCTGTTTTTCCTAATGGTTGACTGGGAGAGAATGCTTTTAGCATTAAGTCCGCCAATTGTATTTTTACTTGTGGTACAATAAAGTTTTAATAAATAAATAAAAATAAATATCTATCAAACAATTAAATTGATTCACTAATCCCTTGTACGCCGTTCTGTCAATGTTCCATAGCGACGTGTGATATCTCCCTCATTTTCTCCTACTTTCACAGTTTTCTAAACCTGTTCTGCGCTTTCCTATAGATTTTAAATGGCTCTACGTGGCGACTTCCACATTCCTCTAGTTGCGAGTCCATATTTATTTCAATCGGAATGAATCTATGCGTCTATAATATCTAGAGACTATGTAAACCTGTTTTTTGTTGTATTTAAGAACAACAAGATTAAAAACATCCGATATCTTTTGGAATAATTGTTATTCCGCCTTTACGAAATTATATAACTTATTTCCATACGTCTTGAATGCTTCTTCTGGTCTTGCTTCTTAAAGACTTTGTCTTCAACAGAGCAAAATTCTTAGTTGCACAACGCTTTAGAATCCAAGGTAGTACGCCACAATCATGGTATTGAACCGCTTCTAAATGATTTTTAAAAAAACAAATTAATTAAGAAAAATGACTAAATTTTTTATACTATTTAGTAGGAAAACAGGCATACGGCCCACCTGATGGTAAGCGGTTACCGTAGCCTGGAATACCAGGAGTGTTACTTGCGACCATTATAAATCTTTTCACACCCTTTTATTTTGAAACTATAGACAGCCATATTGAATAGTTGAATATTCCGCCAAAACTGGCGCGGTGCCATAGCGGTAAATTAATGGTGAAATGAAAATGGTATTGTATAATAATTACTTATGTGATTATAAGGCTAAATATATATATATTGAGGAGCTACATAGCCGAGCTCGACACCAAATCTAGGATTATGACTTACAGCTATCCTAACCTCTGATGATGAGGTGAGGAAGCAACTAGGAAAACACTAGCTTGGACAAAGAAAAATGCTAAAGATATAATTATGTGGTTTGAGTGGTGGCGAGAGAGCTATGAAATTACAAAATATTGTGGAGAAACAAACCTATGAGTTCACAGCGAGTTATGACCCTTTAGCAGACCCTAAAGGTAGGTAATAAGATCCAAAAGTTTCGCGGGCCGTATGCTTCATTACCAATAATTTCATTTAAAAAATGTGAAGAATTAAAAATATTCCGAATTACGTAGAGGTTCTGGTTTCGATCACCGAAAAAACGCAGCGCTCAGAAACGTCTATTTTATTTTTATTACTATCGTGTTTCGGCATGTGTCACAAATACTGAGTGCATTGGCTCCCTGTAGATTATGCCTTGGCCTGAATATACAAAACAAACAGATTAAATATGTACATATGGAACGATTACATTATTATTCTTGTAATGTTGATCGTAACGGCTAGAAAAAATGTTTGATAAGCTATAACATTGATACTTATGTAAGAACATCGTGCACCGATAAATATTTTATTTATAAGTACAAATTGTAATTTCAAATTTCGTTTTCATTGCAATATTTGTTTGGGCGATTGTTACTTAATATGTTGCAATACGATACATTAAGAGGAATAGAGAGATGCGTTTTTTAGTATTGTTTGAAACCAATACAGCTAAGGTTACAATTGGAATATCGTAACTATGTAATTGCCAATTTTATAAAAACTTTTTCTACATGTAGATATTCTTGCAAAATAAAGTATTCTGATTTTGATACGTGGTTTAGCCGAGACGATTTTTAAAAACGCATAACCATCATACCATCACACTTTTTTAATGATACTACGTGTAAATGTATTAAGAATACGACTACTAGATAGTGTTGTAAGTAATTCGCCCTGACAATCAACAGTCGATAGATAAACCTCTTACGATAATGAACATCGATTGCTCCGCACTATGTGTTCTTGGTTTAATTGACTGAATTCAATTACGTCACATCTCCGCTGGAAATTAGACTTTATTTCAAAGGCTTCATGATAGAAGATACAGTGATGGTTGCGGGTTTTCCCGTAGTCCGAAGGTGAACTAGGGACAGTGACGTGCGTCATCAACCCTTGGTTCCGACGATACCTCGATGATTCGATGTTTAATGATGGTAATTATCGGAGGCACTAGATATTTCTAAAATTCAGTGTCGATTAGATGTTAATTAACTTGCTACAAAAGAAAAATCAGGTTCCTGATAAAAGTTATTCGCCGAGGTAAAACTGATTGTAGGAATGCAATAATACAAAAACTATAAAGAATGACTATATGTATTGCTAAACCAAGAGCGTGACGCTCGATACCTCATCATCATGATACGAACTCCGTACAAACAGTATGTTACAGGTATACCTGGGCTATCAAGCTGTTTCCTTGTAAATATTCCACAACCTAGGCTACCTCTTAAAGTGATTGAATCTCCAAAGAGATGTTGCAGATGGGTCGTTTCGGAATAAGGTCGGGGCTATCCATTACTATTCTCACCATGAGACAAATGCATGTAGAGGGCGTGGATTTACAACAATATCGTATCTTTTTAGAGGGTGAACGATCCTTGATGTTAATAAAAATTGAAAAAGAAATAAAAAACGTACAAGCAACTGTGGTATTATATTATGATTTGTACTAATAACACCATATTTTGACCTTCTCAAATCACTCAAACGTAAAGGAGTTATAAAAATATTAATTGGAACGTATTTTTGTCAACGACATATAAATATCATAAAGGTGTCTTATCTTAGATCGATCGTTCTTATTTTTATGTAAGAACATCACTAGAAATGATGATGATGATGATTTATCGAAGAAATATTTTTAGTTGCAAGGCTTTTAAATATATCAATCAGATATCCAGATATCAAATAACAACAAAAAGAAGTGACGAAAAAGTTGTTCTGAAAAACCCTGTCCATTGACGTAAAAACAAGCGCTAAAACAAGTCGCGGTCGACCATCAACTATTATTAATTCTTATACAGCAACTTCATGACTGATAAAGGAAATAAAACTTTATTGTAATAAAATAAGCGACTGTGTTTTGACTTTTTGAAAAAAATCTGCTATTTTTGATTCTGTTGTTTAAGTACTTGTTGATCACATTTAGAAATGTACGAAAATAACTTTGAATGAACGATTTAAAAATAAATTTAAGTGTTATGATTTTTTGTCTGTGGTTTTGAATATGATTGTTTTTATTGCGTTTTTACAAGATTCGTGCTTGCGTAAACGTCAAACTGGATTCGTATCGTGAGAATATAAGATGTTTTGTTTTTAAACTATGGTTAGATTGCTAATTAATTAATTTAAGCAAATTTTTTTATTAATGTTTAGACTACTTACATCGTATCACACTTTATATAACTACATACTTAGTGTCTACTTTTTAGTCTGTGATAACGACAAACAAGGAGACTTTTGGCAAGAAGCTGAAAAGAGCAGTTTCGGCGCTGTATTTTGTTTTCCAAAATTTGTGTTTTCGGGAGTGTTTGTGCATAATAATGGTGGATTATTATTCGCAAAGTGTTCGATAACAAGCGTGAGTGTTGGGAAGTGATACAGTGTTTGATTTATGTGATTTTTATGTTTGTTGCCAAAATCTGCTTTAGACTTTTAGACTTGAATAGGACTTGACGAAAAATTAAGAAGAGCATTAAAGGACTTGTATCCATGGCCGTATAATTCAATATTCAAAAAAAAATATCAAAGAGCAAAGGAAAGTTCCCACAATTAGAGTTGGTCTTCAAAATAGACTGAACTTGTGAATATGTTTAAATAATTCTGTTGGGAGCTAACTAAAATCTAAGACGAAATACATATATCGGTCATATAGGTAGCTATAATGTTAAATGAAAACTAATCTAACTACTTTCTTTAACATTGTGTGCTCTACATAGTATATAGGTTACAGCAGTTGACAGTCAGTATAGAAAGAAGTGAAACGTTTTGTCAAATTTGATTGAATAAATTAAATTCATTTATTATATATTGTAGGTAGGTACTTAACATAAATTAGACAATCGCTAAGAGCAGTTTATCTACCACTTCACTAACCCTGATACTTCTAACTAGACTTGCTCATGTTAATACTACGGACTCTACTTTTAATTTTTTTAAATGAGGTGTTTCACTTATAATAAAACTATTTTACTCGATTGGTAAAAGCCTCAGGAGAGCTATTTTTGACATCTATGACTCACTCAAAATTGGTGCAATGAGTCGAATTATTTTCGTTCGATATCAATCAGTGAGTCAAACGACTTTCATTCTACAAATGAGTCATACAATTCAAAAATAGGATCCAGTACACTCATCTATTTTGTAGTACGGTGCTTTCACATACTCTTACGTCTCTCGAAATTGTTCAAGGTAAATGTAATCGTCATTGTGACCTAGTCACCTCCTTCGTTATCTGTTATTCCAGATCAGATATGATTGCCCAATGTCACTGATAAAATACGTTTTTGCTTACTATACTAAATTTTTTTTATTAGACTTCGAACGAGGACCAAAAATTACTTCAACAAAATTATTAAAAAGACATTTTATGTTATCCTTTTAGACATTAAGTACGTATTTTTAAATATATTTTATTTGTAAACATTTTCATATAGCAATAAGCCCTATGGTCCATTAAAAAAGTATACAAAATGTTAAAACTAAAACATTTTTTTTAATCAAGGAAAACGTGTGCAAATTACGTAAGTGACTTCAATCTCAGAACAAATATATTCCCCAACAAAAGCAAAATTAACCAAATCTCGAAATGGAAACTTCCCCTCGCTGAGAACTACTAACTATATCCATATATTTAAGACAGTTTACTACTTTTAATACTTAGGTACTATATTAAGTTTTTTTAGTAAATTTGCCGAGTAGTGGGACATTATATAACAATAAAAATTCTAACAGCCTGGCCACCGCGCAATCCGCTACGGCGAATTTCGCCGCGATGCCACCGGCGACTAAAAGAAATACATACAAATGCGCCAGTCACCAGTTCCAAGGGCATTTTAGTGCATTTGTTATGTATTTCTTGCGGATTGCTCCGTGGCCACATGTGAGACTGTTAAAATGGCTATGTAAAACAGTATGGACACCGAACGCCACATTCCATAACTTTTCTAGCGAAACCTGTTATTTTGTTGAAATCGCTGCATTTCCACATATTTTTAAGTGAATGCCTACTTTTCCTGCTTTAGTGTAATTTTAATTTCTAATGATTGTTAAAATATTTTACAGCCAATTTAACTGACTTATTTATGTTATGACTCAACTTTTATTAAGTAACGAATATTGACCGAGCGAGCGAAGTGTCTCCATTTCGACAACTGGCCAATTTTGCTTTTGTATCGTAAAATGTATATTCCGGGCTATTTTTGTGTCGAAACCTTTTTTGATTGGGGGAAAATGAGGAGGAAAAGGGGAAAAGTTTGTGTAGTGTTATTTCTGAAAGAATCTGTGCGAAACTTGGCACAAATGTTCTTTGAGTTATCTAAAATTTTTCGTCAAGAGATTTTTGTGATTGGGGATAAAATGAGGGCTAAAAGAGTGGAGGTTTGCTGCGTAGCAAAGTCAATAAGATTGACAAATTGTCTGCAGACGTTACAGTTATAGAGTGTTGGCTCAGTGAGGTTGGCCTGCACCCAAAAGTAGCCTAACTATACCAAATTTGCGGTTTCGCCGTGAAAGATTAACAAACCCATCCATCCATCCACACATACAAACTTTCGCGTTTATAAATGAACGAATGATTTTTTATTGTTCAAGTAGCAGAGAGTAAGAGAGTTTGAGTATAATTATCTATCTTATTGTTGTAAGAAGTACTCCATATAACAATAAGTTACCAATTGACGGCCGAACGATCAAACTGTCCTACTTCCCGTTTACCAACCCCTATTGCTGTATTTTCTTAGTAACAGCTGTGTCAAGTGCCGGGGGTGGGTGGGGGTGGTTGAGCGTCACCCACCTGTTGCTAACCTCCACTCTTCATTACAAGGGTACTTACTTAGCCGACTTTTATTTTTAAAAAAAGAAAGTTTTGTAACGCCTCACCATGGACTTAAAATACTAAGTCCATGCGCCTCACATAAACAATACACGTAACTTTTGTTTTTTATGTAGTCCCATTTTAAGAATAAATCATTTTTTTAATTGTATCGGCTTTCACAGACATACCCTTCAGATAATAGTCTACTTGACTGTATTCATACTTAGGCAATATTTGCATACGAAACAATATTTACACTAAAAAAGTAAACAATTCCGGAAACAACAACAAAATTGGTTATTAAATTAAGGCAATAATTATTATTAAAGATTTGTCAAGAAGAAAAGTGGGAGCGTGGTGCAGCTGTCTTTCTATCTCTTTTGTACGCACGAAACCGAGTGGCAGTGACGTCACTGCACACACAGTGCATCCTTTTCCGGTTTTTTGTCAGTTTCCCCTTCCCGGTGGAATTTCAAACGCTTATCTTATTTATTTAAGAACAGATTTTAAAAATATTTCTGTTGTCAGTTTCTATTAGTGAAATGTTTGATATGAATGATAAAAATTAATTGAGTAGAATACCCAATTGATAGTGTTTATTATTTATTTAAGTTTTATCGTCCAAAATTCAATTAGTTTTGAATAATAGGCGGGTTTAACGCTATGATTACAAGCAACCTATTCAGGGTTAAACAGGTTATTTTAGTACCACTTCTGACCCAGGGTCCATCTGATAAGTTCACCTTGGCGAACTATGAAAATTGCATTGATCATTAGTGGGTGGATGACGGAATGTGCTTAGCTTAGTCTAAGTCTAAACTGCAAATACGACAAAATATGCATCAAAATATTTTTTGCGCAGTGAAAGGGCGAACCGAGCAAACCTTGCACAAAATCTCCATATTAACGAAGTAAATTTAAAAAAAGTTGATTGCTGGGAATTCAGTTGACGCAGTGAGAGGTGCGCGCGTCATCGAGGTCGTTGCTCCGCTATCAGGCTGCCATATCGATTGGTACGATGCATCGAGAATCGAGAGCCGGTTCGATCAGTCTTAGGCGACAGCAAGGGCTACACATGCGATACTCGTCAAGTTTCAATTTGTCGTTATTTTGCAATATTTTGTTGTCTATTTAGGTTGTATTCTGTTTACAAGCTGCCATATCGATTGGTACAAAACATCATGAAACCAGAGCCTGTTCGATCAGCCTTGGTAATAGCAACACATACGATTTCCGTATTACAATTATTTACTTTTTTTATCAACTTAGTTGTGCTCCGCTATAATATTGACTAGTTGATACGGTGCATCATTTGAGAACCGGTAGAGCAATTTAGTCATTCCAAAAGTCAGTTTGAATTACTGACGCAGTCTTTTTGTTTTTGTACATATTTTGAGATGGCTACATAATTGTCGGTAATAGGTACAAGGAATTTTCAGCCCCTTTCTTCACTTAACATCTACGGGAAGAGCACTAAAAACCAGTCAAGTGAGAGTCTAGCTTGTGCACTAAGGGGTTCGCAGTGGATTTGACGCGTTCTAAAAGAGATACGTTAAAAGCGCAAAAAATAATGTCTGCTATAGGAGCCCCCTTGAACATTTATTTTATTCTGTTTTTTAGTTTTTTTTTTTTTTTTTGTTATAGTGGCATTAGAGATACATCTGTGAAAATTTCAACTGTCTAACTATCACCGTTCATAAAATATAGCCAGGTGAAGTCTTAGTAATTAATAGGATCCCGTTTTATCCTTTCGATACTGAATCCTAAAAAATAAACACATCATGTAATCTGTGGCCGCGCCCACAGTAGTGGGGGAGGGGGCGGGGCGTATGCGTCAGCGCGGTGGCAAGGCGATGCAATTGCCGGCCGAATGCGATTGTTGAACTGTGGACTCGATTATTGTCAATTGTAATGTCGTATGTATGCGATGGTATGTCCCATCGGTAGGTAATGTTAACTATTCTGTGCTATCGGGGCCGGGTCACCGTACACAATTTTTCCAAACTAAATATATTGTGAAGTATGAATGCATTTATGACCCCGAGTGCTGTAAAACCGACCTGGACCAGATTGACCAGAGGGGCTCTTTTCCAGATCTTATTCACTTAAATCCGGTGAATCGAATGAAAATAGCTCGATTCAATGCTTAAGTCGAATTCATATCATTCGACTTACTGTTTTTGAGCGAGTCTTCTTAGACCTCAAACATAGCTCTCCTGTAACATTAGGTTTGAATCTTCAGGCTACGCCTCCGTGCCCGCTCTATAAATAATTTACCTGTATCTATAAATGGTAAGTACCTTTTTTCTACCAAGTCCCAATTAGAGAGGAGCGGATTTACAGTCGATTAATAAGTAATCTTGATCTTAAAAAAAAAAAATCATGGATTATCTGATTATTTGCGTTTCTTTCCGCCTTTACCCTCTGTAATACCTCCCGTATCAAAATTACAACTGAGAAATACAATGGGGTTGGACAAATGACTCCACCTTCATCAGTAGTACTATCCTATCATTGGTTGTACAACTGAACACTTAATCTAATAGATTGGCTAAAAATTATCTTTAGCATCAACATCATATATTGTTTTATCTCTATGCAGACGCAGAGCAACACGAGTAATCTATAAGTATTATGTGAGATGTTGTGTCACATTACATTATTGTGACAAAATATTTTGCATTATGAACCTTAAATCATATCTCATAAGAATATATTATTTTCTATGTGTGATGTGAGCAATGTCCAATAAAGATAATATATTCTGTTCTAACCAAACAGAAACGCGTGAAGACTCCCAAATCGATCACACGATGGTAATGAAGCAATAAAAACTTAAATAAAAACTGAGGCTCGTTAAATTTACGACCATTTTACTGCGCACAGTCATTGCTTGTCGTAAACTCCATTCATGTGTTATCTTTTATCTAGTTCTATCCTGACGTCAACTTTAAACGTGTTTCATACATGTTTTATATCAATTGATATGACACACACACGCACACACGCATATTTACATTGATTCTATTTTTGAATTATAAAGTGCAAAACAGTTTAAAATTTTAAAAATAGAAACAATAATTATGCGCGCCAATAGTTACATGACGTGTATAGAATATCTTAAAACATTTAGTTGTATTTGTTAAAAAATTTACAAAATAGTATGTAGTATGGTACGCTAGAAGTCGTTCGGCTATAGTAGAAAGATGTATCTTAAAAGTCGAGAAATCTGACAGTGTTGACTTATACTATTGGTCTAGTTTCCCATTAAAAAGCGTTACAGTCACTCCAATGCCATGAACAGTACCACGAATTGTACGAGCATTTTATTAAAAAAACGTACCCTGGTGGCTTCTTTACTCACTCGCATTTGCATGGAACAGAGACAGAGTAGGTCGCGCCCTGGAGCCCTATTTTTGAAATGTGTCACACATTAATATACGTCGAATAAAAATTATTCGATATCGAACGAAAATCCCTCGTTATCGAACAAAAATTATTCGACTAGCCGAATTTGCGTTAGTCCCACTTTTCAAAAATAGCATTCCTGGGCTAAGCTGACTGGTAAAGATGCAAAGAACTGCGATACACGTTCGTAAGTTGAACAATACTTATGACGGCATTCTCTGCCTGTTAACCAAAGTAATGCCGCAAATATAATAGTATCATTGTCTGATTTAGTATCACATATAGTCGTATCCGTTTTATCAACGTAACTTACTAGCTTACATTAGCGTTAACCGTTTATGAGCTCATAACCTTAACGCTTTCCTTAACAAAATTCTGCTTGATAGAGCCCAGAGTTATTAAGATGATGTGTTTTGTATGCCTAGTAGACTAAACGTGTATGTGCTTAATATTTTCAATGAATCTTGAATTCAACATGTTCACAAAAGAATAAATGCTTATTGATTATTGATTGATTATAGTCTTGCGCGGGGATATAAAGCGTAGGGGCCTTTCGGTGAAGTTGATGTTATGTGAGGCTCCTGCCAAAACCCGCTCAAAGGTATAACCAAAGATATCACAAAGAAAACAAAGATTGACAAGAAATGGCAAGAGTAGACTAATTCTAATATTTTTAAATTGTAGTTTAGCTCATAAACCTAGATCTTTTTGTAATTTTCTGTTGTAATGGCTGCAATTTGTTTTGTGTGCTTAAATAAATAAAATAATGAATGAAATGAATGCTATTTTTCTGAAGTTTGGGTGGATATAACCCTTCATAGGACGGTCCATGCAAAGTGGCTAGTAAACTGGCCAGTTACATTAAGGTCGAGAAGAGAGAACGAATCTTATGACTCTAAATGATAATAAAGGGCACTGTCCAGCTAACTAGCCATCGTAATCATTCAATTCATTCAATAATACATTAGAAAATCATTCCTGCACGTATGAGGATCTGTTAGCGGCCAACGGTAGGGGCGGTGACCGTGGCCACTTTTGTCGAGTCAAAAGTTTTGAAGAGTCAGCCATTTCGACTTGACAAGAAGAAATTAGAAATTCGAATATGACTAAAAGCAGACCCACGAAACTTGAAATTTAAGAGTTACCGGTTGAGACCAAATTCTTGGCACTGTCTATCGATAAATTAATATATTTTTAATTGCACGCAGTTATCTATATGACTAACGACCATTTAATTGTTTATTAATCGCGGTTAATGATGTACACACCCGTAGGCCTCTTTACAGTGGTGTTAAAATGCTGCTGGTTCTGGTAACAAAATATTCGACGTCTAAAACAAATGTAGAGATTTTCCATCTCTCTTATAGAATGCAGTCATCAGCAGATAGGACCATATTTTTCTTTGGTTTTGACTGAATTCTTTTAAAGATAGTAATTGATTTTCCCTTAATAAATAAATTGCTAAATTTGGCTGTTGTTTAAAATGTCAACAATTAAAGACAAAATTGTGATGATTTCTTATGTTTTCGCGATTGTTACACATTAAATTAAACTTATTTTAATACGGTTTTTATCGCGTTTATTACTTATTTACACCTAACGTTTTAAACATTTATCAGCAAATAAATATGATTAACAAATAAATAAATGATTGATTGATTCATGGTCGCAGGCAGACTAAGTTAACATTTGTCTGTGATGTCATAAGAATACAAAACTACCGCCTATAATTTTATTGAAAACTATTTCGATTCACTCAGTATTGGCTCACAGTATCCAAAGGTCTTGCAGTCTTCCGTTGAGTTTGAGATTTTATTAAATTGATGCCTGGGTTCCAAGTTGGTGGTACCTGCCAATAGTTTAATTTAATGACAAAATTGTGGTTATATACGGTGACAGGAACAATAAAAGGTACTCTCTTAAAACACTCTCTAAAAACGTTTGAACTAAAATCTTGATTTGTTTCACACTTTCCTTTTTTGATTATTTCTTGTACATTAAGAGATTATTTACAATTTTAGCTGTAAGTGTACCATATTTAGCCAGTTTACCTTGTATCATATATATAGAAAGAATTGTAGGTAACAGGTACACAGTTTACCAATTATTGTGCATATTCTGAATTTCTTCGTATCCATGAGTTTCTTAATGAATATTTCTCTGCAATCGAAATAAAATTTGATCTTATATGTAAAAAAAAACATATTTATAAATAAGGTTTAAAATATTTTTGTTTTTTTTTTTACATTTTCCCTTTTAAGCGTAAAGGAGTTATTAATTAGCGAGTGAGTGAGACAGAATGTAGCCGGCCAGTCTACGGACGCGGCCAGCTGTATTTTAGCGCCGCGATCACGCGCCGTGCGCGTGGCCCTAACATGAATTTGATTAGACGCAGTAGTCTCACTTTTCTACCGCA
This sequence comes from Euzophera pinguis, assembly GCA_947363495.1. Lineage (NCBI taxonomy): Eukaryota > Metazoa > Arthropoda > Insecta > Lepidoptera > Pyralidae > Euzophera > Euzophera pinguis. The sequence goes on along the minus strand of OX376156.1, from coordinate 1,997,098 downwards.
AAACCTGTCTTAACTGCTGTCTCTTTTTTATAGCTTATCGATGCGCTTTTGTTTATGGGAGATTCTTTTTTTGAAAGCTATGAAGTTAATTCGGTAGTGTGTTTTTAACTTGGAAGGGAATCATCCTTTATTAGGTCTTCAAATCTTCTTTTCTTGCAAGAGAAATCGACATCAAAATTCAGGTATGAAATAAAAGTGTTCGAGATGAATCGTTAAGTACCTGTGATGCTAAAATAAAATCCATATATCAATGATTTGGAATCCAAATATACCTAGATACCTTTTTATTTTAGAAATAAAAATGTAAACTCGTGTTTCCAGCTACCTACTTTGTCTACGGTTTACGAGATATCCCGTGATCCACGTGAGGTCACATTTTTAGTATTTTTACCATAGATTTAGATTTTTTTTGACTACGTCAATAGATTAGCTAAATAGTAAAAGAAACGAGACCAATTTGAAAACTGTGTGTGTGCCTGTGTGCCATACATGTGTGCCCTGTCAAACAGTGCTGAGACGAGCAATGTCGACATCACTATGATCGATTTTCTTAAATAAATATGCAGTATTTTTTAGGATAAGTTAGAATAAAATTACATAATAAACATGCTACTTTAGTATTTTTATTTAAAACGAGCACTCCGACTCGACTTTTAATAGGTGGACATTAATTAACTTTATTATAATTTTGAGACGAGTGGCCGATTCTCTCTCTACTGAAAAGTGTATTGAAAGTGTTTACTACATATAGTTGAATATATTTCGGAAAACCATTCTTCTCTGCAACCATTTTAGCCATTTTTCACAAATATCTAAATTAGATAGAAATCTGAAAGGTAGGTATTTTATAGAAATTGTAATATTACAATTAAGAGAGATGAATGAGAATACGAACACGGGGGTTTCAGTAGAAATCCGTCATGTTTTTTCGCGATATCTCAAATTAGGCTATCTCTAAAGGCGTGAGAGTTTTTCGAGAAATCTCGAATTCGACTAATCTCAGAGACGCGAGAATCATTTACCCGCGTTTGTAGCGGACTTTTTTCATAAACCGTGTCGGATTGCTAAATTTTAAATATATAGGTACGTATGATACCAGTAGGTAGGTATTTATTCCTCCCTAGCGTTTGTGTGCAATACTATCGATATGATGTTTGACAGCATCGATATCAATCCCTAAACTTCTTGAATTAGGTTAAAAATTGTGAAAATTCACATATTTATTTTTATCCAAATTTGAATTCCTATGCATCTTACATAATCATTCGATAAAACTACATGATATTTCTCATATATTAGTGCGGAAAAACTATCGAAACAATTATGAAATCATGGATTTATACCGTGATAAACTTTGGTGGTACTTATGTGTAAAATGTGAAATAATGTGGGTTTTATTTGTTACTTGAGTTACATTTAGGCACTGCACATGAAACCATAATTATGCACTTCTACTGAACACTTTTTTAACACTTAGGGCTAGATACTTTGTTCATAATTTAAATATTTGTTTTTGACAATAAATCCGTAAGGCCGCTATGGGACATTATTGTGTATATGAAATGGTGTCACTCTCTATCTCATTCTAACATACGCATATCCTACATATTTCTCTTTCGCATTTCCCGTCTATTGGATCCATAGTCTAAGATTTTTACACAGTTTGTCAATGGAACCCTAAGAATAGGCTATTTAGTTTTGACGGCGGCGTCTATTTTGTCCATTGAGAAAGGAACGTATCGGTTTCAATGCTCTTTGAGTTTGTCCAATAATTACCAACCTGTTTTCAATTATGAACTTAATATATTGTACCGCTATACAATAACTACATACTATGTTTTCTATTGCCAAAGTATGTCACGGAGAATGCGAGGCCCTTCCGATGCGGGCTCCGAGAGCTGACATATAATATTGTTACTCACTGGATAGATATTGCAGATGTTAAATATAACCGAATGTTACTAAATGTTTTTGTGACTTTACAACTCAAAATAGGTAGGCACGTTGTAACATAGCTACGTATTAAAATAAGCAATAGGCGTTAAGGATTTCAAAAATATATAGATACTTATTTTTGAAATATTTTACGTCTATTGCTATTTTTAATATTTTTTTTATGTTAGCGATATAAATCTCCATTTTATAATAGTTTAATTGTTAACTCTATATGGACTTATGGTCTGAAATAAAAGATTTTTTTTTATGCGATGCAATCAGCATTATAGACAGACAGATGGACATCGGATGCCTAGTAACAGAGTAGAGAAGTATATTTCAATAAACGATATTCAATAGGAGAATTTTTTAACCTCTCATACAAAATCCTGTCAGCTAAACACTGGATTTACATGCGTAGGTATTTTATCCTTATTTTTTTATTGTAAGCGGTTTAGTTTCACGTACTGAAAAATGTGTGGTCACATATGTGTTTGTGTTTACACTTTATCTAGTAATAACTCTTAAATAGAAGTCCATGACGCCGGACCAACTGCAATATTCACTCTGAGTAGTTTCGATAGGTTTTCCTCGTATGACCACTATGTAAATGATACGGTTTATAATGCGGCTATGTAGAACGAAACGTTTGTACACTAAGATAGTGTAATAACTTTATTACCCGGACTTTTGGCGGGAAGCTGAAAAGAGCAATATCGGCGCTGTATTTTATTTTCCAAAATTTGTGTTTTTTGAGTGTTTGTGTTTTTTGAGTGTTTGTGTTTAATAATGATAATTCGCAAAGTGTTCGAGAATAAGCGTGAGTGTTGGGAAGTGATACAGTGTTCGATTTATGTGATTTCCTTGCTTGTGGCCAAAAGCTCCTCGAAATCGCTAAGTGCAGTTTTCCTACCACTTCACTTAACCTGATTTTTCTGACTCGACTAAACTTAATACTACCGACCTGACTTTAGACATCCTTGACTAAATAACTCACTAAAAAAATTTTACTTGTTACTGGCTAAATACGAAAGTAAGAGCCGAATTTAAAGAAAAAAAAATACTTTATTGCTTAAAATTTATAAATACTTCATACTAAAAACGTATGATTAAGTAATTTTTAATTTTTCGTTTTAACTAACTTTTGGTACGTTCCGTGGCATGTTCAGTTTACAATTTGACAGTTTTCTACGGATAGATTAAAATCATACATGAATCTAACAAAAAATAATACGAGTAACGGAAATTAAATGCTTAATAAAAATTAAAAAATTAAAATATTAAAATGATCTAGGAATGGTTAGTACTATCGATAGTTTACAATCTCAATAGGGAGATTATATTTTCGTTGTGTTTTTTATTTTCAGTATAAAGTTATGTGATAGAAATTTTAATGAAAGTTAAGTGGAAAATTAGAAAGTTTAAAAAAAGTTTAAACAGGACAACGCCTGTTGGTCCAGAAAACCAAAAAAATGTCCATTATACTGCAACAAAGAGTAATTAACCATAAAGAAAATAAAGTTCAGCGACCGATGTCCTTCTACAAACATAATCAAAAGTCAAAACAATGATCGACACTGGCTGGACTATTTACATGTTAACGACTTCGGTCAAAGCTCGTTAGAAAGCTTTCTGCTCGTCAATTTTGTTTTAGCTTTTTTTCATTTTCAACTTAGTATTGATAGTAAAATATCATCATTTTTCCTATATCTTGTGAATTATAATATGATTTTTAAGTTTTTGCTCGAGCTGTGCCCGCGTCTTCATCCTCTAAGCTCCATCTATGCCTGTACTCAATATCAAAAAAATCAATAGCTCTGATGCTAGATTTGGAAAAAGAACCTTTAAATAACACTAGCTGTTACTCGCAGCTCCGCCTGCGTCAAAAAGTAGCCTATGTTTGACCCCGGGTCTTCAAATATATTCCTACCAAATTTCATCAAAATCCGTTCAGCGGTTTGGCCGTGAAAGTGAACAGACAGACAGACAGACAGACTTTCGCATTTTTAATATTAGTATGGAAGTATGGATGTATAAAATAAGATAATTTCCTATAATTATTTTATTACTGTACATCATCATTATTTCAGCCGCAGTCAGTCCACTGTTGGACATAGGCCTCTCCTAATGATTCCCAAAATGACCGGTTGGCAGCAGCCTGCATCCAGCGTTTGCCTGCGACTTTTTTCAGGTCATCTGACCATCTGGTCGGTGGATGTCCACCAAAAATTATTGTGAATTACTGTACCATTCCAATGCAACAATGGATTTACTGTCTAACTTCCAAAACAAAAGTAGAACATAATACGAGTATAATAGACAAAGTCCGCGGGCAACTATATATTCTAGGCGATGTAGATACTTTTCAATTTGATCTAAGTATTCTCTCCTGACACACATAGCCAACGTCACCCAGAACTAATCTGTTAGTATAATGATCACATGGAGTACCATGCAGGATTGGACACAACATTCAGCTTACATTAGGCCATGTCCGTACTGGCAGGAGTGATATCGTGCGACAAGACATAAGTGATGTTCATACGACATAATCGATTTTCATTTGACTTAACGCTTTTGAATTAGTACTTTTCAAAAAAACAGTCTAGGGTTGCTTAGCGCATTGCTTAGCTTTTTAGTATTTTTCCTTTGTAGGTGGTAGCTATCTCAACCGCATCAAGCATTTTTAATTTTGGAAAAAAAATTGTTTTTGCAAATTTAATTGGTTTATGTATTATGGTAAATGTAATGTGTGTCTATATCAACTACATGCCTTACTGTATGTTACCCAAATGTAAATAAATAATATTTTGTCCTTAATCTAACAGAAGAGCATGCGTACAGTATAATGAAATATCTATATTGTTCTTTACAATAGCCAGTCGAAATGCTAAGAAAAAGTAGATGTCTAGACTTTTATAATAGAAGCGATTGCTCTACCTAGAAAAATATCCAAAAAGAAAATGGTACCTAGTTATTTATACCACGGAGGTCTATACGGAGAAAAAGCCTTTCATCTATCAGTAGGTCCCAAGGCCTTGTCTCCACCTCCCATGGTTCAAACAACCTTGCGGTTCTTCTTCATCCAAGCGTGGTTCATTTATTTATTTTATACATTCGGATGACCAACAGCAAATAAATTTACATAGGTTACGAAATACAATAAGCCAATAATAGGTCTTAACAGATAAATACATGATACAATTTAATATTACGGGAACGCCAACAATACACAGAATTAATCCTTGTGCTTATTTAATAATATTACAACAATAACAAATGTAATGATGTGCAAAAGCAATACGTATCACGTTAATCAAATAACCTACTATACAATATACGTTTAGCCCTTTCAGGATCAGTGTTGAATAGTCCAAATCTACCGAAACAGCTTGCTCATAGTTGCGTCCTCAGCTTGCGCAGTTCTCTAATGTGACCTATATCACCAAAAGAAGGGGAAAACCATGGAGTAATTACAAAGAGGAGATGCCGTAATAAGCGTTTTGTAAAAAAGTGTTTGTAAGGCTCGGGCGGACGGACACGGGGCGGAAGGCAGACGTGCGGGGTGCTTGGTTTCGGCCGTGGCTCCAACCATGGAGCAGAGCAATGACAAGCTCCGCCCACTTTTGTGTCGGCGAGGCGCCAATGATCACATCACTGCGCCATTTCAAACGGCATCTCCTCTTTGTAATTACTCCATGGGGAAAACATTACACAGAGATAGAGGCCCAAGACCTATAATTATAAATATACTGACAGAATTACCAAGGAGGATATATCACATGACGCCAATATTCGCGACTTCCATGTTTGTCGAAAAAAATGGCGGTTTTTTGTAGTTAGTATTTTTGACAAATCTCGAATTCGACTTATTTCTGAAGGTGAGAATCGGCCCGGGTACACAATCGCTATGTAACAAGTCGCATGCTACTGCGGATGTCGCCTTACATTACTTGTAGTGGCATCTAGGAGCGAATTGACCGCTTGCAGTCAAAGCTGTTGCGCAATGATCCAAGTGGAACAATAACGGTTATGCGTGAGTCGGATTCGAGTACACGAGACCTTATCGAACGCATTTATGAAGAACGCAAAAATATATAGTAAATTCACATATTTACGTACGGACAACTAGCTGTTTCCCGCAGCTCCGCTTGCGCCAAAAAGTAGCCTATGTTTGACCCCGGGTTTTCAACTATATTCATACCAAATTTTATCAAAATCCGTTCAGCGGTTTGGCCGTGAAAGTGTAACAGCCAGACAGACAGATAGACAGACTTTCGGAGGCGCCCTTGGCTACTATTTTATTGTTTGTATATCTTATTTATTATATGTGTGTGTGTGTGTTATGTAGTTTGTTATCTGTTTTTGTTATCCAATTTACTTATATCTTTTAAATTAATTATTGCTTATTTTATTTCTATTTATTTACTTTCTATTAAAATTCCACTTATCTGTGCTTTGTAATGTACTTTATCTATTTCTTTAATTTTATTTTCAGTCTATGTTATATTTAGTTACATTTATTTATTGTTTGGTCTATAAAATTTTTGTTTATTTAATTAACTTTGTATCTTTTAAGTTTATTTCTATATATTTTCTTTCTATTGTATAATATTTACTTTTCAATTACTTTGTGTACACGTTGGTTCTTAAGTCATTGAAATAAGGTCTAAAATTGAATACATAATTATTTATATAATAATGCTCGTGATTGTACTAACTGTCCCGGCGAACTTTGTACCGCCGTCACTGGATTGCATGAGATAAGTTACTCTTCATCTCTCTCATAGCTTATAGGCATCCAAAAGTCTCAAAAATAGTGCGCTGTATGAGATTTTCAACAGACTCCCTAAATCCAAAAAGAAATTTCCGAACCGATTTCAGAAATCTTTTCTCTCTTTTTGTTGGAAAGGATATGTTTTCAATTAGGTCCCATAGAAATTTTATTAAAATCGGTACAGTAGTTTAATTCAAAATGAAAATGACTGGAAAAATGAGAGTGGACAATGATGTCATCTAAATAAACACAATTCAACACTTTTATCTTTTAAGTCACTTGCTTGAGTTAAAAATAGTTATCTACGGCCATCTGACCCTATATGCCCTGATGTCAGAACTATCAGACCAGCCCCTGGCCATTTAAATGATATTTTTAAGGTTAGTGTTAATTGGGTAAAATCCGTGTCTTAACTCAAACCGCAATCGATTAGGCTGCTCAAAGGCCTGCCTAACGATGTATCTCTCCCTGGTGTATGAACATCTTGGTTTCAGAATATCTTCAAGATGGCCCCAGTAAACGATTAGAAGCCGGTTTTAGTTTTGTGTGAAAAAGATTATTTCTGCGATAGGATTGTAAAATGAACTTCCTGCTATGGTTTTTCCAAATGACTACAATATGATATGGCTATCAAAAAGGGCGTGAAAATATCATCAGGTTCACCAACGCACCCGGTGTTGCTGTAAAAAAAGTGTTGTTGTCACTTTTTTATTAATTCTTTTGCAATTTTAACACTTTTTGCTAGTCATTTAAATGAAATCTTAAAAGAAACAGTTTTAATATGTTTTAATGAACAAATATAATACCTAATTAAAATATGTTATTCAGGGCCATAATGTATATAAAAATTATATTCGGCAGCTCCTTGCTTGCTAGAAAATAAGATAATGACGACGCCGACGACGGTTAAATGCGGTAACAAATTAAAAATACTGTCGGTTTACCTAACCTACACTTTTTTTAAATGGTTATAATGTCTAATTATTTACTGAACGCAGCAGCTGAAATTCCTATTTTGACTTAAATCGGTAGCTACTTATTATTTCCATAAAAAAAATAACAAAGATTTTAAACAACTCGTATCCAGGTCCGTAAAACTCGTAAAAAAATTTGGACTCTCCCTCCATTTTTAAACATTTTTTAAGATACATCTAGTTTGTATGAGAAAATAATATTGTTGTTTTTACTAATTACCTTTTTCTTTTCTCGATATTTTCTAACCACTTAAACCTTCTGTTAGCTTCTACAAATATTTCAAAACCAAAATTAGCCGAATCGGTCCAGCCGTTCCAGAGTTTTATATATATAGTTAAGGAAGTAAAGATTAAAATTGTTTTTAATTTTGTAGTCTTACTTTAGTTTTATTCTTTTTTTATTTATTTCTCATATTGAAAGTATAGATATTTATTCATTTCATAAAAACAAAATAGCACCTCAAATCATCTATAATCATCCTAATAATTGCACTGAAAGTAGCAGATGCTTTGCAATCTGTAGCTAACAGGTTGACGTCATATAGTCGCCATCTTTGTTAATTCAGATATATCTAGCAATAGTGGACTTTGCCCGGCGCGCGGTCCGCGAGCGAAATTGAATTTTTATCATATTTTCGCGTCACTAAGTCCGTTGTGAATGGCATAATGACGTTGCTGTAGTTGTGACGTCACAGTTACTCGTAATCATTGTGGGAGTAGCAACTATTCTTATCAGGAAATACTATTCGTGTGTTATCAAGGCGCTATTTGGCCATCTTGAATATGGTTTCGATTGATTGGAAGAGGATAGTATGTTTTTTGGAATGTGTATTAAGTGTATAGACAGATAGATTAGATTAGACAATAGATTTAGATTCTTTTGCTGATATGTAACTACAGCAAAATAATAGAGATTAATTTTTAAACATATAGATTTTCTACAATTTATCTGTTAGTTTTGAACCTTAGTTGACATTCTCGCTTTTTAATCTCGCTCATCCTGTCAATATCAGGTCAGATAACAGTTATCAGTGGAGTAATCCTCGTTATCAGGGGACGGTGATCGTTGACACAAATAAACAAACGTTCACGCCTTTGGGGTTCCAAGACGAACAAGCGGATTGATACCAAGTACAGTCGGATAAAAATCCATCGAACCGTCTGTATTAGGGGTAAAGTTTATTTGTAACCAACTGTACATAGAATTCTTTTGTGTGAACCAAACATTTTATTTATTTGCTCTATGGTAGTATCACTTCTCTTTTGCATTATTAGTACTTACCAAAGGTTAAATGCATATAGAAAATTTGAAATTAGCAATTTGCCAAAAATATAGGTATACTGGTCTATAGAGTTTTTGGCGATATGCGTCGAAAGGCGTGGAGCTAAGGTCAAACCAATCAAAGAAAATAGACGGCCACGGTCGCCATCACTTGGCATGCACCATCGTTACAATTTATATTATTTTATAGAAAGAACTCTAATTTTCCTAGAATAGGCTGGTACGGAACCGTCGACATACGAATCAAACTCCCAAATATTAAATAAGATATAAACAAAACATATTTTCTACCGTAGTTTATAGTAGACAACTGAAGAAAACAGATGAAACCCAGTTTTAATCCATTTGAGGTTTGAGTTTTTAACCGTTAAGAATTTACTAGTCGTGGCGTAAACAGAGTATTAATCTCCTATTTTACTTATTGCACAATTGAATCGTAATTGGTACGCAATAGCAATTTTTGACGTATCTGGTATTCTGTTACAAATTTAAAGACCAATCGTATTCCATTGGCATGCCATTAAACTACAACTGGCAAATTTTGCTTATCAAAAAAAACATTGTTTTTTTTCAATAATCGGTACTCTGTTATTAATTACATTTACATTTTTTCTACTTTTATCATTTAATTACGTTTTAGTTGCAATTAAATTAGAATCAAATTTGTATTAGCAGAATACCAATATTGAGCATAATCATAATTGAGTCGTAATTGAATATCAGTTGCACGGTCTTTTAAAATTTATTAGCGGAATTGTCACCCAGGATATTTCGTCACAATATCCAGAACTCGTAGAGCCCGCTACGAGGATTGAATTAGGATATGATAACACAAAAGCTCTAAATTTCGTAGCAGCTCTACGAGCTCTACGACCGCGATTTGTTTTATAATTTCGTAGCACATCTCGTAGAGGATCTACAATTCTTTTTGCGGTTTTTTTCATGTCTGTTTAAACTTTTCTTGGTGACTGATTTCTCTTTTATTATATACTAGTTGTTTCCCGCAGCTCCGCTTGCCACAAAAAGTAGTCTATGTCTGACCCCGCGTCTTTAACTATATTCACACCAAATCTCATCAAAATCTGTTAAGCGGTTTGGCCGTGAAAGCGTAACAGACAGACAAACTTTCGCATTTATAATATTATAGTATGGAAGTTTGGATTAAGTTTTGTAAAGTGGAAGATCGCCGGCGAAAGTCCGAATCATATTTGTCAGATTTTCTTGTAAAAAAGAGGTATACATACCGTATTTCATTTTTTTTTATATATACAACTTAGTAGGCAAACAGGCGTACAGCCCACCCGATGGTAAGTGGTTACCGTAGCCTATGAACGCCTGCAACACCGGAGATGTCACGAGCGCGTTGCCGACCTGTCCGCTGTCAGCACAGCGACCCCTCTGGAGCCTAGCGACCCTACTCACCAGCAAGAACACAACACTGCATCACAGTGTTATTTGGCTGCGGTCTTCTGTAGGGTGGAGGTACTTGCCCAGACGGACTATTCCTTACAAAATGTCCTATCTCTCTTCATTCATTCATTTCATTTCATTTTATGTTTTTGCCAAAATATCACTTATTACGTACGTATTTGTATCTATTTTGGCAAAAACCATGAAAGCGTGCCCTACGCTCTGAGGCGTAAGCTGAGGACACAACTAGGAAAACACGTTATGGACCCGAAGCTTTACGCTAAAATTCACTGTGGCTGTGTGGGAATTTCTATCTCTGGCCAAGACCGGAACAAACATCACACATGTCTGCCAGTTGCCGGACCGGCGTCGGAACGGACTTTCGCCGGCGACAGCCGTGATAAGGCGCCGGCCGCCGCCGCCGGGCGACGACCCCGTAATCAAATGCAGCCCTGCCGAGACTAGATTGTGGATATTTTTATCTTTTATAAAGATATTGATGCGTTAAGTATCGCTTGTACATTTTCCTAGTTGTTTACTTGTGTCACTTGTTAAATATTTCGCGCCAAAATTTGTCGCAACTATATATACACCTTAGATGAATAATTGGTCTTTCGCGAGCGCCGCGGAGGATATTTAAAAAAACGGAATGTTTAAAAAAATACCTTTCTGAACCTTATTGTATAAAAATCTTTGCTATATCAAAAGTTTCTCAATAAACCAGAAAGTGTTATGTCAGGCCTGTTGCCTTCACCCAATCATTTTAAGTTTCCAAATAAGTAATAAATATTTTGAAAACAAAAGACAAAACTGTGGGCGTAAGTCTGGTTAATAATACTATGCGAAATTCACAATAATTTCAATAATATCAAACTAACATGAAAAATATCTTAAACGTAGACAATGGCTTGTCTTAAATAAAAACGTCATGTTAATTTATGAAATGAATGCAAATTATGTAAAGTTATTCTTTCACTGCGCGCGCCTGAGCCTTCGCCAGCTCTAAATCGGAGGTCACTGACCCCCGTCTATTTTTAGACTCTTGACAACATTAAATGCATTCACATGACGAGTTTTACTATAATGCCGATTATTTAAGATACTTTCTCTTCCCGCGGCCTCGAAAAGGTCAATTGCGTGTGAAATATGCTTAGAATAAATGAGTAATAACAAAGAAAATATAATTGGCCCATGTGCAGAGGTTTTCTTGACAAGAAGCTATAACTGAAAATCAGCGTATTTTTCTTTATTTATTTATTTGTATCGAACAATAGGCTATTTCTACTCAATTTTTTTTTATATTTCATATCACAAATTTGAGACCCTGGATTTGAATGAATTCGAAAACAGAAAGAATTTTTTCAATCCGTTCTTAAGTTATAAGCCTTTGAAATCATGTGGAAGGGGAAGCTGGCAAGGAACAAGAAAAGGACGCACTTAGTGGTGGAGTGACGTCACTGCAACTTGACTTCATGCGTACAAAAGAGATAGCAAGATATCCCCACCACGCTCCCACTTTTCTTCATTAGAAAACTTTTAAAGCTTATTACTGCTTTAATTAATTACCAATTTTGTTGTTGTTTTCTGAATCGGTTACTTTTTAGTGTATAATTGTTCCGTATAAAAATCTTATCAAAATGTGAACAGCCAAGTAGCCTATTGCATTGCTGCAATGCACACAGGTACTAATACTTTTATCTTCATATTTGTACTGGTTTTCTTATGTTGTATTCTTTTTTTTTTTAAATGTGTGATTGGCAAAAAATAAACAGTTCATCTAACTTCTTTTTTTAATAAAATTTACCCGCCGACTACTGATTATGTGCATTAATTTTGAATATTGAGAAACATGTCACGGTCTAAATAAAAACTTATCATGCATGACTAATCTGAAAGAATATTATTTTTGTTTAAACTTGTTATGTCACTGAAAAAAATAAATATAGGCAAACCATGAGCATGTTATTTCGTCAATTTAATTAAAGCAGTTTGCAATATTTAAAAAAAAATATGAAAGTGTATATATACCTTTATAGTGTAAGGAAGTTCTGTCTGGTTTTAAAACGCAGTATAAAATATATGCGAGACTAAATATAGATGACCTTCTCGCAACAGTTCATTATAAGCTATTTTAAGCCTAGCTATGTAGGTGTTGTCAAAACTCTATGTCCCAGATTATGTCACGTATTGAGGAAGAAACTTCAGATTCTTCCATGGTATAAATAATTCATTTGAATCATGTTAATTAAAAGCGAAACTTGTTAATAGAAGCCAGAACTTTAAGTTATACATTTTAGAAACAGTTTTTTTAGACATTAAATTAAACTATTTTAATACGGTTTTTATTGCATTTATTACTTATTTATTTACACCTAACGTTTGTGTATTTATTATAAATATTTGTTTTTACATGATTTAATAATTTTATTCTATTTCTGTACGTTTACAGAGACATTCAATTTTCATCTTATTTTAATCAATGAGAAACATTTGTTTGTATTAAAATCACGCTTTACTGTCACGTCAATTTTCTTATCTGTGTACGAAATTGGCTGGAACCGGTGAAAACCGAATTGAACCGGTTTTGTCATTGCAAGGACGGCTAAATATAGTTGCTCCGATTCGCCGCGCATGTAATAGTGTAATAAAATAGTATATTTCAAGAGAAAGGCCGCTAAAGGTCGTGTGGTTAACCGAATCCAAAAAAGGATAAGTGTGTTTAAAAAACACATACTTTTGTATCAAGCGTAGCTATTACAATACGGCAATAATACATGGGTAAATTATGTCATATCTTAGAAACAAATCAATCAATATGTTCTAATCTCTGGTATGGTAATACTTGTTTAAAGTAAATTAGTTAAAGAAGTGAAATCCAGAATGTTTTGTGTACCGCAGTCACTTTTTATCAACCTCCGGCATAGTTTCATGTCTTTTATTTCGAAAAATTCATAATAAAAATTGTGTGTGTGACTTTTCCAAATAATTGTTATTATCCTAAATAAGTTTTCTAAAACTCAAAGTTTTAATTACTTTGGCAAAGTTTTGACGCGCAATAATTAAATTAAGTATAAAACAATATAAAATTTTACACCATCCGTCCATAATTAAATTGTCCTTTATTTTTACCTCTTAGCAGTGCTTTTTATTAATTATTTATCATTTTATAACATAGCTACTTATTATTAGGTATTTCTTATTAAGAATGACTTTTTAAACACCAATTAAATTGACAGTCTGATAAGTACGCAAAACTAAACTACTTTCATTTTTTTTTTTTTTTAAACAAGGAGTAGTCCGTCTGGAAAAGTACCTCCACCCTACAGAAGACCGCAGCCAAATAACACTGTTCGGCAACGCGCTCGTGACATCTCCGGTGTTGCAGGCGTTCATAGGCTACGGTAACCACTTGCCATCAGGTGGCCGTACGCCTGTTTGCCTACTTAGTTGTATTAAAAAAAAAACAACATTTTTTTTACAATAATAATGATTTACATTCATGAACTTCCGTACTTTCTTGTGAACCATCTTCAACAAAAGATAGGTGAGTAGGTACTTATATTAATCTCGTGTAAATATTTAGTCTATATTATGTAAAGCTGTTACATGACTGATAGTGATAACCCGTCGTACGCAATTAAAAGTGATTAAAATTAACAGTCATAATTATTGGTATTGAGTACCATCAATATTATGATTGATATTTTCCTGTTGTCAAGTAAAAAAATAATAATGCCGAAATGTTACAAAATTAAAAATTGATCTTACTGCAACATGATAACAAAACGTAATCACTAGTGATGATGACACAGCGTCAAGGTCACAGTGTCCGAGTTTACGATTTCCTGGACTTAACCAAACTTATCTAGTTAGATCAAAATGCGGTCTACATAATAAATTAAGAGTAGTTTTTGTTGCCACTTTCCTACGTCTGGGATGTTCGTAAGGTCGATTATCAATAAAATTTAATCATTTGCAAAATGGAGAAGAAACGGCTCAACCATGAACATCATTACAGCATTTTCTTTAAAAAATAGTTGTGCTAATCTAAATTAGTGCAATTTAGATCATATACTCGTAATATGTGCAAAATTGTTTTTTTTTTTTTTTTGTAATATTATAAAATATAAATACTTATTATAAAAAATAAACATTATTTCCTCTTTCTACTATACGCAGCTATACTTCTGTAAATTAATATAGAAAATCTTTAACTACGTTAATTAGTAATTTTTAGAATATTTAATAGAATGATTATGTTTTAACTACAATTTGTATTTTTACATTAAATAAATAAACTTCAATGACCAAAACATTACGTGAAACGATATTACATCAAAGACGATGATTTCAACGCAAGATAGTAAGTCATCTTGTAGAAACTGTGCAAATTAAATGATGTGATGCTATGATTAACGTGTAACATTTGTACGACTGTTTGTGTATTCAGCGCCCGTTTTATTGATAGTAGTTGTTTTATGATGGACTGTAAAACTGATAGTTATCTGGCTGACGGCGACGAGACAACAGATAATATATATCTACGAGTACAGAAGATTCACATCCGTATTCTAAAACATAACCTTAAGGCCGTCCTTCACTCAAACTCATTGGAGGGCGCCTCAAGAAAATCCTCGAACTTTCCTTGAAAACGATATTCTTAGTCTACGTCACTAGCCTCCTTAAGTCAAGGAGGCTAGTGACGACTAATCGTACCAATGAGTTGGAGTTAGGTTGAGTCGAGTTTGAGGAAACGTTTGAGAATATGGGTGTCACACTGGTCTCGTCTCGAGAAATCATTATAGTGAATAAACAATATTTAATTGCTGAAATGTCATTGTACTTCTGTTCCTTTTGTTAGAACTTCCGTGGTCTGGTTACGATATATACGAGGTTCTAGGGGTTGACGCCCATTGCAGGCAAATATTTGTTGATTTTCAGTATATTATGCAAGTATGTCTAGACTAGATAAATCTTGTTGTCCATAGAAATAGATAAATATACGGCAAACCAAAATAGAAAAATAATTTTACGAATTTATCAAATATCTCGTTTTTATATGGTATTTACGTCGTTTCACAGACCAACATTTGAACAGGGAATTAAAAAAACAACAAGGAAATAAAAAGACGCTAAACACGCTCATTATAGTGAACCATATAAAACCAGCTAACTAAAAACTAACTTGTAAAGCAAACGTCCCCGTGTCGATACAATTAATGGTATATGTATTTTATCTGTTTGTCGACAGGCATGAAAATGACTATGTCCACGAGCGCGACCATGTCCTCCCGGGTTCACAGAAAAGTGATGCGTGCGCCTCATAAGCGTGCACACCCGGGAAAAATGTCACACGGCGGGAAAATGGCGCACACGGGCAAATTGGCGCACCCCGGAAAACTTAGCTATCACCCGGGCAAGATCGTTCATACGGGCAAAATGGCGCATTTAGGCAAATTCGGAAAATTAGCTCACTACGCGCAGACACACGCACTGCGGCCGCCGGAGACGTGCGACAATAGCAACGACAGCGGACTCGGACCGGATCCGGCCAACAGGTAAGACAAATCCGGACGGCCCTCCGACCGGACCAACACGCAACGCAAGCTTACTCCAGATATCTTAATTGAATTTATAACAAGTTAATTGGTTATAAAATACAAACCGGATATTTTTTTGTAGAACATATCCGGGTGAATTCGGATGTTATCGTTAAATTGTTTTGATGGTGCACTGCTTTCGCTTAGTCTTTGCTTTTGCAAACCTTTATTACACCCTATATAAGTAATGGCGCTTTATGCATGTAACTTCACTTATAGTTTTAACTCCTAAATAGTTATATCATTATAAATGCATTCTTTCTTAATCAAAACTTAACGCAGAATTTCAGTGTCGCGAATCACAATAAGGAACGCCCCGAACTTGTGCGATTAGATAATCGTTGTTCGCCTAAAATCGCATAATTAAATGACCTTCGCGAATGTTTAACTACAAAGACTGTCGGCAGATAACTGTCTCTGTGCTGCCACAGATTACTTAACACTAAACACAATGCTACTGAAATACGCAGTTAAAGTGGCGTAACATTTCATGAATACGATAATGAAGATGGCACCGTATTTTGGAAGCCCCGGCTGCATTTAGATATTTGTTTATAAAACCACTTCAAAAACCTACAGGCGGCTTCGAAATACTCTGACACCAGTGTGTTCAATGTCTTTGTCTACTTTTCCTAAATTGTGATAAAAATCTTTTCCTAAACAGATTCTTTATAACTCGAAAGATGAATCGCTCCCACGTGCGTGTGTTAAACAATCCTCGCTTATTAACGCTCACTCTAAACAATTGGCAGAAAAATAACGCTCACTACGATACGTGTACGTTACGATACGTCCCGTGAATATTATAAATAGCTGATAATACGTCACATCAATTTATGAAGAATAAAAATATTATGAAAAATTTGTATGGACTAAACACTTTTAATTATTTTAACAACATGGATACTTAATGGGATATGTCAACATGTTTTCTTTATGTAGTGAGTTAATCCTACAAAGAACGACTGGCACTGAATGAAAAAATGAAATATAAAAACTCAAATCAACTGATTGCTTTATTTCATTAGGTCAATTAAAAAAAAAAAATTGCTATATGATCTATATTTAGTAATGCAAGTTGATACGGTGCAGGAGGTCACTGACACTATGTCCAAGGGTCAATCCACTTTCTTTCTTCTGGACTCTTTGACTCGTAAGAAGAGATTCGATCCACTTTGCTCAAGATAGGATCGGCGAATTGTGTGACCACGGAAATCTAGGCTGCGATAATCACCTCCCTCACTCATGAGGAAACGACAAAAAAGAAAATGTTTCATTAAAGTTATTTAGCACCTACCTAGAAATAACTCTTTTAATTTCACCGGTAAATGCATACAAGTTCACGATGTACAAAACTATACAAATCCCAACGTATAAACGCCGTTTTGGTTTTTCATAGAAATACAATACAACCATAATGAGCATATGATAAATTAACTAAATATACAAAATTTACCGACTAGTAGGGGTTTATTTTGATTTTCAAGTTCTTTCCTAGTTCAAAAACAACAACTTAATTAATAAACGACTTGCATAAGTAAAATTACAAAATATCTGTGTAGGTATACAATATATCCTTAACATTAAATAACTTGACTGTACCTGTTATTTCAGTTTATTGTACAACATGAAGGACATGTTAACTCGTTACTTAGAAATATTTACTTACAAGGAAACGAATAATTGCTTTTGCTTGTTCAATCACTTACTTAAACATATTTTATACTTTTTTCTAGAACGGTGAAAAAAAAGGATGTAATTATCTATCACAGCCTCTTTCATCATCATCATCTCATCATGAAAGCTGTGCATGTTCGTTCTCATTGTAACCATATATATTTGGAATTCAAAATTCCTTCAGTTTTGCCAACTTAATGGTCTACTTATACCGCATTTCAATTAACATGTGAATCTAAAAATAGCAAACACAAACGGACCGGCCTGGCAATCCAAAGATTAACCCGTTATCCTCAAACGGCCTTTGCAAAAAATGCAGGTTATTTATACTGAGTGTCTGGTGTTAACCAGTCAGTGGCGACGCCGCCGGCAACCGCTCAGCGTGGCACTCTCTACACACGATATTTTCGGCATAGGCCCGTGACGTGATGTGACTCATCAGAACTAAAAAAAGATACGCCGCTTCTACAAAATGCTCAGCGTAGTTCGCATCAATCTTTGTGATAAAACATCATCAAAATAAACAAAACAACCATCAAATATTCGAGTGGCATTTCACAGTTTGATGTGCAAGTACTTTTCCGCATGTAATATTTCATGTCTCGTCACCGTCACTCATCATTGGAACAAAAATCAGTTAATCAAAACAAATTGCTGGCGTGTGCACAGATTATCGGACTCGCTGGAAGAATGGGATCACCCAGATATGAAACGGAGGCGCGCGCAGAGTGAGGGGGTAAAGATAGAATGCGACGACGCGAACGATGCGTACGCGTTCCCCCCGCCCGCGCCCGCTGCCGCTGCGCCAGCGCCCGCTCCGCCGCCCGTCCCGCCCGACGCCCCGCTCGAGCTCCCGCCTGTAACGCCTGTGCCGATCCTACCAGTCCCCGTGTACGTTTCATTTTATTAATCGACTCTACTTTTCTTGACCAGTGCCACTTAAACGTGCCGGCGAGACTCATCTCACATTTAAATTACAAAATTATAGATAATTAAATAAAATACCAATGATACATATGTATTTGCCGTTCGCACATGTTTAATGTTGCTTGCTACTCATGGACATTACGGCCGCGAAAACGCGCATGCTCATTGCACGTAATTGTGTGTCGCTGACGTCATTAACACGTGCTCATCACCATTTGTAACTCGTCATCGGCAATCAAACGCTGCAACTGGTCGTAAATAACTTCTGTGTTATTACGCAAGGCCTATATCAGTAGTTTTCATTAATATTTTATTATCATCATATTTATACCTGCCCGTGTGATGTCTGCCCCCAGACCATACCAATAGATTTGTCCTGCACAATCAGGGACCTGTACGAAGCCACTTACAATAATACCTTATAAATAGCGCAATATTGGTACTCAGAAACGCTGTCTTAAAAGAAAAAAAATATGATAAAATAATATTAATTCAACGACCTTTACAGAATCCGAGCTGGCTGCAGCATATCTAGTCCAAGCATCAACGAAACGCCAGTGCCGGTCAAGCGGTTTCAAGACCCCTACAGATCCTGCGGGAAGCTGGGCGGTAGCGGGAAACTTGCTAACAAATACGCGAGCGGGGGGAAGTTAGGGACTGGCGGGAAGTTAGGTGGGAAAGGGGGGAAGTATGGTGGGAAGTTGGCGCAGGTTCTGGCGCGACGGAAAGCGTTGGCGGCTATGACGCATTCGGGGCCGCCGGGGCTGTCGGCGCCACTGACCAGCCGGTCCAGGGACGGCACGGTGGAACTGCAGATCCTGTGCCAGCCGGAGACGCAGCATAGAGCGAGGTAGGTTTGCTTTTCTATCTTCTGTCTGTCAATTATTATTAAAAACATATCAGTCCCCGTCCAAAAAAAAAAAAAATTTTATAAATCGATCTGAGCGAATCGAATTTTATGAATCGTCTCATTGAGGGTAAATTATTAAAAGATTGCGTTATTGCTCTGCTGTTGGATTTGTTCAAATAACTTTATTTACCTGCTATTCGTTTTTACAGATATCAGACTGAAGGCAGCCGAGGGGCTGTCAAAGATAACTCGGGAAATGGATTCCCAATAGTCAAATTGGTGGGCTATGACAAGCCTGCCGTATTACAGGTAAAAGAATTTTATTATTTTTACAACTATATAGATGATCTTATAATCCATTCCGAAAATGTGGAACGAGTAATAAAACTTAAGAGTTTTAGAAGTTGTAAATATGCACACTGCCAATGCGAAGCTTCTGCGATGTTGCACCTGTTGGAACATCATTTTTCGCTAAGTGTACTAGAAGTCATCATCATTCTAGCGTGTATTCCTAGTTGCATCGTCAGCTGACGCTTCGGAACCTATGGTACCCTGTAAGTCATGGTCCTAGATTTGGCGACTGGTTATTACAATGGAGCGACTGCCGTCTGATCTCCTTAACTGTTTTTACAGAAAACCAGACCAACAGGGCCCGAGTTGTGTTAGTGGCCAACACTGTTTAAATTTTTCAGGCTGCACCAAGGCATCTGACCCAGCCTAATGACTGCTATCTATCGACAACAACTGGGACCTACGGCTTAACGTGCCTTCTGAAGCACGGAGGAGCTCAAGATAAAAAATGCCACTAAATGGCGACCAATCCAATAGTGGTCGCGTCACGACGCCGATTGACACGCGCATTCGCTACGGATACGCAGGTCGCGCTCGACTAAGCTCCTCGCTTAGAGAAGTGATCTCACCTTATGAGCTAGGGGGAGTCTCGACCCATTATGGGGGCAGCAACAGCCTAGGTGCACCTAGCTTGCCAGCGCCGCTGCAGCGTTGTTATTAGCCCAATGCAAAAAAAAATTTAAAGTTGTCGACACAACGAAGAAGAATTTAAGAAAAAAATAAAGATAGAAGATTTTTTATTAAAAATAGTTTAATTCAACACACTAAAAAATTGTGCTTCAAAATAACCCTGTATGTACGAGTATAAACCTTGCTCGGCATCAGCCTTCTGTTTTATCCTACCCAAATGTCCTGTTTGCTTTGGATCCTAGAGTCTTTCCCACTTTTACTTCTCATTTTTGCCCAATCTTCGTCGTCCGCCTGTAGAGGCTCAAAAAATACAGCGATATCATTTTGGTCCTCAGGTATTCATCGGCACCGACACGGGCCGGGTGGCACCCCACATGTTCTACCAGGCGTGTCGGGTGTCGGGGAAGAACTCGACTCCCTGCAAGGAGCGCAAGGAGGACGGCACCGTGGTCATCGAGATCGACTTGGAGCCGGCCAAGAGTTGGCAGGTCACGTGCGATTGCGTAGGGATACTCAAGGTGACTTCTTGTTCCGGTTGCATATACCAGTTACTGCTGTAGACTATCTCTATTTGATTCTTAATTGTTTCTTCAAGAAGTTATTTTAATTTCATCAGAATTTCAATCTATAATTTAATGTCATCAGTCCCCGTTTGTTTATTAATATTACTATAATTAATGTTTGACCTCCTTTCCTTATATTGTTTAAGAGGTGCTGTCTTTATTGCATTTTTTGCAATTGTTAAGCATTATAATTATCTTGATTTGACCGTTTAATTATAGTGATTTCTTATGTTTTCGCGATTGTTATTCATTAAATTAAACTATTTTAATACGGTTTTATCGTGTTTATTACTTATTTATTTACTCAAGTCCTTGCAAAAGAAAACAGATTCATTCCAAGGATGTTACGTGAAGCTATTGAAATTAAAAAAACATCCTAATTTCAATAGAGAAGATGGATGGCAGGTACCGCCAGCTTGGGACCCAGTCATTAACTTAATAAAATCGCAAACTCGGAAGCAGACTGCAAGACCCTTAGATACTGTGAGCCAATACTGCGTGAATCGGAATAGTTCCCAATAAAAATTTCAGGCGGTAGTTTTGTAATCTTATGACATCAAAGACAAATGTTAACTTAGTCTGCCTGCGACCATGAACGCTGTAAAGTGTTTGAAACGTCAGGTGTAAATAAATAGTTTAATTTAACGTTTAACTATAGGTTAAGAATTTAAAATGAAAAAAAGTCTTGCATTGGACACTGATTTACCAAAGTCTCGAACGTTGGATAATAGATAATACTAATACTACTATAGATTTCATTTTTAACAACATGCGAAGATACCTTTACATATATAAATCAAAGCACTACAACTTAATATTACTGCAGAATTAGGGTTTCCGCTGCAATTGGATATATGATGAAATGATAACACACAGAGATACTGGACATGTGATACTTTTTGCAACAATGGCAAATTACAACGAAAATAATATCCTCATTGCCTCTAGCAACTATTTTCTCCATTTCCCAATACATTTATATACAAAGCGCTAATTAACCGACCGCAGTAATATAAACTAACATAAATATTGTTTGTATAATGATCTATTATGGACGTTTTATTGCCTTGTTACGGATCACTTGTCACAACTTTATTGTTCTAGTGTTGTCTTCTTTCTATTTGTGATGTTCTGCAGTTTCCAAGTTTGTACCAATGAAATTAAGTAATGTTTAAGCTTTTATTTCCCCGACTGCGACAGAAGGAGGGTTATGTCTTTCGAGAGTATGTATGTATAATTGTTTAGCACGCCCTGCACGGCTCGATGGATTTTAGCTTGAGAGGTGTCGTTAAATTCGTATTAACTTTGAGAGTGACACTGGGTGTATTAAAATAAAAAAAACTAAATGGCGGACTTTTTTGGGTATTTTTTTCATTCCGAATAATACAGAAACGCAGTCGGTTTTTTTTTAGTTTTTTTAATTACCTTTATCTTGGTTGACAAGAGCATATTTGGGTTTTTTTGATTGAAATTACATGACTCACAAATACATTACAATTACTTTAAAATATGTAATTAGTAAAAAAAAGACATTGACAAATAATGAAATAATAGGTTTTTCTTAAATTAAATAAAAAATGGAGCCCAAATTGCTGCCATCACAGGGTAATGTACCCAGAAGGCTGGCAGTATTTCCTCTTTAATTGAAACGTATTTCCGTAAATAGAGATTTTATGTATGGTATACCCACCCAAAACACTATTGTCGAATTTGTTAGGAACTTTCCTTAAAAAATATAGGTATATTAATAATAATAATAATATAATATATAGTATAATGTATTATAGGTATTTATATATGTTATACTAGCTGTTTCCCGCAGCTCTGCCTACGTCAAAAAGTAGGCTATGTTTGACCCCGGGTCTTCAACTATATTCATACCAAATTTCAACAAAATCCGCGGTTTGGCGTAACAGACAGACAGACAGACTTTCACATTTATAATATTAGTATGGATAGTATGGATTAATACATTTCGCGTCATGCTGTAGAATATCTATATTTATACTCAATGGTCGTCGGACTTTATCAGTGGTCACTGAGCTTTCCTGTTTTGCAATAAATTACGGAGATTGCTTGACATCGTTCTGTATAACACTCATTATACAATTTTGCTTTATTATGACAAATAAAACTTGTGAAGGAACGAATAACTTACTTCATTAAATTGAACTATTTTAATACGGTTTTATCGCGTTTATTACTTAATAATCGCGAAAACATAAGGAATATAACTTACTTCATTAGGCTAAAGTACGAATTATTTTCTTTCACATTGGCAAGTACTTAATCGACAAAACTTAAAATATTTTAAACTGGTGTAGTACAGGGCAATCCCTTGGGGCAAGCGTTCTTTAGTCTGAGGCAGGACGAGTTTAGGTTGTTGTAAGTACAACACTACCAGCGCCCTGAGCAACATTTCTATGGCGCCCCCCAACTGCGATTTAAACCCATACGAAACGAAATGATCTAACAAAATAACCATTAATAAAATTAATAATTATTTATCAAAAAAAAAAACTAATAAAAAATTTACTTTTCTGCAATTTCGTTTTCAATTGACAAAGTTGCTAAGTTTGTCAATACGCGTTATATTCGGGATAGCGATAGTTACCTACATTTTTCGAACTATTTTCCATGTTAAAAAGGTCGAAAAATGTAGGTTAGGTAACGTTGGTATGGCAGCAGAATATTTATGCTCAAATTTGTCCGAAAAAATAACCATCACCAAAGTATGGATCGGATGGAAGGGAATGGGAATTAGACATTTTTCCGCATTAAAAAATAGATATTCTTCGGGGTCCATAGTATCTTTATATCAAAAATTCATCATTATCATATAATTAGTTTCAGAGATTACCCGCCTCAAACATTTAAACAAACAAACAAATGTTACCTATTTTTTAAAACAATTAGAGATAGTAAAAAGTACTTATCTCTAATTAAATAATCCGTCAAAAAAACAATCTTCTTTTACGCTATTTATTTAACTTTTTAGATAAAAAACTATGTCACTCGGTAGTAGAAACGAAAAGTGACGAACATTAGCATCACAACGTTGCATGGACCGTATGATTACTAACATCGCGTCTGTTTGTTTTGAAATACTTGTTTTGTACGTGCACCTATTTTATGAATGAGGATAAGCTGACTTTGTTCTGCTTCGCTAATAATAACGCTAACTCTTTTTAATTGTTATGAGACAATTAAAAAAAAAAATCGCTTAATTTAGGGAATTTACTATTAAGTAGACCTCCAACTATGAACGATGGGCTAAAAACTTACTACTTTTATCCGGCGACCTAGGCGATCGCCCGACCGCGGTAGGATAGGGCCGCTACTAGCTAAGCTTTCGTTAACATTATAGATTATTAAAATTGATATCGCTTTTGGTGCCTCCAATGCGAATGAATTTAGAACCTATATTTTTATATTTCCAGCCATTTATATTGCCAAGCCAATTTCGCCCTGAAGAAAATTTATTCTTGCTTTTGATACCATCAGCTGTTGCATCATTTAGTTTGATTCCGCTGGTGGCACCAGAAGTCCAACCCATAGATAAGAATATGTACTGACGTACTGACCTTTACAACCATTTCAGGAGCGTAACGTAGACGTGGAGCACCGGTTCGGGGAGTCGCTGAGCGGAGCCGCGGGCGCGCACGTGTCTCGCGGGAAGAAGAAGTCCACGAGGTGTCGCATGGTGTTCCGGACAGAGATCGTCAACGCGGCCGGCCAGAGGGAGACGCTGCAAGTGTGTTCAACGCAAATCATATGCAGTGAGTGGAACTTTATGAAGTAGATTCAAACTTTATCTTTCCTAGCCAAATTTTTCACCCCTGGATAGGAGCTTCCCCCTGGCCTACTTGGAAGACGCTCAATAGACTGCGAACCCAAGTCGGTCGGTGAAATATATGATTTTCGGATCTTCTTTGTTGTATCCCTTTCTTTGTCCAATGAGGACATTCCATTATATTTTTATGTCCAAAACTACGTCTCGTTTATTACAAACTTTAAAATTCTCATCTGTTACTTCCAGCACAACCACCAGGAGTTCCAGAAGTATGTCGAAAGTCGCTGGTATCGTGTCCGGCCACGGGCGGGTTGGAGCTGTACCTTCTGGGGAAGAACTTCCTTAAAGAAACCAGAGTGGTGTTCCGCCAGAGACAGGACGGCAGGACCCTTTGGGAAGAAGAGGTCGTGCCGGATAAGGAGTTCTTGCAACAGGTAATTTTTGTCACATTCCTATAAGAAACATTTCAATTGTCTTAATAGCATCCGTAAGTCAATTTGACAACTTGAATCAATCACAGCTGTGAATAGGAAGCCTTAGTGATGACATCTAGCGGAGTGTTTTCTTTTAAAATAAGGTTTTGAAAGGGTCACCGGGAAGAATTGAAAGAGATATACTAGGCTGCGAGTATTAAAATACAAAGAGAATATGAAGCAATCAAAATTCGAAAGCATGTTTGTTCCACATCATGGAACTCATATCTGACGTGTAGTCACTTAACCTTTGACATATCTAATGATGCTCTACCTCTTCCAGACACATTTAGTCTGCTGTGTGCCAGCATTCGCACGCACAGATATATCAGAAACAGTTTGCGTGCAACTGTTCGTGCGGTCGGCCGGCAAGACGTCGGAACCGCACAGTTTCTACTACACGCCCCCGGCCCTTGACACGGGCCCAGTCCATTGCACCAGGCATCATACACAAGGTAAAACCATCAATTCTTGCCGTTTTTTGGCGAAAATAGCCTATCTGCCGTCGCTGTGGTGTTTGCCTCGCTTTTCTGATTCGATCCATCACAATTACAAGACGTTTCATCTTTTGCATAAACACGACCAAATTGCTTCGATATAGGTGGAAAAAACACGTCCATTATTACGTTCTGATTCAGGATTGGATCAGTAACTGTCAATAAGGTCAAATTTACGAAGCGCCTTCTAATTGCGATGTAGAAATGTTTAGATTAGACGAGACTTGGTCAGAAATTCAGGAAAGTTGCATGTGATGATGATCATTGGTGATAATTATACAATACAATTGATTTTTTCAACACCAGCCAATTTTTTACAATTTGTTTAGTACTTACGTGAAACTAAACAACTTTCAATAAAACAATAAGTGATATAAAAAAAAATTGACCTCCAATACATATCAGTGAACAGCTAACAGAATTTTGTACGGGAGGCCAATTTTTTCTTGGTGTTCACTAACATTTTTAATTGAAAGTGGTTTACTTTCACGTACGTCTGGTGTTTAAGAAATCATGAAATAACAGTGTATGAAGATATATTTATTAATATATTATGAACATTAGAAACTTTATTTCATTATTATTGAAGACATACAGATTTCATTAGTATTTGATAACTGGCATACATTAATTTAATAAAATGAATATCTAGTTATGTGTAGCTTGGGTTTGCATTAACATCTTCAAAACTTTATAACATTGAGATATTCTGTTCGACGTTTCGCTTTTATATGTAAAATTAGAAAATTGCTTATGATGTTGTAATCTGTGGATGAGAAATGTTGTAGACAAAAACATCATTCAGCTTTTTCTTCTATTTTAATTTTTATATAAAAATATTTTCACCAATTTTTATTTCACAAATTAGTTTTGTCTATAACGTGTTCGTGTGCTTTATAATAACTGCCTTTTGTATCCGTTTAACAATACTAATTTTGTATTAAAAAGGAGCTATGGGGGCATTATTCATTGAAAGGGTTGCTAATATTTTAACAATTTTTTTAAAATTGTGTTATACATGTTTAGTACGATCAGAGAATAATAAATGTAATATCCTTGGTTAATTAGTTCTTATAAACTCATTACCGTTTTAAAAATTTTAAGAACAAAATTGTCCAATTTTTTCTGTGCTCGTACCAAATTCAAATTTGTACAAAGTCGCTTAAAAATGTTGCTTTCGAACTAATCGCATGTAGATTTGCTTTCTCATCGCACTAGAGGTACCTATATTTATAATGTTGAGAATTTGGAAGAAATGACTGATGCGTTGGCGTCCTTTCTTTTTTCCCTTCTGTTCAAGCTAGGTCTGTCTAGAGTGTAGGTCCACGTCGGCTGCCGCCTGCCTCGCCCGCTGCCCGCGACAGCACGGTACTGACACACACACAACAGACACACTCACACAATTACACAGTACAAATTATATGGCAATAAAATTTAAAAAAAAACTTTATAAATTAAATTCTAAAATTACATTATTTTTAATAGAAAGTTCAAATTTTATTTCTATTTTCATAAATCAAATAAAGTAGAGTTGTATTATTTTTTGCATTAAACAAATGTAAACATAAGATACTATCACTAAAT
Source organism: Euzophera pinguis (assembly GCA_947363495.1). NCBI lineage: Eukaryota > Metazoa > Arthropoda > Insecta > Lepidoptera > Pyralidae > Euzophera > Euzophera pinguis. The sequence goes on along the minus strand of OX376156.1, from coordinate 1,969,775 downwards.
TTGTAGTAAAATTACAAATTTACATTTATAGGCATAAAAACATACATACTCGTTTCAGGTTTACCTTCTCCACTTTTTTATCTCTGAAATTCCTTCAGGTATTTGATTGGATCAGATTGAATAAAAAAATTAGTCCCTGTACATTTATTTGAAATGGCTAACCAACATTTTTAAAATCTACTTTGTTCACTTTCCTTTTGTTCAAACAACCGTTCCTAAAACTCATCATGGAGCGCTGATAGTTAATTGGTTTACCAATATTTTTGAAAGATGATCTTATCAACCGGTCTTGTCATAAGTATTTAAGTCGTTAAAAACCCGCATTCATTGTTGTTATTATGTTGTTATAACTTTTTGAAATAAAATCTAGCAACAAGCATTTCACTACACCATAAACAACTACACACTGAACATCACTTACATTACAACGAGAATATATTGACACTTACACATATTTTAGAATCCCTTACACTCACACAAAACACACTAGAAATCCAAAGAAATGCCAAGAGTAGACGATTTCGAGATGAAATGCTACGCTGGCTATTTCAGCGGCCATAGACATTCAGAACATCACTACTACATTTGAATACGGAACACGTTAACACGATAATAGAAGACAATCGAGATTTTGTTGGGCGAATTCAGCATACTCTAACCGACTTTTCACAGTTCACTGTTCAGTAACACTTGTAGGTACAGACTCTACAACATCCTTCCCACATCACTAGGTAGTGAGGCGTGCCTGAGCCCAACCCTTCAACCGCCGCTTCCGACCCGACACGACCATTCTGATATTTGTTTTTTTCTTTTGAGTGTGACAACGGGATCAATTCCCATATAAATTGTTTTCAGATTTATATTTGTTCGGCATTCTGAATAGCATCTGTCATCAACATGAAAAAACTAATGTAAAGCCTGATTAACAAATAAAATTTTAAAGTACCGTATATCTAGAGTTTCTACATAATAAATTCATAATTGGTCTTGCATAATTTTATTTGATTAGTCAGGTTTAATTTTGTTTTGAGGTATGAATACAAAGAGTGTTGTATTTTTGTTTATGATTTTATGATGATTTTGTAAGAATATATAGGTATTCTTGTGATGTAAAGGAATTGTAAATTTCGTTGTCACACTTCTTAATTTTTACGGTTTATCCCAAAGTATTGGCGAATGTCGAACATACAATATTTTGATAATTTATAAAATCTGTTTATTTATTTGAACGCAATCATTTGAAAATAGATTTTTTGAATAACTTATAAAAAAATATTCCATTTAATGAAATCATTTTCAAAACATATCTGAAAACCTGTGAAAATTTTATCATACAAAAGCATTAGGACAATTTTTGATGAAAATTTAGTTAATAAGACACGTACTAAAGTTGGTTTCTACTTCAGGACAGGAATAATTTATAATACTACAGTGCGACATAAAATAATAGCTAATACAAAAGGAAACGAAATGTCTACTTACATAAATATATTTACTTAAAATTATCTTCACTAGATAATTCATCTAAGTTTAGTCTTTAAATTGATCCTTCTCAAAGCTTCAAAAAACTCCCTAATAATTTCCTACTATTTTGCGTAGCACTGGAGGCCATTGACCTTACCAACCTGTGACTAGAAACAATAGGCTTGTAATATCTCGCGGTCGTCGTGTCGGGTGTGAAGCGGCTCCTGGCACGCCAGAGCCGGTGCGTGCGGGCTCTAACGCTGGTTGTGTGCAGGTGAGGAAGCTCGGCCCGTGCTGCTGTGGGGAGGCGCGACCATGATGCCGCCACCCGCGCTGCCCGTGCGCCGCCCCTCGCTCATCGTGCCCGACCCGCACTCGCCACTGTCGGGACTCAAAAGCGAGGTTAGTAATATGCATTTATTCTGTATTTTTATTCATGTTCAAAATTTTACGAAAGACTATGTGTTGTTCATTCAAAACAAGTAAAAATATACAGTTCTGCAGTTGCCACCTTTGATTATTTATTTAAAATTTATTAACAAGAACAAGGTGAGAGATAATATGTATTCTACCCTGAAAACAGTGACACAATACGGAGGGTATTCATAAAAACCAACGTTAACAAACGAACGATCGTTAAGCCTACATTAACTAAAGTATCCCTTTCTTTCTTATCTATATTTGATGTTAAAGAACGAGACGAAACATACTTTAATTAAACGTATACTTATCAAACGTCGTTTTGATTTTAAATTCGACAGAGGGGGAAGACGAAATTTATTGAATGATCGCTAATCCATAAATAAATTATCAAAGAACCAGAACTTTTTCTACTACATATATCTACTTATATAACTTTTCTGCGACTACACTACACAACTAAACCACTCGTCATAGGTGGCGGACGAGTCGAGCCAGCACTCGCTACTGGACGCGGGGGAGGGCTCGTGCGGGGCGGAGGGACCCGAGGCCACCGCCACGGGGATGCTGACCGATGAACTGAAGGTCGTTGACCTCCGACTCAAGTCCGAGACCATTACTAGAGAGGGACAGGTGAGGCTAGCACACATCACTACCTGTACTGCACGCTATATTATCTGTGTCTCTACGCATCTACCACAGATATTAGATCTATTATTTATGTATCTACTTTAACGTAGTCAAAAAGTTCTTAAATCTGTGGTATACCTGGCAGCATATAACTATACCGATAATAGGATTAGTATAAGCTTGTCCCGCTCACATCGTTGCCACCTACCTACTATACCTACTGTTAATAATTTTAAATGTCAATCAGTTCGTCCCTGGCGCATAGTAACTAAAAATTCCATACAAAATCCTAACGCAGTCACTATCGTAAATAAATGAATATCATGTTGGAGGCACAGATATTACGCTTACTAATAAACTATTGCCATGTTTGCATGCTTAAATTTATGTTTCGTTAAAACTACCCGCGAAACAGTATTTTTATTCTTTTTTATTTTCTGTCAAAACTTTGTATGCTCTGCTTATGTCTGTAAGACACTGGGGTATGATTCTCGCGCATTTAGAGATAGAGTCGAATGCATGATTTGTCGAAAAGAAATGGCGGACATAACGGTTTTTTGTAGTTGCCGCCATGTTTTTTTTTCGAGAAATCTCGACTTCGACTTATCCCTATAGGCGCGAGATTAGTACCCCTGGGTTCGTTTAATCAAATCGGTAATAATTACTAACTTGAATAATTATTTAGTTGCTTAATCAATTGCAAATTATCGGCAAGTAGCTCGCTTATTGTATGTGATCGCTAATCGTCTTGTATCAATCAATGGGAGCTAATACAGCATTAGGTGTTCCACTAAAAAGCATGTATTCTTTCTCAATGCACCTATGGCATGAATATATTTTAAAGCGCTATGTGGGGTAGTTACTGCTAAAACAAAATATATGGAGTGTTTTTTTAAGATCTATGACTCACTCCAACCCGAATGATTTTCATTCGACATAATCGGTGAGTCGAACATGATTCATCCCAAAAATAGCACTCGTGGATTGCTATTTCGAAATTTTAGATATACCGTGAAATTTTTGTCGTTTTGGACCCATCGTCCAGTGACTCCATTCATGCAACCGAACAAATTTCCCTAAGGAACATAGCTCGAAACATGAAAAACAAATTTGGACTTCCCATAGTCAGTTAGGTCACGTGATGAGACATTTTGTATGGGAGGTCCAAAAATGTACTCCATATTACGACCCATGTATCTTAGGGAAAGTTGTTCAGTTGCATGAATGGAGTCACTGGACGATGGGTCTAAAACGACTAAAATTTCGCGGTGTATATATCGAATAAAAATCGTTAGATATCGAACAAAAACCCTTCGATATCTAACGCCGATATTGCGTGAGTCGCACTTTTCAAAAATAGCACTCCTGACGTGTATAATTTGCAGCAGGTGGGCTTCGTCGGCGGCTACGACTCCATCAAGCTGTCTCCGCCGGCTCCACCTCAAAGCGAGCCACCTTCCCCTCTGGCCACCTTCACGCAGCAACTGCGGGCCATACATAACCAGGTACGAACAATTTCCACTACTATGTCACTTATCTAGGGCAGAGGGAATCCACAATGACTCCATGTAGATTGGTCTCGGGTTTCACGTTTGATTTCGCTCCAGGTCTTGTCATCACTAGTAAATCATTCTCTACCAGTCAACCACATGCATAAACAGAAAATTTTTGCGACACAAAAAGTTTAGTTGGAAATTAGGTAGGGCCATATTGAAAGAATTTTAGGAAACTACATAACACCATAAACCTATACACATATACTTAAATAAAAAAAAAATATAAAAATATTAAATTATTGACCAGGTGCAGACTGACAAGATGGTGGAATCTGTCACGGCTGCCATCTTCAACTCCGACGACAATGCCGGACAAATATATCCCCCTATCCTCGATCCCATGAGACAACTTATCTCATCTAAAACCACCATGGATCCCCTCGAGACTGACATGAAGGTCCTTAATCCGGAGCTCATGATGACTGACAGAAACATGCAGACTACGGTGATGCAATCCACCAATGAACAGAGAATGATGGTTTACAACCAGATGACGACGAACAGGTCCGACGAAAACTTCAACCCTTTCGGAGCTATCACCAAAATGGAGATGGGGACCACGCAAATAGAGCAGAGACTGGCGCAGCAAAGCGCGCATATGGAGGCTTTGGTGGAAGACGCTATGAAGGCAACAGCGGCTATGTTGCCAGCTGACGCTGCTAAACTAGACGAGCTGGTCAATTCTAGGGTGGAAGACCACCTGTCAGGCTCAGCGACGTCCCCCTCCACGGCTTCTCACGCTTCTGACGTCATTCTCAGTCCAAACGCGGCGGTTGTTAGAAATCCGACAGCCGAACTTCTCCCCTCAATGTCGTCGTCGGCGATATCTCCCGACGTGATCTTAAACCCCCAGGTGTCACCGAGCCTGTTATGTGATAACAACCAGCGGATAGTATTACCGGCTGCCGGTAGTCAAGACGAGCTCATGATGCTTCCGGAACAAGTGCAACTCACGTCAGTGAAAACTCCGCCCGCGGCAGTGAAGTCGATGATCTTGAACGCGGCGGCGGAGATACTGACGTCAGACACGACAATGAATGCGCTGGTGACGTCAGCTATCAATACCGCTAATATCTTGACGACTGAAAGCGCGAGCGGGGGAGGGGGGATGCAGATGCAGACCACGGATACTCAGCCTGTGGAGGAGCCCGCGGGGGGGATGCCGGCGGAGACTCCTCTAGTGGCGATGTCGCAGGCTGTCTCGCAGGCTGTGACGCAGGCGGTGTCGCAAGCTGTCTCGCAGGCTGTGTCCCAGGCCGTGTCGCAGGAGATGACGGCCCCGGTACAGGGCCTCACGGACATGAGCGATCAGGATCTCCTCTCCTACATCAACCCCAGCACCTTTGATCAGGGTGAGTACATGGAGTACTACTGAACTATATGGACGTACAAGAGTACGTACGATGGATGAAGACGTCAAATTGGCGATCGACATTTTAGTAGTGACGTGTGTAGGGAGATTTTTAAGTTTCTGGCTTAAATGTATTCAATTGAACAAGAATAATTTGCTCATTTGTGATTAGTGTAAGTGTTAATTCTAAATGTACTTCTTGTACGTCCATGACAATATAAAACACCTTTTACCGATCTCATTGTTAATCATTCTTATAAAACTGCCATGAAATCGAATGGAAACCAGTGCAAATAATGCCGGAATCTTGCCGAGTTTCGCTAACGTTTCGCCAAATAAAACTAACAGATGGTTTCTCTCCACAGTGTAAGTACGCCGCGGCCAGGCGCCGCCGCTCAGAGACTTGATAGAACGCATTTTAGTGATGTGTCGAGGGCTCAAAATGCAGTTTGTATGTGAATTTTTAAATGGATGTTACTATAGTCGTTAGTATAGACTATCTAGTTTAATCTCCGATGGACGCGTGTGTGTCGTCGTGACGGTTATTTTTATGATTCTCATAACTATTAATTTTATTGTATGACGATGTGTTTTGAGCGTCAATTATTTCATCATGTGAGTCAGTATTACAGGGCAAATTTTATTCACGTGTACGGGTTTGTTTGTGGAGCCGCTTAGATAAATCAGATCGTGTTTATTGATGACACTAAAAAAATATCTATAGGTAATCAACGGCGATTACTTATAGATAACAATTAAATGGCTTGTGAAGGATTTGTGTTAGCGGTTCCCAATGCGACACGTCAACACAGAGATGATGTATGTATTTTTTGAAATCTTATGAACTCTAGTAAATGAACATAACTACATATGAATGTGCGTTTCACATGGATTCGAATTTTATTATGTAAATATTGATAGGATTGTATTTGTCATGTTAGACGTAGTAGGTACGGCGCGAGAGCGACTAAGGGATTGTTCACAGCAAGCGTGTACTTTCTGATGACTAGAATCAGACAACTTATCATGCAGAATATTAATACGTAAAAAATATTAAATGGGTCACATAAGATTAAGACTGAGGCCTGCGGCAATTAGTGGAACTACATATATTTACGAGAAAAGAAATCTGTTGGACGTAGACACTAGCGCCACGCCAAGGGGACATAACTTATCAGAATCAGAATCAAACTTACTTAAAACGTTCTCCATCATCGACCTGTTTTACCTTTAATAAAAAGTGCGGTAGAGACGAGTGATCGGTTGCTAAGTTATCTGTATCGTGAACCATGGGGGGTACCCCCTTTTCTTTCATACTAAATGTATGATAAAGTATCAAATGTAGTTTGGACCCCGAATGTAAGTAGGTACATTAATTCGATAAGATGCATGCAGTTTCGTGTGGAAATTTTACAATACTGTCTGATTTGTCTATACCAGGCATACGTTTCTCGTAGTTTCAGAGCATAGAAAGTTGAATAAAAAATATATGAGATTATAGACATCCTAAATTTAAAAAAAATGGTTTTCCTTCATATCCTATTGTTTACTCGTTTGGTGTGAACAATCCCTTATTAGCAGTAACCTTAAAGATGCTAATTACTATTCATATAATAGATATTTTTTACTGTGCTCGTCAATTATATTGCAAATTATATATTTATTATACACAAATTATAAAGCGTTTCAGAAAATGATAGCAAAGATTATTTTTCTAACAATTTAAGGTTCGCAAATACGTATTTTGCTTGTACTTTTATTTTAATATACTGCCATATATAGGTACTTATGTAGAGAAAATTGTATTTTGAAACACTTTATTATAAAAAAATCTCGATAGCAAATAGGCTATAGTTCTAAATTATGATCCGCCACATGTGTAAGTTAGTAGTTGGTCGCCGCGCCTAAGTGTATAGTATAAATTCGGCGGATCTTCCAACTTGCAGTGTATAAATATTTAATCTTCCTCTTCATGTTTTAATAAAGCAGTTCAAATGCTTATCAAACGCACAAATAATAGTTCTTATAACACGTTTGCCTACTGCAATTAATTATATTGTATCGTATTGTACAATCCATTAAATGTGCAAAACCTCTAAGAAACCATAGAGAAGATTTTTTTTTTAATTTAACCATATTTATTGATACCTGTTACGCTAACAGTTAAAACGCATATAAAAAAACAACACTATTATTAGTCTCTGGCTTTCCCTGCAAGTTGTAAGTGACCGTCGCTCATTATAATATATGATTGTGATAAATAAGAAAATATTATTCACATAGTAGCTAATTTTATATGTAAGGAAAACTGTACTGATGTGATGTTAGCAAAGATTATATAATACTATGTTATACATTATATGAAGAGTTCATTTTTTATAGCGAGTGTTAATACTATATATTTAAATGTGCCATTTTCTATGTAATCTTAGTTAAGTTTCATGTAAATCCATATCGTATGAGGAGTTTGGTGTTTAGACCACAGTTTTTGGCCGACATGTTGGATGGAACATACTGGGTGAGTTTTAAACACCAGCCAATTTTCTATACTATGTACACAGTCATCACGCATATAGAACAAAATTTTATATATAAATTTTGTACAATACTCACTGAATTGAGTGAGAGGTCAAAATTTCATTGCATTTTTTAGAATGTTGTCAAGAGTGAGATAGGTACACACATTAATTTGGATGTTGTTTAAAAGTCATCCTGTATACCTGTGCCTTGCACACACAGACCACCCTAGGTAGCTAATTTTTTTATATAACTACTAATTAAGCAGACAGACTGGCTTACTAATGGAAAACGGTTACCGTAACCTCCCCTGTTTGCTTATTTAGAAGTGTAATTATATGTAGAATTCTCAGTATTCACATTGGGACCATGAACAATATATACTAAATTTATAATTCATAGATTAACAAATTGACCATTTTTACCCTGTTTACACATAGAATATATATAAATTATGAATGAAATTTTATATAAATAAAATATATAAGATTTTATCTCAAATACAGTCTCAAAATAATGAATCTTGAAAATAATATTTTGTAATAGTTAGTTACTAAATAATTTTGGAAAGTTTATAACATTCTACGGTTCATTGGAAATTATGATTAAAACTTAATTCCTATAAAGTTTTGTTCATTTCGAAGAAAATGTACTTATAGCCGTAAAATACCAATTAAATTTTGTTATAGAATTGCAATTTTTATAACCCTGCTTTTTGACAAACTTTTGTTTAGAAATTAAATTCAGGGTTGGATTTCGTCCTGTACAGTTATTGTTGGCGTGATTAAAAATTTTGTTAATTTGTAGACATGTAAGTACATTTTTATTATTATTGTTATAATTTAGAAAACTATTGTTACAGTAATCAATTTAAATAAAAAATACATTGTTTTGCAATATGAAAAAAAAATTACTGTAAAAAAAACCGTACGCCGAACTTTTTTCACATTGGGGATTTTTTTTATAAAATCCAAAGTGTGATGGACCTCTTACTACAAAAAAAATATTATTTTAGCATTTGGCGTGCTTAGTTTTTACGATTTTCACATCACATTTTTCGTCTTCCATATTTATTTGACTTATTTTGAATAATATTATCTTTTGTGCTTCCATTAATTTATTGAATATAAATTATTATTATTCCGTTTCCTACCCAGACTGAGTTATATATAAAAAATATGTGACATTTTTAAATATAGTATGTAAAAAAAAAAACATATTGTGTTACACAAACGAATGTGTACACCTTACCAAAGTTGAAAATAGTAAAATTAAAGTAATACTTTGTGGTTTTAGTTGTCCTTTTGATCACCTGATACTAACAAAAGCAGAAAAAATGCCGCTGGAATAATCTGTACCAAGGGTTTTAAATTGTAAAAGTTAGAAATACTCAAAGATATATCGTTACGTTAAATAAATGACCTTTGTCTTTGTTTTGAAATGTTATAAGTCTATAATCTTCCTCAAGAATCAAGGTATAGTCTATCTCAATGGAAAAAGACAATAATGTAAACAATGACATTTTTTTTTAATTAACCATCAATCACTTACATTCGATTGTTGATTTGATTGTAATTACAGTCTACGTTTTCACAATAATACCATCGACAAACCTGTCTCAATGTCAGACGGCCATATTTGTTTACATTATTGTCTATTACTTATATGTGACTATCCCATGCAACAATAATTTTTAAATTGATATTTTTAGTGTTAAAGGCGTTCAAACAAATTCTGGCAGATTATTATTTGTTGCCAGTGACAAATTTATTCATCTGTTTATGTCATAAAAAAAAATAGGTATTTAAATTTAGAACCGCATTCTTTTAAAAAAGGTGTACATCATTCATTTGTGTTAATCACGATTCCCGTGGTTTGTAGAACTGTATTGAGAAGTGTGCGTGTAGGCGTGCTAAGTACGTATGTGTAGAATAGATCTCTAGTCGGTCTAAACCATTCAATGCAACTTGCCGAACGGTTATGAAGCATGTATATGTTAATTGTTTTGATGTAACTGATTAAATGTTATTAAAAACATGATACTTTTATTTGTAGCATAAGAGGACAGGCCCGCCAGAAGCCCTATATTTGAAAAGTATGACCCACGCAAAATAGGTCAGCCGAATGAGTTTTGTTCTTTATAATCGGGCAGTGGACCGATTTTCATTAGATTTTGGGAATCATACTTTTCGAAAATAGAGGAGATGCCTTTTGCAATGGCGCAGTGATGTGATCATTGGCGCCTCGCCGACACAAAAGTGGGCGGAGCTTGTCATTGCTCGTGCTCCATGATTGGAGCCACGGCCGAAACCAAGCATGTCGCACGTCTGCCTTCCGCCCCGTGTAGCCTCACAAACACTTTCTTACAAAACGCTTATTACGGCATCTCCTCTTTATAATTACTCCATGGTTTGAACCTTAGGCAGTATAAAAACTAAGTTTTCTAGAAAGCCAATTCACAGATAATAAAGAGAGTATTATCAGAGTTCATTTTCAGACATATTGTGTAAAAAAATATTCTTACAAAGAAGGTTTCAAGATCCCTAAAATCCTGCCGGCCATAGCTTGAGCAAAAACTGAAAAAGCTCGCAAAAAAAAATTACAATTAGAACCTTGATGTTCATGTAAGTATGTTACTAAGGAAAGTATTTCTTTGGTTGCCAAAATGAAAAGAAAGTTTTAACATTGCACTTCATTTAATTAAATTGATCCTATTTATACATACAATATGTATATGAGCATAATCTATTTTCATAATTTATTCTAAACATAACCCCCAAGGTACTTACAGTGAGAAAACAACTTAACCCATATTTATTTATAAAATTACGCCATATTTAATTTACATAAATTTTATTGCGAAGTGCTTTCGTTTCCCATCGGACCCCATGATAAGTTAATGGTTGCATCTGATCCCACAAAAAAATTCCATTGGATCGATGTGTTACCATAACATGATAGCTAATAATTGAGATTATTTTTCTCAGCGGATTGCGATCGATAAAAATACAAACAGTCGAACGTAGAACCTTCTTCTTTTTTGAAATCGGTTACGAAGTAGCTGGCTAGACGTTGCAGTGGAGGATATGCTTGCATGGTCTCACAACCAAGGATGCCGACGACCGGCCGAAGTGGAGGAGAAAAAGTAGGAACACGGACCCTAGGTTCTGAAGATACCGACTGCAACGCAGCCAAATAGCAATAAGATGAGAATGAGAGACAATTGTGGAATGATAAGCGTGTACCTAAATGATACATACAACCGCACATTAATAATAAAGCAACTACTACAAAAAAACTATACTTGCTTGTAAATCTAAAGTATAGTTTAAAAAATTCTCCCTCAGAGGAAGATTTTTTTAATTTGTAGAAGTTGTTTAAATTCATTGTCGTCCTTGACTGACTGCGGCCGATTTTGTAATCAATATAATGTCAATTTAATTTTATTCCTAGCCTACTTAACGCAACTCAAATAACAGCTCAATTTGATTTGATTATTTGGTTTTTTATGATCATGGGATCAGATAGGTTTTATTTCGGATCAGATACAACCACCAATTGATCACACAATCCAACGGGATGATAATTTTATGGCGCAACATCCGAGCACATGTGATAAATATTTATTTATTTGAATAATAAATAAAAGTCGTTAAATTCCTAGATATGAACAGAGTGTAAATGTACAGAAAAGCACGAAGATGATGAGTAGAATGGCAACCCATGCAGGCACGGTACCTGGAAAAGAAAATATTTGGTAAATACTACAAGATACACTAGCTTTTACCCACAAATTCGACAGCGTAGAAATGAAAAATAAAAAGTTTGAGTAAAATTTGAAGAAGATTGGACAAAGGAATCACGTTGTTCAATAAAAACCTTGCTTCCCTTTTTCGAATTTGAGAAAATCCTCTCTTAACGGATGGCTACGTCATACGAAGAATATATCGTTTCAGGCCTAGGATCAGCGGTTTAGCTATGCGTTGATATATTAGTGAGTCAATTAGAACAAAGCATCTCTCTTCCGGAGGTAGGCAAGAGGATACATTTATAAATAGACAGTAGAAGGCCACTTCCAGGCCCGTCACGAATCATTATTAGCGTTTTTAGGAAAAATCACACATTTTGACAAAAAGAAAACAGTCAAAACCATGTATTATACTCAATCTTGAGCAGTACACAAACCGTACAGTTCTCAGTAAAAACTCCGGGCCCAAAAAACACATTTTTTAACTTTAAATTAATACATACATCATACCTCACTTTACTCATTATACTTTTTATCGTATTTTTTGTGGTTGCTATGTAAACATCATTGTACAGCCATAATCCATACTAATATTATAAATGCGAAAGTCTGTCTTGTCTTTCTGTCTGTCTGTAACGCTTTCACGGCCAAACCGCTGAACGGATTTTGATGAAATTTGGTATGGATATAGTTGAAGACCAGGGGTCAAATATACTGCTATTTTTTGACGCAGGCGGAGCTGCGGGAAACAGCTAGTACGCAATAAAGTTGATCGATTGAAAGCAATAGAACACTCACTCCTGGGCGGCAGGCTGTGCACACACAGACAGTTGTCGACGGATATAGAGAGCAGCGCAGCCTCGCTACGGCTGGCCACGGCAGGACCGTAGCCTCGCACCGGCACGAACTCCAGCCCCGTCACGAACATCATGTGCGCGTTCTTCACGTGCAGCACTCGCTGCCATAGACAAATATCAATCAAATACTTTTTTTTTCAATATGGCTTTTATTAGACGTCTTATGAGACACGACGGGTGTCTTGTGAGGAGTTCTTGTCTCATGAGACACGACCTGTGTCTTGTGAAGAGCATAGTTTATCTTATGAGACACGACGGCAAAAAACACCAATGTTTTTTTTCAATCTTAACATAAACATATCATCATCTTATCATATCAACTAGGATTTACAACCTTTACATTGTTTTGGTCCGGGCATGAACCAGCGATCTATGGATCATTTTTCATCATCGTATCACATCACTTAATGTGAGGATTTACATCCCTTACATTGTTTTGGTCCTTCAAGCCGGATATGAACCAGCCACCTATGGATCATTTATCATCATCATATCATCTCAAATATTGTCAAGATTTACAACCATTACATAGTTTTGATCCTTCGAGCCGGACGGGAACCAGCGACTTATGGATCATTTATCATCATCGTATTATATCAACTAACGTGAGGATTTACATACTTTGCAACATACCTGTAAGCTAAAAGCGATATAGATATCCACGGACCCGCTAAACATGGTCCCCACGCCAACAAATCTCCCATCATCCCTCACAGCTAACGCTGACAAGGACTCGTTAACTATGACCGTGCGAGCTAGAGCCCCGTCCGTGGGGTTCCACAACTGTAACAACCCCTTCTGCTTCCCCGAGCGAGCGAGCGGGTTCGCGATTGTGAACATTCGGTAAGCACCTTTCTTGTCTTCGATTAAACCAAACCTAGAATAGAAATAGATTAATTATAAAACAAATTCAAATAATTCGTGTATCACAGGTTATAAATATATTATTGTTGATGTGTGTGGTTCGCCATTAGGCCATAAAAATATAAATATGTTTTAAGATAATCATAGATGGCGTTAGTAGTAAGTTAGTCGAAATGAAGATTGAACTGATTCTTAATTGAACACAGCTTAGAACTATTATATTTTTTGTAGCTATTAATATGTATTATTGTTTTTTCTTTATTATTATAGACAGTAGAAGGCCACTTCCAGGCCCGTCACGAATCATTATTAGCGTTTTTAGGAAAAATCACACATTTTGACAAAAAGAAAACAGTCAAAACCATGTATTATACTCAATCTTGAGCAGTACACAAACCGTACGTATGTATGTATCTAAGTATTTATGTAGCATATTTTTATGTAGTTTATGTCATTATAAGTATTATTTTGTTATTAAATATTAATAAAAAGAGTTCTGTTCTGGTTGCACAACTTCTACCATCTGTCTCTTTTAACTGTATTCCTGTAACGTCCCGGTTGACTGGAAGAGATCTCTGTATGGGATAAGTCCGCCGTTGCATTTATTTTTAGTTTTGTATTTACTGTAATGTATTTTTCTGTGCAATAAAGTTATTACAAACAAACAAACAAAGAATTTGAAAATGGCTAATTTATCATTTGAAAACGAAACAAAATTAGGAAGTAGAGTATTTATGCTAATATTATGTGGAACGCTGATGATCAGACAGAACAAAAGAACATAAAATGACATGGATTAAGCGCGTAAAATACGTTCATCCTTCCGAAGTTTCAACCGTGTTACAACGGCCGTAGTCACGGAACTAAATGACTTAAATATGCAGTGCGTTACTTTAAAAGTTAATTTAGAACAAAAAAAAAATCATTGTTTTGTCGGCTCATCGGTGTTCAAAGACACATATAAAACTACCTTTTTCTCCGCCTGCGTCATAAAGTAGCCTATGTTTGACCTCGGGGCTTCAACTATATTCGTACCAAATTTCATCAAAATCCGTTCAGCAGTTTGGCCGTGAAAGCGGAACAGATAGACAGACAGACTTTCGCATTTATAATATTAGTATGGATGTAGAAGATTGTTCAAATTCAAAGATTCATGTAGCACATGACACTAACCGACACCTCCGGAACAGGTACTTGTTTCCATTCGGAGGCTGGCAGGTGATCTTGAGCAGCGGCTCTCTGCTCTCGGCCGTGGACCAGATGTTGGCAACGCCGTCCTTGCCGATGCTCACCAGTTGCTTGTCGCACGGACTGAAGTCCAAATCGTCCAACTGAAAAGTATCACAATATCGTTTTTATTAAATTGGTACAAAAACACAGGTAAAATGCGAGCCGGACTCGCGCATGAATCTTATTTTTCATATGATATTAAAATAGACATGATTTATTATATAATACTAGCTGTTTCCCGCAGCTCCGCCTGCGTCTACAGGTAGCCTATGTTTGACCCCGGATCCTCTACTATATTCATACCAAATTTCATCAAAATCCGTACAGCGGTTTAGCCGTGAAATAATAACATACAGACAGACAGACAGACTTTCGTATTTATAATATTAGTATGGATAATATACATTCAACACAATCAATACAAAATTGTAATGCATATGTTATTATCAGTGATCAGATAATCGGGCGCTTATACAGCTAAACTACTTTCCTAGAAAGAATAATATGGATTCCTTCCTGAATTAATAAGTAACCCTCATTCCCGGGATTGAACAATTTCGTAAAAACAACTATAAGTAACTTATTATTATTTATTTATTAAAACTTTATTGTTCCCCAAAGTACACATGTACTTATAACAATTGGCGGACTTAATGCTAAGAGCATTCTCTACCAGTCAACCATTGGGAGAAACGAAAAGTTTGGTGCAAAAAAGTTAAGGGGGAAAAAATGTATTACTTATAGAGCAAATTTTATCAAAAGCTTAAGTTCATACACTACGTAAACATACATAAAACATACACAAATACTGTTTCATTTTAAATATATACCTATATATATACACAAATACCAATGATGAAGTCAAGTCACATTGAGAAGTTTTCATTAACTGAGCGAGTCCAAAATGTGCACACGTGCCCGCTTTTTAAATAAAAATTTGTGAGGACTTTCCTTAATATCAGCAGGCAAAGCATTCCAAAGTCGAGTAGATTGTAATGTGCAGGAATTAGCCATAAAAGTGGTGCGCAAAAGAGGAGTACTTAGTAAGAGATCATTATTATTCTTTCGTAGGAATAAAAATTAAGTTTAGGTATATAAGCGCCCGATTATCCGATCACTGGTTATTTTTCTATGCCAGGAACAATCAAAATAAAAGTAAGACATTAATATCATTCTCTGTCTGACTTATCGCGCCCACTTGACCTTAAGCCTAAAGTTCAATTACAAGTTAGCTATGTCCGGCGATACGATTGTTTACGGAAATCAGTGATTCCGTACGGCTTTCTTATCTTTTCTACACGCGTTATAATTAGCTTCGCTTATATTGTGTGTGTGTGTGTGTAAGTGACAAAGGGACTTCAATATATTATTACTGCCCTGTTTTCTGTTGTCAAGTTTAAATAAGACAACCTCTTTTTTATGATGCAAGCGGCGCTGCAGGAAACAGCTAGTCTGATAATAATTCATTGGCCCAAGCAAGTATGGAGAATTCGTACTTTTCTTTACTAAAATTGTTAGATCAACAAAACTAAAAGCTGTGATGATTAGCACATCTCTGTAAAAACTAAATTTGTAAAGTGATCTGTGTTAGTAATAGTAGTTGTAAAATAAGTTGTGTCAAAAGGCAAATCTCTTTGCTTCAAATACATTGTAAGAGAAGAGCGGGACTCACCAGGCACAAGTTTTCTTAACTGAAAAGGTGAGACTCTGCTTACTTACTTTGACTTAATTGTGAAATGTAAAGAAAAATAAATGAATTTGAATACAACCAAGTCAAGCAGAATCCACCTACTCCCGAGAGAAGCAGCGCCACAAACTCCACTGCAGCATTTTCTTCAAAAACTTTAATTTAAAAAAATAAATATGTTTTCATACGTTCACCTAAATAGTCAGTGGCAAAATAGTTGCAACACTTAAATTAAGATTGGTATTGCAAAGTGTCTATCTGTAGCTAATCCTGTTACATATTGCCTTACCTCCTTGGTGTGCCCTTCCAGCACAAACCGGAGCTCCATCTTGGGGAAGCTCCACAGCCTCACTTTGGAGTCCATCCCGCCGGTGGCCATCAACTTGCCGTTGTGGCTGACTCGTACTACTCTTTGTAGGGGATCATTGCTGGAATAACATTTTACATTATATAGCAACATTTTTCAATATTAGCATATATTTTTGATGTTTTTATTTATTTGGGTTCTGAACAACTCTGACAGCGGGGTGTCCATGGTCGATTGACATAAAAAAAATGATGATGAGGGTTTCGTACCCAAAGGTTAAAACGGAGCCTATAATATAACAAAAATTTATTATATTTTTACTATTTACTCATAACAAAAATGAAAGAGAAATAGTTGTGTCCAAAGAGAAATGATCAAATGAAGATGCTTTCGTGTTTTCCAATTTCAAATATGCAGAAAATAAATTATTTATTCTTTCATTACCATAACACTTTCATACGAGCGCCACTGGCCAGAAACAGTGCAATTGGCAGTTGTTATTGAATTCATTACTTGAACTGTTGCACATAATGCAATTGTGTTGGCTATGATTATGGAATGAGGCATGTGGCGATAGAAAGTAATAGAAACCGGTTTCACTATTGTTTAAGAGGTGGATTTACATATGTTTTATGATTTTTTTTAATAGATTGGAGGGGAATAGAGAATTAATTTTTGGTTTATCATAATACTAGCTGTGCTCGCGGCTTCGCCCGCGTGGAATTCCGTTTCTGTCATGGAAAAAAGTAGCCTATGTCACTCTTCAGGTCTCCAACTATCTCCATACAAAAAATAACATCAATCCATTGCTCCGTTTTAATGTGAAAGAAGGACAAACAAACAAACACACTTTCACATTTATAATATAAGTATGGATTATTGCTATAAAATTATTGTACATCTTTCAGTAAATATTATAAAAGATCTGGTAGAGAATGCTTAAAAATATTTGTACTTGTGGAACAATAAAGTTTTAATTAATAAATATAATACATATGTTTTAGTTTCTATGTTAGCTTACTGATAAGTGTTCTTGTAGTGTGCAAGAATGTGTAAAATAAATGAAATCATTACACAAATCACTATTTCTTTAATAAACGTGGGCATGCTTCTTTAATATGGGACCTCATAATAATATGAAAGATAAAATTTCTTTAACAAATATGGTTGTTTCCATATTGTATAAAAAAATCAATTGTGTGTATAATTTCTTACCACTCTCTTGACCTCTGATATGGTATTATTTGATTGTTGTTAGGGACATTCAAATACACTCACATTTGGTCAACTTCCATGTCTGGTATATATTTATACTTTGCACACCATGCCTTCACAAGTACAGAATCATCTTTGTATGTATGGATGTATCCGAGTTTATGTCTACCAAACTAACAACAAACCTAGATAATAAAGTAGGCCAGTGAGCGAGCCCAATTCCATATGTTGATGTCAAAAGCTATTACATTATTGGTGTTGTAATGGGTTGTCATCCATTTTTATTGGTAAACATCAACTCGATATAACATTGCTCTTAATAATAGACAACTTGTTTTAGATTCATTATTCAAAATAAATCAGGACTTACCCAAAATCTGTCTGTATGCTGTCCATTGGCCGAATTTCAAATGATATTCGCTTCTCCGTTGTATTACTATTGCTGTCTGTTCTTGAGATATTGTCATTCTCAGACACAGTGCGTCTCCTTCGTCTTACAAGGCCATTTTCCGCTCGGAAACTTCCTCGACGCATCTCTGCTGGGTCCACCATGCGAATGTTGACCTTGTACAGCTGACAGTGGCTCTCCTGCCCCGCGGTCAGGTACATGCGGTTCTGGCTGTTGTTCACAGAACATGTCATCACAACATTAGGCCCAGTTTCGTGCCGCATCACCTCTTCAGCCACAAACCTTGTTCCATTATGTGATATCTCGAATATCTCCTACAATCATTAAACAGAAATAATTTAAACAGGTAAATGATTATCCTAGACAATTGATATGTAATTAAAAAGTGGTTTCTTCAAGGATTTCTTGCACTGACACGTATGAACGATACATTTTGCACATTATTTTTTTTTTGTGGACTACTCGAGGGTAAACTTACAAATCCATTAGCGACGCCTGTGTTTGAGGCTCCGCCACCCCCGGCCACCAGGACATGGCGATTAGTCAGCGTTTGTAATGTATAAAGTGGGAAATCCACTCGGGCTAGAAGCCCATCGCATCTGTTGCGGGCCATTCTCAACTATAACATCTAAAATAACTATGCAATTGGCGTGAATGCTGAATAGACACTATCTAGGAGATGTATGGAACAACATGTATTTGTTTTTATTATTAATTTGAGGTAAATCCGTTTTAATTAAGCAAAAAACAACATTAGTTCACATTCTAAACTTTTAGCAATTCCTGAAGTTCCAACATGACAAAAGTCAAATTGACAGACAGCTGTCACTCAGGGTTGCCAGTCCCTTTTCTCCACTCACCTGATCTAAAATGTATCCATACTGTGATCCATAAATCAATTTTTCAGGGATGATATTTTTTTTATATATTTCAATCTCTACCATGTCGTATTTATGTTTTTGTGCTAAATGATTAATTAATTACTACGAGAAAATAAAAAAAACCATTGCCGCCTCATCAATATTAATTTTGCCAAGTTGGCTAAGATGGAATTGGCGTAGCGTTCAAATCCGGTCGTTCATTACCTACGTAGTTCTTTTTTGTTGTATTTATTTTTTATTTGTTTAATATTACTTTTTAGGGTTCCGTACCCAGAGGGTAAACGGGATCTGTCTTTAAAAAAAGAATGTTTGATGTAAGCAGTTAAGCGCTTCAAATAGAAAAATCTTTACATTAAGTAAGTACTGATCTCACTTATTTTTAGCGAAATAAAGAACTGAATTTTAAATGCTAAATCTATGGGAAAACTATCACTCTCTTAAGAGTGCTATTTTTGAAAAGCGTGACTCGCTCAAAATCGGCGGGTTAACTATGTCATACATTTCAAAAATAGGACTACTGAGCCCCTTGCTATGAATCAACAGCGGGTTGCATTCATAAACAAAAATTAAGTTCCTCACTACACTGGCCGCTTGCGGGATTAGTTGAGCATTGGGGGTAAAGAAAATTAAACACCGAATATTGTTCTCACATTTAATTTTAACATAAAATACTGCGTCATCCTAAATCTTAAAAGAGAAAATGTCACATATTATTTCTTCTTTGTCTACAAACTTCATAAACTATACAAAAAAGTAGTTAAGTATTACATTTTTCACAATATTTAAACTACCAAAATATTTGGCATAATTTTGAAACAAAGTGAACCTTAGGTCGCAGCTACAAATGTCTAAATTATATGGTTCATGATTTAATTTAAAAAAAATGTACAAACAAGAGTACCCAAGAGTAGACTTCTAAATGTATTACTTTTAATTTTAATTTTGTGATTGGTACAATAAAGTGTATATCTATCTATCTATTCTATCTCTTTCTGATATAGATATTCGATAGATAATTTAATTTCAATTTGTGTAAAATCATACATACCATCACGCCTTTTTCCCGTAGGGGTAGGCTAAGACTACAGATTTCCATTCACTACGATCTTTAGACTTCCCTCGCTTCTTCTAAGTGTAATATCAAAGGTACCAATTTCCTAAATAATACTAATAAAGCACTGGGTCGGAATCGGATGTCTAAGCCGTTAACGCAGTGCCTCTACCATGACATTTTATTGACGCAGACGCTATCGACTGCGTTAACATTTTCTATGGCAAATCTGTAAAACGCCCCTGGCGGATAATAAGGTAACTAAGATTAAATTCCATATAAAATCGTAACGCGGTCGGTAGCGTCTGCTTTATTAAAATCATAGTGGAAAGACGCATAGGCCATACCGCCAGCTAGCAAGAAAGCTGACGGGCGATGTGAAACGATCCATCGCTTTACAAGGATATGATTACAGGAGTTAAGGGACGGGCGAGAAAGCTAGCTAGTGAGCGAGCGAGGCAAGCGATAAGTGTCAATCGCATCGCTTACTAGCTCGCTCGCTAGTTTGTTCACTATAGTCTCTTAATCCATCCAAATGAAAGAGAGTAAGGGAGATGGCGCAATACAAGATGTAAGACATCTCGCTTACTCATTCGTTTCTGCCCTGCTTTTAGATGTGATAGTAACCAACCTTTTCATACTTTGTCCCGCTCGCTAGCTGGCGGCGTGTAGCTGGTAGTGTGTATTTATAGTCAATCTACGCCTATCTATTTAATTCCAACCTAGTGGGAGACAGCTTTAGGAATTTTCTTCTGTGCTGAAGAAAGTACAAGAAATGTCTTATACAATTTTGAAGAGTATGTATGACAGTATGTATGAGTGTACAAAAAAATATTCATCATAGGGTACGTGATAAAATGAAACTATAGTAGGTACATAAGCACTATAAATGCCATTAAAATGCCAGTCAGACAATTTGGCGAACTTATATCAGAAATAGACGGTTTATATTCCTTTTACATTGAGTTAACCTGCTGTCTCTGACTATTAAAATAAGTGACCATATATAAAGATTTATGATTATTATAATTAAAATTATTTTAAATACGAACATAATATAGTACAAGTTCATTATCGAATTATAAAATTTGTAATACCAACGTAACAAAATAATTTATGAACCAAATAATCGAATAAGCTTAAGCAAAATTATACATAATTAAGTCGGTTAAAAAGGTACAATAAGTCCGATTTGGTTTTTGTCGGAAAGCTGTGAAGAGCTCTTCTGATTCGACTTGACTTCACTTAACTACTGACGTGACTTTAGACTTGCTTGACTAAACAACTTAATTTAAAAATTTTACTTGTTACTGGCTAAATACGAAAGTAAGAGCCATATTGATAAAAAAAAAAAGAAAAAAAAAGTCCGATTTGACAACTAAAGATACGATAGAATGAAGCGAAAAATTGAATGGTTCTACCAAGAACTGTTGAAAACCCAGTCGGTTATGCTGCGTATGCTACTCAATGGTAGCTGCATAGAACTAAGTACGAATATGATGGCTGTCAACACGTACTTATGAACATTTCTTGGCAAATTTGGCGTAAAAGACAGTGAGTGTATATTTACAGGCACATAATTGGTTAGGCACTATGAAAATTTTATTATAGATAAAAGAATGATTGCTGTTTCCGTCACTTTTATATGAATTTCATTACGGGCCTGATTCACCACATTGTGATTCATTTATATTCATTCATTATTATTATATATTACAAATAGCTTTAACCTAGGAACTTGCAGATAAATAATATCTGCAAGTTCCTAGGTTAAAATTTACCAGAATCAGTGGTGGTAATAGCTTGACATTTTACCTTAAGATAGTGGCAATAAGTCCGGAAATACTTTTGTATTTAATACATTTAAAATCTGGCCACTACAACCCGTAACATTTGTTTTCATGATAAAAAAAATGATTAGAATTTCATTCAAATTTCGTTCTAAACTTACAGGCTGGTAACATTATACCAGAAAAAAAAACGACACTTATAAAGCCGGCTACACACGTCTCTACAAGCGTCATAGCATAGACAATCAGGACAGCACGATTGGCGGGAACACCGTCTGCTAGTACGTGAAAATAATCGACCGGATGAGTCCGTCGCGGACCGAATCGCTGGTCTGTCCGATGCCGAAGTTGAAGAAGACCGACTCGGCTTCCACTTGGTGGGCGCATGTGCCCATCGGGTACCACCCGACCTTGTTGAATACTATACCTACTTTGTACACCTGTTGAAGAAAAAAAAATTTTAAATTTTTACTAATTAGTCATCATTATTATCATTATCATCCTAGCGTAGTCCTAGTTGCGTCGTCAGCGCTACGCTTCGGAGCCTAGGGTACGCTGTAAGTCATGGTCCTAGATTTGGCGGAACTGGTTATTACAATGGAGCGACTGCCGTCTGACCTCCGTAACCCTTTTTACAGGGAAACCAGACCAACAGTAACATGACCCGAGGTGTGTTAGTGGCCAACACTGTCAGAATTTTTCAGGCTGCCCAAAGGCATCTGACACAACCTCACGACTGCTATCTATCGACAACAGCCGGGACCAACGACTTAAAGTGCTTTCCGAAGCACGAAAGGGGCGAAAAAAAAATAAAAATATTCAAATTATTCAATACGTCACTAAATCCAAAGTCTCTGCCTACCTCCACGGGAAAAAAGCGTGATTATTCTGATGATATGTATGTACTAACTAGAGTAGCTTATGACGACGTATTGACACAAAAAAAAAATATTAAATCTATATATATTTAATCACTACACTACATTACTACTCATCTTAACGCCTTCCCGGCTGCATCCTCGACCGATTGCCTCGGACCCCAGGGTACGCTTTCCTACTTTACTACACTACATTATCTTTACATAATACGATAATACAAATAAACACCGCTGTTTGGTAAAGTGAGATGGCTGAAATGAATAGTAGCTTTTGTATGCGACTTCACACTCGTACTTTAATCCCAAGAGTACTTTTTATCGGGATTAAAGGTATCGTATCTACTTCTTGGTACTCTCAACTATATGGATGCGAAATTTCTGAAAGTTTGGTTCAGTAAATAAAACGTAAAGAGGCAAGAAACAAATATACAAACTGGCTTTCGCTTTTATCTAAGAGTACCACAGTACTACCGGCAAGTCGAAGAGAAAACAAAACAAGAGAGATCGGCCGTTTTATTTTTGTGGAAAATATTAATTCAACTACGTACCTTGTTCCTCTGTATGTACACGGGCCTGTTGAACATGATGTCCAGCAGGTGTCGGTAGGGCACCCTGCTGGTGTAGTGCGTGTATGTAAGGCGTGCGCCGTCCGCGTCAAGCAGATGGGCGTACAGTAGTTCGGAGTAGCCGGACGCGGGCGGCGCCGCCCCGCCCATCGATATCGCACTGCCGTCGCTTGGGGCTTGCGTTGGCACCTATACAGATATATTCTTTTATGAAATATATTACTAATATATGACTAACTTAAAACTAGTCTTTGGCGAGACTCATCATTGTCAGCTTGTGCATCGGAGCCTAGGGAACACTGTAAGTCATGGGCGGAAATGGTTATTACAATGGAGCGACTGCCGTCTAATCTCCGTTACCCTTTTTACAGGGAAACCAGACCAACAGGAACATGACCCGAGGTGTGTTAGTGGCCAACACTGTCAGAATTTTTCAGGCTGCCCTAAGGCTTCCGATATAACCTCACGACTGCTATCTATCGATAACAACCGGGACCATCAGCTTAACGTGACTTCCGAAGCACGGAGGAGCTCAAGATAGAAAATGACACTAAATGGCGACCAACCCAATAGTGGTCGGGTCACGCCGTCGCTTGACACGCGCATTCGCTACGAGCGTGAGACTAACGAGCTCCTCCGAGTCTTTGGCGAGACTATAGCAAACTCCCATATTCTCACGTTTTCGCAAACTCGACTCACCCTTACTCCACCTCATTGGTATGATTAGTCGTCACTAGCTTCCTTGACTTAAGGAGTTTCCTCATTGGTGGTGAGTATCGAACTGTCAAATATAAGGTTGGTCGAGAGGTACCTTAAGGCGGCCCCGAAAGTGGTAATAAATCAGTGTTTTTGCCACTTTTTGCCTAGTTAACAACTAAATTCGTTTGTTTTTTTACTCGTATTCTTTTGCATTTTTAAATTTGTGCGCTTTTTGTTATTATAACTTTTCTCGTTCCTCATTGGAGTTTGCTCGAGCAACCAATTAAGAATGTAAATTTCAAGCGGGAAGGCAAAAGTATGTAGTAAGTACATTCGCGCTTTAGACAGATAGGTACTGGTATACGCACTGGCGATACGCTGCATCCACGAGCCTCGCACGAAATTATGATACGCGCGTAAATCGCGTTTACTACGCCAGGCTTGACTCTCGCGTATTGTTTTGAGTCAGGATCATGGAGTAATTACAAAGAGGAGATGCCGTTTAAATGGCGCAGTGATATGAACATTGGCGCCTCGCCGACACAAAAGTGGTTAGAGCTTGTCATTGCTCGTACTCCATGATTGGAGCGACGGCCAAAACCAAGCACCCCGCACGTCTGCCTTCCGCCCCGTGTAGCCTCACAAACACTTTCTTACAAAACGCTTATTACGGCATCTCCTCTTTGTTATTACTCTATGGTCAGGATACTAGAATACGCGATCTTCAGAACGAGTTTTTTTCTTTACTTTTTAAACGATTTCTTTTTAACTACGTCGGAGGCCGAGTGGCGGTTCCGCACAACTCTGACACCAGGGTGTACACGGTCGATTGGCAATGTAACCTACACGAAATGATCATGATTAGTGACTGTCCCATGTTAAAATAATTTAAATTTAGGCAAAAATCTTACCTGAACGCCAAGCAGACAGATATTCTTATCCACCATAAACGTGACAGAACAATCCAACACGCTGGTATTCAAACAATCCGTGTGCTGCACTATCGGCCTCTGGCAGTACAACTTGATATCTCCGTGACGGCCCATAGGCTGAGCTAGCGCGTCTGCGATCGATTGCCCGATGGATTGGCTGATCGGTTGGGCCGGTTGGTCGATGCTGGCCACGCAACGTGGCGCTGCTAGAGCGCTGCTGTTCACCATGCGGACTCCTGAATAAGGTGCTGAAGAGGAAACAATATTTATATGTTTAAATACACACTTGAAAGATGTGGTTGTGTTTCTTATTAATGACTGTCCCTTGTTCCCAAGTTATATCTAGTCTTGATTTATCTATACAGTAGACATTATTCTTAATTCTACTGGGCCCACCCTTACATCATGTTCTCTTATTGTACAAAGGTTGGCTGGAAGAGATTGCTTAGCAATAAGCCCGCCTTTGCTCCATATTGTTAACAATGTTATAATTTCAGTTTCGTGATTTCCCAGATGTGGGCAATTTTATTTTGTATTGTATTGGTTCTTGGCTCAAAGATTTTTTTTTCGACTCGGCGATTTTGCGTCTGTCACACTTTTCAATAATAAGTCTCCTGAACAGAAGACCGAGCGCGAGCGGGATCGACCGGGCCCCGGTTTCAATGCCCGGTCAATGAAGAAGTTTTTATTTGTAAAGAAGTATTGTTTTCCTTTTTTTTTTGCTATAATAAGTTTTCTAAAAAGAATTGACTTAAAATCAGCTGGAAATTAAATAATTGAAATTAAACAATATTGGTTAGGCATATTTTATTTTGTAATCGCGATCAGAACTCCCATTATCAATATTAATGATTTATTATGCTTTCGCGATCGTTACACATTAAATTATTTTTATACCTTTGGTTTTTATTACTTTATTACATATTTATTTAAACGAATTGATTAAAAAGACGTAATTAAATAGAACTACTAGTTTATTTATATTGTTTTTTATTTTTTATTTATTTAAGATCTTTATTCAAAACACATTATCAATTTCTACAATTATACAAGTGTTTGTTTGAACGCGATAATCTCAGAAACTATTGGTCCGATTTGAAAAATTCTTTCAGCGTCGGATAGCACATGTATCGAAGAATGCTATAGGAAACAAATAAACTGTAAAACAGTCACCTTCAACCCTGGTGGGGCGGGGGAAGGTGAGCACTGCGGGGTGTCCCGCAGCGGGCAGTGGGTGCGCCGCGCGGGACACCTCAGACCCGAACACCTGCTCCAGCATCACAGGGCTCGGAGTGTCCACCGTGAACGTCGGCATCTACAACAAATTGGCTACGTGAGGCCAAAATATGAAAAAAAAAACATCCAAATCCCAATAGAGGCGATAGTTAGCAGTTACCAACAAAATGGGATCTGATCATGGAGCAATTACAAAGAGATGCCGTTTGAAATGCCGCAGCGATGTGATCATTGGCGCCTCGCCGACACTGCAGTGGGCGGAGCTTGTCATTGCTCGTGCTCCATGGTTGGAGCCACGGCCGAAACCAAGCATGTCGCACGTCTGCCTTCCGCCGAGGGGAGCTGAACAAATACTTTCTTACAAAACGCTCATTACGGCATCTCCTCTTTGTAATTACTCCATGGGTCTGATCGTCAATTTAATAATATCCCAAACTCCCTTGGATAATGTGAACTGTAATACTGCGAAAATCGAGATAAATTTCAATAAAATTTTAGCCGGTAGTTTTGTATACTTATAACATAACATGTAAATGTTAACTTAGTCGGATTATGAACGCTAAAGTTTAATTTAAGAAATTGTAAACGCTAGAAGCATAATTTAATAAAACAGACTCAAATTTAAAACTTTTTCTACCAGGCAATTTTAGATGAAGCCTGAGGAAAACGGTTATTTTTCTTTCATTTTCATTTTAATTTTGGCTCTTACTTTCGTATTTAGCCAGTAACAAGTAAAATATTTTTAATAAAGTTGTTTAATTAAACAAGTATAAAGTCAAGTCAGTAGTTAAGTCAAGTCAAGTCATAATCAAGTCGAGTCAGAAGAGTCAGGCTAAGTGAAGTGGTAGAAAAACTGCACTTAGCGATCTCCAGGAGCTTTTGGCAACAAGCGAGGAAATCACGTAAATCGAACACTGTATCACTTCCCAACACTCACGCTTGTTCTTGAACACTTTGCGAATAATAATCCACCATTATTATGCACAAACACTCAAAAAAACACAAATTTTGGAAAATAAAATACAGCGCCGAAACTGCTCTTTTCAGCTTCCCGCCAAAAGTTCCATAAATATTTCAATACTAACATTAGACGAAGGGCCGCCACCAATCAACTGCTTCCTGGGCACCCTACAGGTTGAGAATCCCCTCGGCATGGGCACGTCGGAACTGCTTGACAGTATGTTCATCAGAACTGCGAAAGCCTCGGACTCTGTAAGGAGAGACGAGCGAGCGGGGCCCTCAGCGAACTGCTGGGGAGTTAGCGTCAAGAAGCGAATCTTTTCTATTGCGCTTCGAATCGTCAATTTGTCTTTGGCATCTGAAATTTAAAAAAGTTGTAATAAAATCACCAAATAAGACTGAATCAGCTTGTACCAGCAAAAGCAAAGGACAAAATGAAGTGGAAAGCCCTGATTGGATTCCTACGTTCCTCACAGAAATAAGATTAGGTAGAAGTGCCATGTGCGGACCAGTTAAGTCTCTCAAATCTTAACTTTATATGGCAAAGATTAACACGACACGCAGGTAACGCCCACATGACACTTCAACCTTATCTAATTTCTGGATAATCTTGCATTAATTAACATTAATTAGCCTTACAGAAACTCGAGAATGGCTAGCCAATGTTAGTTTTGAAAAAAATAAAGAACTAGCTGTTTCCCGCAGCTCCGCCTGTGTCAAAAAGTAGCCTATGTTTGACCCCAGGTCTTCAACTGTATTCATACCAAATTTCATCAAAATCCGTTCAGCGGTTTGGCCGTGAAAGCGTAACAGACAGACAGAAAGACAGACAGACTTTCGCATTTATAATATTAGTATGGATATGGATTAGTATGGATTTTTTAACCTCTCCTCTCCTACTTATGTATCTACCTAAAACATAATAAAATTTATTTTTAAAAGTTTTTTGTCAGACTCTACTTTTGGTGATCACTCAAACAAATGCAAAGCTCAGCTTACGCCTTTTTGACTGTGTGGATGTTTAAAATGTTGAAAATTAAAACATTGCAAGGAAAATAAGTAATAAACTAATAAAACCGAAAAAAGGGAATTGAACAATATGACACAAACTAAATCATACCAGTCTTAGGTTTCTCTTCGGAAGGCCCCGGCATGGGCGTGTCCCCCGCCTTACAGGGCTCCGCGGGCGCCTCGGGGCTGTTTTCGGGACTACTCTCAACGTTCACTACCTGAAACATGAACAAGAGCCAGAAGGTATGATAGGAAGCAGGCGTTATAAAAATTATGCCCGAAAGCGCACCATAGATCACAAAGTTGAACGCTTGGAAACCAATAAGGAAAACCCTAATTAACCGAGAGAGCGGAGCGAGCGAGGTCTACAAATACAAATCAAGTTGGGGCGAAAAAACATTGTTTGTATGTAAGTATGTTTGAATCTAAATTATGTTTGTTCCGCTATAACTCTCGAGCCGTTAGTCCGATTTCGATGAAATTTAGAAGATGTATAGGAGAAATGCATAGAATTTTTAAGTTCGTTTGGCATTCAAAATCGGTTTCAAGTAGTTTTTGAGGTATTTTGCATTAAGGTAAAAACAAATATTTCTAAATAACTCCAAAGCCGTCAATCAGATTTCGCTGATATTCAGAACGTATTTTATGTACAAAATATTAAAATACATCTGGTAAAAAATAGTTTTTATAATTTTTAACCGCCTATCAAAAAAAGAGGTTTTGACGTTTATTTCAAATTTATTACCTAATGTTATGATAACACAGTCGTTTTTAAGCCGATTTTGAAAGTTGTTTTCATGTTCGAAAGCGTACGTACGAACGTTTTTCTCCCTAAATTTTTTAATACAATCGGTTCAGTATTTTATCACATGATTGTGTAAGATGCATAAGAATGCAAATTTGGATAAAAATAAATACGTGAATTTTCACAATGTGCAACTTAGTTCTTGAAGTTTAGGGATTGACATCGATGCTGTCAAACATCGTATCAATAGCATTGCACCCAAACTCTAGGCAGGAATAAATACCTACCTACTGGTATAAAACGTACCTATATATTTAAAACTAGCTTTTCCCCGCAGCTCCGCCCGTGTCAAAAAGTAGCCTATGTTTGACCCCGGGTTTTTAACTATATTCATACCAAATTTCATCCAAATCCGTTCAGCGGTTTGGCCGTGAAAGCGTAACAGACAGACAGAAAGACAGACTTTCGCATTTATAATATTAGTATGGAAGTAGGATTCAGCAAACCGACACGGTTTATGAAAAAAAGTCCGCTACGAACGCGGGTAATGATTCTCGCGTCTCTGAGATAAGTCGAATTCGAGATTTCTCGAAAAAAACTCTCCCTTAGAGATAGTCTAATTTGAGATGTCGCCAAAAAACATGGCGAATTTCTAATGAAAACCTCGTGTTTGTATTCTCTTTCATCTCTCGTAATTGTAAGATTACAATTACTATTAAATACCTACGTTTAAGATTTCTACCTAATTTAGATATTTGAGAAAAATGGCTTAAAATGCTTGGCAGAAAAGTACATGTAGTAAACACTTTCAATACGGTTTTCAGTAGAGCGAGAATCGGCTCTGGTCTCAAAATTAAAACAAAGTAAAGTTAATTAATGTCCACCTATACGAAGTCGAGTCGGAGTGCTCGTTAAAAATAAAAATACTAAAGTAGCATATTTATTATGGAATTTTATTCTAACTTATCTCAAAGAATACTGCACACTTAATTTGGCAATGTTATAAAATATTTGACAGGGCACACATGTATGACACACACACACCAACAGTTTTTAAATTGGTCTCGTTTCTTTTACTGATCAGCCAATCTATTGACGTAGTCAAAAAAATTAAATCTATGGTCGTACTGTTGATAGAACTATCGAATCTATCAAAAATTTATTTTCGATGGTATCGATAGTATCAGTTGAATCATGTTCGATACTATCGATAGGCTTCGTGTTGATGGTATCGAAATATGTTAATACTATCTACAGTTTTCTAATATCTATCGTTGGACTTAACTTTCTAAATGTAAATATATGAACATTAATGTAACGTACCACCTAACATCTAATGTAAACACACATTTTTATGCAAATAAATCGAACGATTTATTGATTGAACTTTTTACGATAGTCATTACGCTAATTGTTTCCTGACCATAGTACTACAATCCTACCGTGAGTTTTGACGTGATACTATCGTATTGTAATTTCGATGCTATCGCCTGTCCCTGTCGATAGTGTCGCAGCTATCAGTCGTATCGCTAAATTTCGGTATTTTCGATAGCTCGAGTTGGACTATTGTACATTTGTCTATAGTCAGCGTAGATTTGTGTAGGTACTCTGTCACTTCCGTGATTGATTCATGCCGCATGACCGTGTGCAAACAGTCGATATCGTACGAATGAAAATCGTTCGATATCGAAAGAATTTCGATCGTCAAAATCGGTGAGTCGAACGATTTTCATTCGACATAATGAGTCATACATTCTAAAATAGCACTCAATGTGCTTTTCTAATCAGACAGACAGACTTTCGCATTTATAATATTAGTATGGATTAGTATGGAAGTAAGTATGGAGTATGGATATTAGTATGGAAGTATGGCAGTCTATAGAGACTACAATACAGTACAACACAAAATTCTTTATTGCACAACAAGGATACATTGTCAAATACAAGCAATTACAAGAAAAAACCTATTAACTATCTCACCATTAGGCGGGCCATATGCATAGTTCCCTACTCAATTGTATAAGGTTTGGCAATGATACTACTTTGTCCTTTTGGCTGGCAGGTCGTATGCTTGTTAGCCTACAAAATTGTTTGACGGACTAAGTACAACTATTTGAATCCTGTCTATATTAATAGAGTAACATAATCTTTAAGGTCTATGTTCGCGGCGAACAACTTGTAATAAATAAATATAGATGATAATAATTAAGTTACCTTTTCTGCTGAAGTGGAAGGGACCGGGCTTTTCGACCTCTTCTCTGATGGTGGTCCGTTCTCAGCTAACGGGCTCATACACCTCTCGGCCGATCTCTTATCAAGGGCCTTGGCGTACCGTACTGCAGCCTCAAACAAGTCCAACTCGCTATCTACGTTCAGGTGGTCTAGGGAGAAGACTGTTATTACTGTGTTCAGCTCCATTTCCTCGAAGCTACTGTCGTTGAGGACTTCTTTTGTGTTGGTGCTGATGATCTGGACAAGTTTATATATATTTATTCAATTGAGGTACACCAACAGGTAACATGTTCACAATATAAAAAAATTATAGATACAGTGGACTTGGCCACAACTGCCTTTAAGGGAATCCCCACACTGGGACATCCCAGAAGAGCTGCAGTAAATGCCTTTTTATTGAAATAATGGTTATCCTGACCAAGCTGAAGCTAACTGTGCAGTGATAAATGTTAGAACTTCCAAACAATATAGCTTTTTTGATGATCACTATTTAGTGTAAATAGCAATTAAAATAATAATTTATTTTTTATAACAATTATAAATTATGGATCTTTTAATGACAGGGCAGAATGAAAGTCCGCCGACAAGAGCCTAGCTCTTTTTATGATGATGACAACTTATTTTTCATTCAGACATTAGTCCCTTAAAGTTAGTATCAATCAATCAATCAACTTTATAGGAACAAATTTTATGTGCATTTTGAAACACATCATTAACTCTTAGGGGGACTTAAATGATAATTTGTTTCTTGTAGGCTAGGAACTGATGTTCTAGCTTTCCAAAGAAATAAATAAATATCTGATATTAGTACAAGTGCGCATAAAATCACAATGTATGTATTTTCATACCTGTAACATATACATTGTTTTCTTATGTTTTCGTACAAAGCGAAGCATTAATACTCATATAAAAGAACATATTGCTGACATGAAAAATAGACGCTCAACCAAGTCTGCAGTCTGTGAACATGCTCTAGACAAACCCAACCACTATATGCGTTTTGATAATCCTCAAGTCCTTGCAAAGGAAAACAGATTCATTAAAAGGATGTTACGTGAAGCTATTGAAATTAAAAAACATCCTAATTTCAATAGAGAGGATGGATGGCAGGTACCGCCAGCTTGGGACCCAGTCATTAACTTAATAAAATCGCAAACTCGGAAGCAGACTGCAAGACCTTTAGATACTGTGAGCCAATACTGGGTGAATCGGAATAGTTCCCAATAAAAATTTCAGGCGGTAGTTTTGTAATCTTATGACATCAAAGACAAATGTTAACTTAGTCTGCCTGCGACCATGAACGCTGTGAAGTGTTTGAAACGTCAGGTGTAAATAAATAAGTAATAAATGCGATAAAACCGTATTAAAATAGTTTAATTTAATGAATATACATTGTTGTTTTATGTGATTTTTTAAAAAAAAAACATACCTGTATACATTTCTCCATAAGTACATTCTCTTCAAAGAGTCTAGCGAACTCATACGCCCGACAAGCATTCCTCGGATACAGGTCTGACCACAGATACCTGGTACACTCTTTAACAAGATGTGGAAGCATGTATTTCTTGGCCCCGTAGCAAAGCTCACATGCTTTGTCAAAAGAGCTTATGTTTATGTTTTCAGTGTATATGTATCTGAAAAAGTTACAAAGGTTGCCCTGTCAAACATTAATTTTTAAGTATTAACACATTTACTGTCAGAAATGCACATGTGTCGTAAAAAAATTATTATATGAATGTCTTTATTAAATACATTAACACATTGATTGTCAATAAAGAAAGAACAAAAAAATTTTTTTGCTTTTTCGGTCATTGGCAATCAATGTGTTAATCAATCAGTGGTATCTCATAAGAACTGGTTGTACGATAACAAAGTACCATTGGTGTAAAAATATGCATTCTGTTCTGAAGCAACTTAATAATATCTCATATTAGTAAATATTAGCTGAAAGCACTGTTAACAGCTCACTGTCTGTAAATAAATACATTTAATATGCAGGATACCTTCTTTCTATTACTCATTTGAAGGTTATAACGGTTACAAATTGCTTAAGTCTTCGCTATTTACAGATATTTCTGAATTATGTAAGACTGAAGTGAGTCACTGTAAGCGTAATATTCCCTGTTTAAAAGCTAGTATTTAAAATATATAGTTTAAAATCAATGAGTACTTACTCTAGAAGTGCTTTAAAAGCATCAGGCTGAACATCTAAGATAAGAATCGGAGCATTTCTTTCTGCCATCCCTCCAAAAAACATAGCCTCGAACACTGGCGAAGCCATGGCCAGTATGAGCTTGTGGCCTGGGATGCTGACCTGGTGAGGCTCGGCGCCCACCAGGAACGTGCAGTCGGACCACTGCCCCGACTGGAGGAGATGAGCACCCCTCTGTTTCATCTCTACACATCCCAACTGCCAGTCGTTCGGTGTGCCCGACATCCCGAATGTTTGATATCTACGAAAAAGGGAATATTAACACATTTGATTTCAAACCGTTAAGTAGTAAATCACCACAAATCAATGAAACTTTTATTACCCTACCTCACTTTTACTCGAAAACAAACAAAACAAATCAATCAATCAACAACACAAGTAGAGCAGCTGGCTGTGACATGTAACGTCCGTAAATGTTTATGGAGTGCGTTAAGTAGTATTGAATAAAAAATATATTATGTTCCTCACGCAGGGTCTTCAGATACGTAGTATCCCTTTATATATCGTTTGTGGTCTTCAGAAATAAAATTATAATGAAACTAATTGATGGAATACAAAACATAATATGGCCAAAGTGATCATACAATAATGTTTACATTCATAATTTGCTTTTGCTTTAATTTTCTAGCTAGACTTTTTAGCCTTACCTATAAACTTCAACCAAACGTCAAATGTCATCGACCGGTGCACATCGTTCAGAAACTAGTTCAGATTTTACCCCATGGATATTACGATATTACATATCGTTGAACAACAATAGCTTGCATTAAAGTTAATTCATTAGCTAATTGATCTATTGCTTTTTGATATGGGTAACATAATTAATGCTATATGTTAATATAACAGACTAAATACACCTTTGTTTTTCAAAATAATTGTCTAATATTTTTGAAAAAAAATTTTCGTTCAGTAACTCAAATTGCTATGACATTCGTGTACACAAACAAATGTCAGTTTTTTGTAGACGATGTCGGAATTACGTCAAAAATGTTAATCGATTCAACTAATAATTAGTGCAAATTAGAATTAATGAAGCAAGATGAATCAAGAAGAAATAAAATCTGTGGTCCAGGAGAAATTCCTCTCAAGTGAAAAAGTTACTGCTTTCTTATGTGACGCAAAGTTGCATAGTGAGACTTTGAAGAAGGATAGGATCCTGGCAATCGTGGAGTTTGGAGACGAAAAGGCAGTATTTTGTTTGTTCACATCATGTCACCCACCGAAATCATTCACCGACCTATCCATTGAAATAGTTCTACCCATCGATAACACTTTCAAATGTGAGATCGATAACAAGCCATCAGACCCAGAGGCGGTCCTGTACCTTAATTTACAATCCCACAGTTCTAAATTCAAGTTTGAAATAGAGATGACACCGCGCGTGGATAACTTTGTCGATGACCTGTTTAGAGGCATAGAAGTGGTGAGTAAAATGCCATCACAGCCAGAGTTTGTTTGGCTTAAAAAGTACAGCGGTAAGAATGAGGAGGATGCCATAGAACAGTTGGTTTTACCTAAAACCGGCGTGGCTCATACTCAGGGATCTGCTCCCGTAGCTATCAGAGAGAGCCTTATCAAAAGAAAAATGTGTGACAAGGAACTTGACTACACATTTACTAAGAAATTCACTGTTTTCTGTGGCACATGGAATGTAAATGACAAATCCCCAATTATACCCCTAGAAGGCTGGCTCAATGTTGACAAAGAACCACCAGACATATATGCAATTGGTTTTCAAGAGCTTGACTTGTCAAAGGAGACATTTCTCTTTGACCAGACATTCAGAGAAGATGAATGGTACAGTGCAGTAGTAAGTTATGTGGGTAAAAGGGCTAAATATGTTAAGGTAGAGAAAGTAAGACTTGTTGGAATGATGCTTATTGTGCTTATCAAGCAGAAACACATGTCACATGTAAGAAATATAGTCTGCGACACAGTAGGCACTGGTATAATGGGCAAGATGGGCAACAAAGGAGGAGTCTCTATCAGGTTTGAACTACACAGCACTTCAATGTGTTTTGTGAACTCCCATTTAGCAGCACATGTGGAGGAGTTCGAAAGAAGGAACCAGGACTTTAGAGATATCTGCAGCAGAACTAGATTTTTACAGCCAAATCAACAGTCAAAGGGAATAAAAGACCATGACCAGATATACTGGTTAGGAGACCTGAATTATCGCATAACAGAGCTAGACCCAAACACAGTTAAGAAAATGGTTAATGAAAACAATTTTGGAGCGGTTCTAGAATGGGATCAGCTCAAACAGCAGCACAAACATAATTTTGTATTTGCTGGCTACTCTGAGGGACCCATCACATTCAGACCCACCTATAAATATGACCCAGGAACAGACAATTGGGACTCTAGTGAGAAAAATAGGGCACCTGCATGGTGTGACAGAATATTCTGGAGAGGAGATGACATCACACAGCTTGGCTACAGAAGCCATCCAGCACTGAACATTAGTGACCACAAACCGGTCTCTGCTATTTTCAGATCATACATAAAAGTCATTGATGAGGAAAAATATAGGAAAGTGTATGAAGATGTTATCAAACAGCTGGATAAAATGGAAAATGAACTCATTCCGCAAGTAAAGGTTGATATCACTGAAATTGATTTTGGTACAGTTCGTTACCTAGAGCTGCAAGTGAGGACTATCACAATAAAGAACATCGGCAAGTTGCCTGTGGAGTTTGAGTTCATAAAGAAACTGGATGAAACCAGCTTCTGCAAAGAATGGCTGATAGTAGAACCATACAAAAAATGCATTTGTGCTGATGAGTCTTGCGAAATTCAACTTAAAGTACTTATAAATAAGACTTCAGCTTGCAAAATAAACGCAGGGACTGACAAATTGTATGACATTTTAGTATTGCACTTATATGGAGGGAAAGATATTTTTATAACCATTTATGGTACATACCAAAGAAGTTGTTTTGGTTGTTCAATAGAGGTTCTAGTGCACTTGAATATGCCTATACGGGAAGTTCCAGTCGGGAAGCTAATTGAGTTAGAAAACAAAAGAGACCAATGTGTGTCAAATCAATCAACATACTCCATTCCCAAAGAGATCTGGTTCTTGGTTGACCACATCTACTTGCATGGATTAAAAGAGCCAAATCTGTTCGAGCAGCCCGGGCTACATTCAGAAGTATTGCAGATAAGAGATTGGCTGGATACAGGCTCAGTAGATCCTATTCCAGGCAGCATTCACTCAGTGGCTGAAGCTTTATTACTGCTGCTAGAAAGTACAGCTGACCCTATAATACCGTACAATCTCCAATCAGTATGTCTGCGAGCATCAGCCAACTACTTACAATGCAAACAGATAGTCATGGAGCTGCCAGAGTTTAGAAAGAATGTATTTTTATACTTATGTGAGTTTCTTCAAGAGGCGTTGCAGCACAGTGCTGAAAACGGCTTGGATGCAAAGACATTATCAACATTATTTGGGGAGATATTCCTTCGGGACAACCCGAACCAGATTCAGGAGCCACAATCGAGGATCAACAAACAAGTGATTGACAAGAAGAAAGCGCAGTTTGTACATCACTTCTTGATTAATGATCATAGTGACTTAATTTTTACTAGATAATTTTATTAATGTTAGTCATAGAGTTGAAAAAAATCTATAAGATTTTTTTTTTACTGTATGGATGTAATCTACTCTCTGGAAAAGGGAAACATGTCTCTAATATTTCTAATACTCAATAATTTCCATTAGTATTTTAACTTATTCATAATTTGTAAGTATTTGTTGTTAATAATTTCTTCCACACTTTATATATTAATATATCATATATTGAATGTACTAATTCCTACTATATAACCGTACCAAGCACAGAACAGATAGTACTTTATATGCTTACTGTAGTAAGTACTCTGTATGAAGTTAATAAACATATATTTAGTGTAATGACATCACAAATGTGAAAAGTTTTATAAAGACAAAAATATCCAAATATAAATTCAGCATAATTTCTAATACATGATGATTTAAAAAACTAGCAACGCAGTACAAGTTCAGAAAAATATTTGGCAGATTCAAAAAAAAATCATCTGCCAACAAAACAATCAAAAAATTATACCTAGGTAGGTATTTTATTAACTTTATTTATTATTATCTTTTGAGCCGCAAGTCATCTACTGCTATGTATGCATAAGCCTTCCTTATAGATTTCCAATGTGCCAGATTTAAAGCTTCAGCGTCTTCTTGCGACCTCGTGGGTTACCATGATCTTTTAACACATATATAAAACAGACCATAGTAACCCCCCGAATTAGGCTGACGAATAAAAATCAATCTATATCGAAAGATAATCATTCCACTCACAAAAAAAGGGGTTCCTAGTAAGTGGATGTCTCACTCCGACCATTTTGCGGCTGAAATAATGGTGATACTTTTTTATAATTCAAAATATATTCTCCAAAAGTGCCGTAATGAAATAATGATATCTTATTGGTTTGGGTATGTGGTAATTATGCATTTAATGTTGTAATAATAGAATTGTATACCTACTCATCCAGTATTCCGTTTCGGAAACATAAGTACATGATATAGCTACGTCGTAATATTGTGGTGTTGTCTACCCTCATTGAGATTTTTTTTTAATTTATCTACCCTCATGCTACACACTAGATGGAATGCTAACGTAAAGATATTTTATATGTAGCTTGTGTAGATCTGACTAGATTAATATCTTTGTCGCCAGGATAGCATAGGAGCCGTTAATTTGTATTGATTAAGGTTTTTCGTCCGGTTGCAAACTACTAATGAGCACCTAAAACTATCGATCGAAATACTGACTTTTAAGTAAATTGAACAGCGCCCCTTACTGATGAAAGTGTAACTAAAATCTTTATTCAAAAACTGATAGAAGAACCCTCAGGAGTAAGAGTAAAATCGGCGAGTCAAATGAAAATCATTTGACATACATTCGGGGCCAGTCCTTTTGAAACATTTTATTATCGAAACTTTAATGAACTTACAACGAATATTTTATTAAGATTTTTATGATACAATATTGTTTTTATATTATATTGTTTATATGTATTAGTGTCTTTGTCCCGTACCTCTACCATGCGATTTAATGAACGCAGACGCTAGCGACGGCGTTATGATGTATTATGCGTTTTCTTAGTCACCTTACTATCCGCCAGAGGCGCTGTACCGGTTTGCCGTAATAAATTGTTAACGTAGTCACTAGCGTCTGCGTCAATACACATCAAATATCTTATGGT
The DNA here is from genome assembly GCA_947363495.1 of Euzophera pinguis. Classification (NCBI taxonomy): domain Eukaryota; kingdom Metazoa; phylum Arthropoda; class Insecta; order Lepidoptera; family Pyralidae; genus Euzophera; species Euzophera pinguis. The sequence continues at coordinate 1,931,083 of OX376156.1, read as the reverse complement.
TGACGCATGACGTACCGGTTAACCTAGGTATACTTACCAAACAACATAATTTATTATAAAATCCTTTGAGTAATTTTGCCCTTAACATATTTCACGACTTAAAATACTGAACTATTTTTGAAATGTCTGACTCGTATGTCGAATGAAAATCATTTGATATCGAGCGAAAATCATTCGTCTTACCGCTTTTGTGTGATTCATACATTTCCAAAATAGATATCCCGTGCTCTCTTCACTATGAGATTTTATTTTTTGAACAATATTGTATGTGAAATCGGTCAAATTTCACTGCCACAATCATCTGTGAAGCGCCCCTGGCGGTTAGTAAGGTAACTAAAAATAAACATACATAATCTCGTGGTAGAGCACCTGTCCTTTATATTTGAAGTTTTAAACCCACCTCCACAACACGTTCATTTATATTATGTTCGGTACATATTTGTCAATTTCTTACTTTAAACAATGCAATGTGCATCATTATTGTGTAAATAATTAATTTAATTAAAAACCTAACATCTGTTACATAAACCACAATTTGTTGTTAATTTATTAAATTTATTTTAAGATAATATGAATGTTGGTTTCTTTATATCAGTTCGCTTTTTATTCCGCATCGGATATAAATTATGTAAGTATGGATGCACATCAGTGCATCCATACTTACATAATCCATACTAATATCCATACTTCCATACTATAATATTATAAATGCGAAAGTCTGTATGTTACGCTTTCACGGCCAAACTGCTGAACCAATTTTAATGAAATTTGTATGAATATAGTTGAAGACCCGGGGTCAAACATGGGCTACTATTTGTCACAAGCGGAGCTGCGGGAAACAGCTAGTTAAGTAATAAACATTTGAAGCACCAGCACATCACACAATCACAGAAATAAAATTAGGTAGAAGGGTTATGTGGTACGCAGGTAACACCTACACGGCCCTTCTACTTAGAATCTTATTTTGTGCCACCAAGAGGTGCTCAAACATGCATACATTTGAATGACCAATAAAGCCCTACCTTTGGCTTTACCATCTACAGCACAAAACAACATTACTACTTCTATCCTACACCCTAGCGGAGATCTACAGTGTTAACAATTTTTATTTAATGTGTGCAGTCTAAAACCATCCAATTTTTTAAATGTAGGGCATAGGTTTTTAAAAATTTTGTAAAGCGCCTCTAGCGGACAGAAAGAAAACTAAAGCTTGTATGGATGGACGCAAAGTTACTGTGTATGAATGGACCATGGTTTGGGATTAAAGGTTGCAGAGTTTATCATTTACCATGGTCATTTACTAATCTAAAATAGTTATTATTTTATTTACTTATATTCTCTTCGTGGTTTTTAACAATAATAATTTAAATATGACAAGACAAGACTCCACCAATATTGTACCAAGGGTCTAGGTTCCTATTTAAGTGTGTCCAATCCCATCCCACAGACCCACTGCCACAAAAAAATGGGGCCTACACTACCATATACCACACAAATAGATCTGTCTGTGTAATGTATCAAACATCTTCATAATTAATGTTCTATCTACGCTGTACGATCATTCACTATCATCAAGAATCATTGATAAAATAAAGTTTAGATGAAACAAACAAAGCGAACGTAATCATACTCAAAGAATAAAATGCAAAATAATTTAAAAACACGATGGTCAGATGACTGAAAAATGTTCGAGAAAAGTTGGAAAGATGATGATCTCAGATTTTACCCAGCAGTGGGACATATAAAGCAAAATAAAAAAACTACACAAAAAAATATCGTTTCTGAACGCATCGGCAATCTAGATCACAGGTCGATTTTTGAAAAGAAAGAGCGCGGGAATTTTGATTCGACGAATCGCGACGCTGCGTTTAACCATCTGTCAAAACTCAAACCAAGAAAATAAACAACTTCGTCGTTTGTTCGTTTTTGTTTCATTGCTTCCCAAGTTTTCTGATTCGTCTTCCACTGCAAACAATACGTACCTACCGGTTATTTTAAATTGAATTAACTGACCCACAAGTAGGACTGTTCAAAATTTGAAATATTTTATTTAATCGCTTGTTTGCTTGCAACGGACATCGACGCGAGTTGATAAAGTTTCGTCGGCCAAGTTCTTTGTTACAACTTTGCTTTCAAACTTGCATCGGAATCCCTAAGCTGTTTTAATCAAGCCAAGCCATGGAGGTCGTCACTAAATGTAAGTACGCTTTAATTAATTTGTTACTTTTAATTTGAGTAAAACAATTTGTGATTTTGGTTTACCTACAAATGAAGTTATAAATAGTTAATTATGGACAGGGTGTCCTGTATTTCGACATCACTATTATCTAGTATTTACTCCTCCTAGACTTAAAAATAATAAATCATCTTTTCATTGTTACATATTTAAAATAATTAAATTCACATTAATAACTTTAATTAGGTATTTTTTTTAATTTCTACCTACCTCTGTGTTGGCTTCTCTGCACACCTGCCTCTTTTTTTTGTAAACAAAAGGTCATTTTGTTCCCTATTGTTCATTCTAAATATTGTACAATATTATTCTAAAATATTATACAACTTGTTAAGAAAACTATACTAAACTTATTATGATTATTGATGTGTTTTTTCCATTAATTATTTGTTTTGTTTTTTTTTTAAATCATTCATTTAATATTCAGTAGAAATATGTACACAATAAGTAAAAAGTAAATGTATAAGTGCCCATGTTTTTATTAGATTTTTTTTTAATTTTTTTTCACAACATTAATTATTAGTCTTCATAAGTACAATAATTATGAAAAAAGTTTTTACTTCAAAATAATAGATAAAAGTATGTATCTAGAATTTTAGAAGATATAGAATTTATCAATATGTAATAAAATAATTTGATTTGATTCAAATAATTATTTATCAATCCTTAGTGCACCCCGGACAACACCTCTTATTCATAAAAATTAACAAATGTTTAATAAGACCAAATTAACAAATTTGTGTTTAGTCCCTTTCCGCCTTATCTATTTTAGATGTGAAAGAATAAGATAAAACATAACAGTTAATTTGGTCTTATTGAACGTTTGTCAATTTTTATGAATAAGGGGAAAAGTAACTAAGTCCGAAAACTTTTAACTAAATTTTTGTGTCCTTTAGTGCATATTAATTTATTTCTTATTATTTGTATCTCCTTTATGGATCACGGGTTAAACCCGGTCTTTTGAGAGGCTTGAGCAGGGATATGGATCCAACGCATAGGGGCCCTTTGGAGAAGTTGATGTCATGTGGTGCTCCTGCCCAAACCCGTCCTTGGCTATATCAATAGATGACATGTCCATGAACAGGTCTAGGCAGGAGGAGGAATTATTGCTAATGAGTGAAAATTCTTATTATTATTTATTTATTTCTTGTTCATCATCAACTTTTTGTGTACGTACATTGTCTATCGACCATGTACATGTTGGTGTCAGAGTAGTTCAGAAACGCCTCTCGGCCTATATTCCTTAAACCTTTAATTTCTTGTTAATAAAATAATGACTCTCATTCACATTTTTGAGATAAGCTAAATTTAATGTCATAAAAAAAAACAAATTTTTTTTGTTCTTATCTAACTTATGCCACTTTGTTATCTTTGGTCGGCACAGTATGTCAGCTCCTTCCACTTATTTCTATCTCTAGCCATTTCCTGTAAGTAATGTAAATCACATATGAACAGTACTTTCTTATGTAAGTATCCAGTTTTCTTATTATTAAAGTACATAAATAACACACAAAAGTAATAAACTAAAATATGATGGCCACTTCTACCATTTCAAGTGGCCAAGTAGTTTGACCAGTATCAAAATTAATATAGGGCCGATAAAGTGATTAGAAACCGATCTGGCCAAATCCAATGGAATTTTAATTGTTATAAAATTTCTATCAGTGAAAGGGATGAATCACAATTAGAAGAAAATAAGTCAGGATCACAGATTTTGATGATGTATTTGAAACTTGAAAATATATTATTGTAATTTTGAAAAAAAAGGCCTTTGTTCAACTCCCACTTTCTTCATTTCATGAAAGAATCTATCAATAAATTTTTTTTTGTAGGACTCATTAAAAATTGTAACTGAATTTTTAAGAAGGACAAATATCATTTTTATAGTCCCAACCTACCCAGGCCCATGAATTCCCATCTCCTTTTTGCTATCAAACTCAATACAGCAATGATCAGAGATCCCACATCACAAGCAAGTGGCAGTTGTGATTTGCCTTTTGTTTGTGTCAATCAAAATCTTGTTCGTTTTTGCATAATTACTATGTTTTTTCTGAAAAACGAGCACCAATTACTTTCCATACAAACACCTACGCATCTGGATTCTGGGGCTATAATTCATCGACGACCGTTAAACAAGTTCCAATTTTAAATAACGGACGGCGAAAATTTCTTGCGTGTGTCATCGTAAACGGTTGAACTCTCGTGTCGTCTTTAGCAAGGCCGGTCAGTGCAACCGCCACGAGATGACTCATGCATTTGCGTTTCCCGCGCGGCTTGCGTGCTATATTTGAACTGTAGGAGATCCTTTTTAAGAAAGATTATCTATGCCAGCGAATCCCAAAGTGTTTCCATTGTTTCATAGAAAAAGAATTTGAAATTTTGGCACATACAGTACATTTCTTATTGCAAAAAATCGAATTAACATTTAAATAAAGTTAATTAAGTAAATCTGAAACTTGACGCTTAAAGCGTAAGTACCTACTATCTGTATCTATTCTGTAGTGAAATCACACATACACGACACAACACAACTGCTCTCTGTATTTTTTTCAAAGAAGTTTGGGAATCACTGGTTTTAAAGTTTAGTTTGTGTTAGCTAATTTAACACTCAAGTTTGTTTGTACTACTTCCTGACTCAGATCCAATCCTTTAGTTTTTACTTTTTTAGTAGATTTTTTCGAAATCACAAACAATAAAATCAAGGAGAGTCGTATTTTGTTAAAAAAAAATTGCGATAAACTAAGGATTTCAATTTGCTAGGTACTTTCTTAACAGCTTACAGAGTTTCCTTGCTTCCTACACGCTCATCACTCGTAATACATGCTCGCCGATTACGGGTATTCTTAAAATTTCCCTTTTTCAAGATGTCTGCGATTTGGTCGCAGTATATTCTCCGGGAATACTCCCATGCCGTATCCAATCTAATCTAGACTTAGTCTCGCCAGTCTAGTTGTTACGTCGTCTAAATTATGATTGAGTTCTGAAAACATTGCTTGTGTTTAATCAACCGTTTGATTTCATAAGACAAGCTCATGATACGTTCCTAAATGTTAATCTGAATGTGTTTTTGTTTGTTAAATCTCGAGAATAACAGCTGGAGGAGCCGCCTTTACTTGAATTCGTAGTTTGGCGAAAACACAACAATTAATGACCTGAACATTTAACAGAGTATAAATAATAATTTTAAAACCGAATTACACAGAATAGAAATAACTAAACGTAACTATGTCAATCAGAAACCGCCTAAGTTTTAAAACTTTTTCTTTTGTAAAGCCAAAACAAAAGTCTTACCAAATCTGGTGTTCGAACGAGTTTGAATTTAACGGCCAATTAATTAAATGCAATATAGATGGTTTTCGAACTCCCAATTCGCGAGGGTAGGCCTTGATTTAAAGTACCAGAGGCGCGAACAGCCATAGCCCTTAAGTACTATAGGTAAACAATGTAATCAAGCTGGTAATGAGATTCTCAGAGTGCCTGCTTAATGGGTCGGTTGCTGGAACAAGTTTATTCATTTATTAAAAGAAAAAATATATAAGAGAATGTAGAGTATTATAATTGCATAAAATCTATACAAATGCAATCGTTATTTGTTGATTTACACATCTATTTTCATATGTTTTCATACCACGAGTAGCATTCTGATATATCAGACTCTCATTGGTAAAACTGCCATTTGTTCTCGTTTTATTAAAAAAAATTATCAAAGAAATATAATAGCCTATATCATAAAGTACTTCTGTGGCCCAAGAATGGGTCAACCACAAGTCAAATTATAATTACCCTCATTCAACGTAGATCCACCTCCACGATCCACCAGTGGATCTTTCACCATTTCGATCCATACGTGGAAACTCTTATGACTTCTCTATTCTGTCCTTTTATATTAGTAGAAGGTTTATGACCCCAAGCAACCCAAGTAGCATTATAAGAGATCACTTTCGGTGTACACGGAAACTAAATCCGTATATATGCATTATTAGCATAAAAATCCCAGTAAAGATATTCCCGAAAGACAAAACTTTGCCAAACTTTTCCCTTACTTGATTAAATGGTACACAAAGCGATTGAGTCACAATGTTTAATCAAATCTTGCTTGATGTTGATTTGGCTTCAACCAATCAATTATTTTACGCATTATTCACAGACAATGGATTGTAAGAAAGTGATATCATTTACAACAATAAGTCTATCGCGCCCACAATCTGATAAAAAGTTAATCGAATATTGACAGTATTTTCTATGAATTTAAATGGTTACGGTTTTAAGTGGCTCAGATATTCGTGTTATTCTCACAATGCTTGTGGGAAATGTTATGTTGTGTCGATTGTACACACATCTGCAGTTTGGTATACATTCTACAGCTGTTCTACAGCTGACTGTACTTTTTTTGTACACTATTCTGTAGGGGCAACACCTACAAAACTAGAAGTATTACAAGATCCTGGTTTCTGCAACACATTGATTTCAAATAATTTTTCAATAAGCCTGCTATGAAACATAGCAGCGCGTATAAGTGTTGTCCCATTTATAAGTTCAAAGAACTTATTCTGGAGCAATGCTATCATGTTTTTTAATACGGTATACAGTCATGTGAGTTTTTCAAGCTTCTTAGGACAGTCGAAAGTTCTTTCCTCTATTGAGGAATACGCTGCAGTTTCAGGAGTGGGCAGAGGAGCTACAGTATTCGACTGGAACTTCCAGTCAAACACGCTGCAGTTGCATCCGAGATTCGAAACTAACTTATTTTGTAAATCTTAATCGAAAATACTCGTCTACAAATTATGTTAATGATAAATGTGTGAATGACTAAACAAACTTTCACTCGTTCTCGATAATCGATCATTCTAATTGTAATAATAGTGTCGCCATTCGCGAAATTGCATGCAATCGAAATAACTGCGCCTGTCCTCCTACACGGCTTTCTATGAAGCCGACTGGCTTGTAAAGCGGAACGCATCGAAAGCTTGTACCGTCCTCCATAAAAGGCAAGACTGGCGTGGGTGGGACTGCCCACATTTCTTTACTGCAAAACCCGGTCCCTGAGCCAGGTATGCAATGGCGATATTGTTTGCGAAGTTACAATTGGCGCTGCAGTCGCCGCCTGGACAATAGCTAAGCTGTATGATGGATATGATAGGATAAGATTCATTTATGACAAAGACTGCGGCAATCATGTACGGGAAATCGGGATATAAATTATTAAGATCAGACACGATTTTGCTATAATAAAATGTTGCTAAGGAATGAGGGAATACATACATAATTTAAAGCACTTTGAGATTAACATAACTACAACATACGAGTCTAAGATGGTTGTGCCAATTTATTACAATAAAGAGTTTTTCATTGTTATCTATCATGTCTTCCTGGTCGATGCCTCGTGTGATGGTTCAGAAATCGCGTGACTAACCTAGCCCATTCACAGGCGAACCAAGACAATGCAGGTCATCAAACTTGCTCCACGGCAAGCTTCAGCGGTTGCCGGTACCGCATGCAATGTAGATTATTGTACAGTCAACTACCATATTTTAGCCATGAATTTTTGTAACCTGATGTCCTGTTGATGGTACTTCGGGTATTCGCTATAAGTACAGCTTAAAGTTCTATGCCCGTAAATTGGTATGTTATCTTAAAACATATTTTTCTCTTTATATTAATGCTAGATCTTACATACGGCTCTGATCCCGTAGGTATTCTGGAAGATCCGTTTTTATGACTTGCAAAACGGGCAAATGTATCTTAAATAAGTCTTATCTTTATAACTTGCAAACCAATCATTTGCAAATTACAAAATAATGTCTAAGTACAAGGCCTCATACCTTTCCAACATGTAGAAGCGTTTGGTAATCAATGGCACCGTTACACATAGATAACTTGAGAGAATTTCGTATAATTCCCGGTACTTATGTAAATATAGATTATTCACTCGACGTTGCTTAGGTCATGCGCAATGAACCGAACAAGTCTTTTGGGCCCAGTCCAACTGCTAACGTCAGGTCAGGAATCGATGGAACTATGTCTGTAGTTTTGAATTTTTTCATAAAAGATAAGAGGGTTGTATTGTATCAAAAATCACAAGGAAAATTAATCTACCAAAACGCTATATCTTTTGCTTTTCCACCTGTATGAGGTTGCTTGAATATGAGACATGATTTGGAGACATTATTTTTGACCGTCAGCTAAGTACTTACTCAAAAGTCAGGTTTGTATAGACTAGTGATCCCACAAGAAAATGAAACAAATGTTAAATTATCATATATCATCTGCTACTAATAAGAACTGGTCGCAGAGTACTAATAATCAAATAATAGAAGCATCAACTTCAGTTCTAAGAATCCACTATAAGAATTTCAGACTGACAGTAAAATGCCACTAAAAGCTACCAGGCAGGATTAATGGCTGGCGGAATGTCCCAATTAATGGTCCACCTTCCGGACACAGCCAGGGAAACATAATATAAGTGACTGTAAAAAGGTGTAAGAAGTAAATGAAAAAAGGTGTTTTGGGGTAAATTTATGTACTGATAATTTATTTCTTTAACTATTCATTGATTTTATTGTTACGTTTGTATTGTCTTTCACTAAAAATACATAAATCAAACTTCTGATGTTATTAATCAAAAAATATTCAGCCTGAAAACATTTTAACAGTCTCGTAATAAAAGAATAAAACCGACAAAGTAAGAAATACCGCAAGTTTTCAGCACATATTTGCTAACAATATTGCGAACATCTGTCTCGTCTGAGACGACCGTTTTCGCAAATATTTCTCGAATCTTGCAAGCATTCACTTGAGGTTATTATTTTTTTGATAGTGCCCACGGAGACTTTAGCATCGTAATGTAATATATGTTTAGAATTTAGAAAATACTTTTTAGAATTTGGTATATCTAATTAAGTACTCACCAAATTAGCCTTAGTTCTAATGTGCTCTCAAATACATAAAGACGAAGTCTAGGCATAGCAATGAGACCTATTACTTTAGATAGAATTTTAAGGCTATAGAAGTGACTGATGAAGAAGAATTTACAAACTGTACCAATTTCACTCAAGAAAATTTAAAGGTAAAGTTGTTCTAAAAAAAATAAACTACTTGACCACTTCAGAGTTTAATGAAAATTTTGCAACTGAGATACACAAACAGTTGCTAAAGAATAAAAGTTCTTGCTACTCAACGAGTTGTTAAAGATGTTCTGCATGATAGAAATGTATTCTTTAGTGTGATGCTACAACGATCCATAGATCATAGCTCTCTCATGTTCATTCCAATGGTTCACACAAAGCACAGAATAGATAAATACACTACTGACGTTAAAAGTAATGCACCACACGAATCGCTGTATTATTCTTTCTATCTGGTTCTGTTGTTTATTTTCCCTGGTATAATACGTATGAGGCGTAATTATTAGCCATTTACATGTTAACGACCCTGTGTTGTGTTGTGACACTATCTACAGTGCAGCCATTCGATCAAAATACAGAAATGGGAGCTATCACACTTATAATTAAATTTTCATCCAATTTGAAAGGACTTCTGTATGATGTTATTCAGCGCATTGTCATTTAATCAAGTCTCAATGAATTGTATGTTACAAGTTACAACAACTCTGGTTAATCTGTTAACATACACTTTTATGACGTAAAATATTTTCAATGATGTGTGATGCACCTATTTTTACTCGTAACGCATTGTCCTTTTATAATAATAACATAAACAGGTTCACTGTACTTCAGAGATAAGAATGAGCTTGGCATTAATTGCGTAGTTTCTTAGAGCCTACACAGAATCACACACAGACATCTTGAATGTCCTGTACGTATTAACCAAGAAATATTAATAGTTAGTAGTACTCTGTCACAAAGAAAAATGAAGGATAAACACCAATGCTTCAATCGACTCAGCTCCCATCGGTATTTGTAGATCAACACTTATAATAAACTTACATAAATACCTAAATGAAATATTTTTTTTCTAGAAGTTCGTTATTATAATCGGACAGTTGTCAAAAGTCGAGACCGTCTTACTAATAGAATTATTTAAGTTGGTCTTACAGAATGATATATCTGCGAAGACAAAAAATAAAAATGTACAAGTCTTGTCAGGCTTTTCCGTTCCCGAGGGATGCAAGGGTGAGCTCCCCTACAGCGATAGCTTTCTAATAAGAGGCTTGACGAGGCTGAATCACCGTCCCTTAATTACTTTATTGCATTATTTAGACTGTGCCGACGTAGACTTTGTCTTTTTGATTACTCTAGAAATACCTATTTTAGCCAATTTCTTGAACTATTGATTGACTTACAAATCTATCCGAATACTAAATAAAAAATGTTGGGGTAATCCTTCATGCTCATGTATCTCATGTGAGCAGACCAAATGGAGTAAATTTTGTGACTATTTTATAAACAAAAGAGAGGTAGGACATTTTGTAAGGAGTAGTCCGTCTGGGGAAGTACCTCCACCCTACAGAAGACCGCAGCCAAATAACAATGTGATGCAGTGTTGTGTTCCTGCTGGTGAGTAGGGTCGCCAGGCCCCAGAGGTAGGGTTGCCAACCGTACTATATTATATAGTATTTTACTATATTTCGGGTCTGCGTACTATATACTGTTGAACAAAAATATAGTACGCAAAAATACTATATTTTCAGCACCGAAATCTACAAACAAACAAACCCTTATTTTAAAACATTTTGCAACGCGCCTTTATACTAGCTTTTAGGAGAGATTAAAAAAATGCTTAAACTATGATTACTTCCGAACTTCTCAATATTAAATTGACAACAACAAAATATTATTTTATATAAAAAAAAAAATAACATTTCTTTTAATTTTTGCTATGGGATTTTAGTAATATCATAATTCCACATATAAGGTAGTTGCTGTTTCTTAAGAAAACTAAATGAAATAAAATAGATATGCTAAGAGAACTAGGACATCGTGAAGAAGATAAGATTATTTCAAAAAATGTGGCAGTCAATAAGTAAAATCCCCACAGATAGTTTTATACAAAACATTGTTAAAAATTGCAAGAAGTTTAGTTTCACCTACAAAATAAATAGGTAAAAAGAAATAGGTATATCTTTGTCCATTTTGTCATTTTTCCATAAAATACTATATTTTTTAGAAATGTACTATATTCTTGATAGCTTATTTTCAAAAATACTATATTTCGCCATAAAAAAGTTGGCAACCCTATCCAGAGGGGTTGCTGTGATGATAGCGGACAGGTCGGCAACGCGCTCGTGACATCTTCGGTGTTTTGGGCGTTCATAGGCTACGGTAGACTACTAAGTTGTATATAAAAAAAAAACTATCTGTAAGATTTTTACAATAGTTTTGGCGTTTCTTTTCTAATAATCTGCATTAACGACAGTTTTCAACTTTTGGAGGGCAAATGCTATTGGTATTTTCTTCATTAAGTATGTTGTTATTTTCCAGAGATGGCTTAAAATTAACTTCGGATTGTTTTTATGACCGGCCTGCTTGGCGTCCTTTGGGAATATGGGCACGAAAATGGAAAAAAAAAATCAGACCTATTCTTCCAAAGTTCACGCCAATCTTCAGTATCAATATAACAATTGGTTCTGTGAACAGTATACTTCGTGACTACCTCCAAATACGAGATTTATTCATAAAACAGTGCTATGAACTTTCACCATTCAGCAATTTTTGAGTTTTTTGGTATAGATTATTCGAAGGTGACATACAAATACTGACACCAAACAAAATCTAATCCTCGCCACTGGTCGCGAATTGTACGGCTTCTGGTATCGTGTTCCATCAGTTGGCTGACCCTGCGGTCTGCGACTCCTCGGCCATGTTCCCATTATCTGTAACAGGAGATTTGCTGTCAGATTTATTTTACTAGTAGTCGCCTGCGTCAATGTCTATGTTTGTCCCCGGGTCTTCAACTACATTCATACTAAATTTCATCAAAATCCGTTGAGTGGTTTGGCTGTAAAAACGTAATAGACAGACAGACTTTCGCATTTATAATATTATAGTACGTCCCAACGCCAAGGCTTATCTATCTTCTCCTTCCTAACCTATTGTCACCCAATGCTAACGTTTGGCTTAAAGTCTAGCTTTCCACACCTCACTTCCACAGATGGAGATCAAAATTAAAGTGAATTCGTTAGAATCTTTTCAACAGTTATGAACATTTTATTTTCTGTCGTTTGTAAGTGATAGAAGGAGCTAGACATTATTTTTATTATGACCAGGCTTTGATTATTTGAGATTTATATCAAAAATTACTAGATATAGTACTGTTAATTTAGTGATTCACAGCATGTTCTGTTATTTCGCATCGTTGATCATCATTATGGTCTCTGTCCATGTCCAATCATTTAGTTTTTGCTCATTGAGATGTAATTTCTGTGTGTGCGTCATATTTCTTGTTACAATGGGGTATTGACCGTCAAACTTTATTTCACACTAGCTGTTTCCCGCAGCTCCGCCTGCGCTAAAAGTAGCCTATGTTTGACCCCGGGTATTCAACTTTATTCATACCAAATTTCATCAAAATCAGTTCAGCGGTTTGGTCGTGAAAGCGTAACAGCCAGACAGACAGATTTTCGCATTTATAATATTGATATGGAGGATATGGATATCTTTAACATGATAGTGAATGTTTGCTTATTCAGATAGTTACTGTTGCATTATTTTTTTTAAATTAATTTTATACAAAGAAACGCGATTTTCCTAGGAGTTGTTGGTACTGAACCTTAGACATTACAAAGCTAACTTCAAAATAAAAAAATAGGAAAAATATATAGAAAGTTTTCTACCGTGGAAAAGAACCGAGAATACCGTTAAAAAATTAATCTCTGCCAATCGCTAACACTAGTCTAATAAGTTAAGCTACCTAAGTTTGGTCCTTTAATCATGGGAAAAGGTTTGATCATATACATTTTTAAATTGATAAAATCCTGTACAATACATGCCAAAAGCTTAATTTGTACTGCGTATGTTTCTGCATTACTTGCCGGAATTCCTCGTGACTGGTACTTAAATCATCCTATAAATGCGTTGTTTATTATGTACAGAACGTTGCATCGATGCGGAAATCGAACTGGTTTATCTACCATCCCTTTGTGCGGTTGTGCCGAGAAGGCTAAGGGCGATTCGTATAAATAAACATGTGCGAGCCAGACCAGACAAATTTGACGTGGTCGTCTGGCCTTGATCGATCCGTGCGTGTGTCATTCCCTTTACAGCTTTCGCGGGTGGCGGCCGTGGTCTGGGGAGCCTCCTTTAGTTTAGATCATAGTAGATATCGGAAAGCGGAAATTGTCCTTTCAAAATTTTCTTATAGTGAAATTGCGTTTAGCCCCATGGTTTAGCCTCACTTATGTGAATCATCCTTTTAGCAATTGCTGGATTTCGTCGCTGATCTCTCTTAGAATTCCAATTTCAAAGGGTTGCCAGGAAGATATGTATAAAGCGTATTGCCGTCTTTATGTTATTTTGTGTGCAATAAAGGGTTTTGGATTGTGTCTCTCTGTTTACAACGTTCTGCACTCAGTATAATAAAACCTTGGATTTCATTCATTTCCTATACTTCCACAGACAGGACCGTCGCTTCTACAGGCTAATTTTACGTTTTCAACCAAAGATTATTTCATTGACGTAGTCAAAGAATTCTAAATCTACGTTCTCAACAGTATCAAAAAAATAATAAGTGACAAAAATTATCCTGAAGATAGCAGTAAGCGGACATTCGTCTATCGCTCATCGAAGTTGACTATGATCATGTTATTAGATCTGCAAAAACGCCCAGTATTGGGGTCAACCGGACTATATTACACTTGAGCCGAGGATTTTGGGTAATAATTCTTAATACACCTTCGACAGCTTGAAGACCCTACGTAGAAAGTGAAAATAGCGTCCTTGGTCGGGTTTATTCCAGACGATAGAGGAATGGAACCTTTTGTGAATATATGATGAAATAGAAATAATTCATGAGGAAAAGGCACAAATCTTCTTACAATATCTTGTCTTATTTTTTCAATACACTACAGCTTTGGTATCAATACTTTAGTCATTATTTTAAGAAATATTTTTTTAACTAGGATTGGGTGGAACTGCGGGTACTTCTAGATTTTCTCATCATAATAACTGTAACCAAAACGCAAAAAGTGTTTCCATTAGAATTGTTTGTTTGTTTGTAATATCTTTATTGTACAAAATAAAACAAATAATTTACATACACAAGCATGAAAAGACAATAAGTACAATGGCGGACTTATCCCACTTAGGGATCTCTTACAGTCAACCAGCGAGTGGCAGGAGAAGATATGCTTACCAGAAGGGTAGAAGCGTGTACAATATACTATTATTATAAAGGATATACATTACTAGAATTATTATTCATAGCTTGTAAGATACACTGAGTGATTATAATATCCGTACCTCCCTAGCTCTCTGGATTGCTCTCGATATAAAATACATCGATATCCTCCCGGTTACTAGAATCGATGAGGAAATTTATGGAATTCGTTTAATATTCCTCCGCGATGTAACATTCGGGGTTGTATTTAAATTGTATCGCGGTGGCAAACAAAATTGAGTTGTTTTATGGTTTCTTATTGATTTACAAGTACTACGTATTTTCGTTTTATATTTGGACTTTGCACCTAGAAAGCTAACATTTCAATAAAGGACGACATTTTACGACTAGGAGACGTTTTGCGAAATAGACTTTTAGAGCATAAGCTACAGTATGCTGTCTCGTTTGTCAGCTATTGACAAATGACTGTAAGATATCTCAGGTTTTAGTTTTATCACGTATTTTAGTATCCTTTGTTTTTTCAATCTATCTAGAGGCATTTTTACTATCAATTAAATTTTAATCCAATTTCCAAACACGATTACGATATACCACCGAAAGCAGAGCATCAATACTTATAACATTATAAACAACTGTAAATTATGTAGTTGTCTGAGAATAAATATTTATTAATATAACATTTTGGAAGACGATGCCTCAATATGGTTGCAATATTCGGGTGCGAAACTATCGAGGAAGTTGGCAAACTCTCGTCAGATGCCGACCGGAGGTAGCTGAATAATAGCCATTTGGCGATAGCGAAACATCCGGGAAATGTTAAAGGGTGGGCGCCAGATGTGATTGTATTTTTATAAATAGGTACTTTAATTTACTTTTTTATAACGACTGATCGTAATAAATTATGATTATATTAAAGATTTGTGACAGATGTTCGTTAGAAGTTAACAATAAAAATTAAGATTATGATTATATTTTATCATGAGAAAACGCTGGGGTAAATGGTATATTCCTATATTCCTGGATCAATAAATAAGTTATGGTTTTCATCGCCAGACTTTTAAGATTCAGAAGGATCATTTCTATTCCGCCAAAGAGATATACAAAGCAAAGTAGTAAAGAATCTTGTAATCTGTGAATAATTTTTCCCCCTTAGTCAATATTAATGACGCGACTTTGAATTCTGATTACTTAACCAGCGAACGTGGATTTCATTAATTAATACACAATCCCCAAGAGATGAACGCTATTCAGTATAACCTTCATTTCGTATATATTTTCATTATACCTTTTTTTCAACATATCTTTTTAGTTGCAAGGTAGTTGTATCGAGGGGAAACGCTGCACTCGAAATTTCCAGGATATACTTAGGTTGAGATGTATACCAAATTAATTCAATAACGGAAATGTAATTTAAAGCATATTGGCTGTTTTTGCAACAAATTTAGCAAACCAAATTGTGAAGACATTACAAAATCCCGTAGCCATTTTATTCAAGCAAATTCAATAGAAGTAAAACAAAAAACTATACAAAAAGTTCCAATGCCTAATAGTTTTTCAGATTCATACTAAGATGAGAATAGTGCGATATCAAAAAAGTATTAAATAATGTGCAATGATATGGTGCATGTCAAACACGTATTACGAGATAGACAGTAGTTGCAGACTAACTCTCATCACGATAGCATGGAATAAATTTACCATCGAACAACGGTAGCAGTTTGTTTTTACAATGAACATTTTGCAATAAATTCAAATTATCGATAGCGGAGCTATAAGGATAAATAAAGCTGCAAAAGTGGAATGTTTCGGAGGTTTTTTGTTTAATTTCTCTTTTGTGGACTGGTCTTGATTTGTATTCAGCGCTAAATTGAACAAGGCTTGAGAGGTGTGAATAAAAGCTTTTTTCTTTTCTTGAGCCGGGCAACTTGAGATTAAATTAGTTTTTCGATTTGTGTTAGACGATTTTCTTCCAATGCTATCTGAAGCAGAACTGTTCAAATTAACTTCTTTTGTTATGAAGTATTTTAATATGTGCTAAAACATAAAATATGAAAATCGACTAGTGGAATTATTCAAGAATAAGAACCTATACCAAATAAAATTTATTTTTTCTACTCTTTAAACTTTTATTAGGGGTTTTGTCTTTTTTAGTCATTTTGTTACAAGTCTCGAGGTCAAAATTTAATTCGAATCTTATCCATAAGTTGTAATTAAATTTTGTTTCCTATAACAAACAAGGGTTTATACAAACTAAGTTAATTATTATCTCTTCACAAAGGTCTAGCATATAAAAATATGCTGTTGACTCCATTGGCACCATAATGTATGTTTGTATAGTCTCTAAACAAATCCGCATGGAGCTATGTAAGGATGTTAGGTAACACTCACTGATGTTTAAACAAAGCCTGAAACAAGGCAAAATCGATACAACTGCCGTGGCAGGCGGACGCGCGCCGCTGCTTCTAAATTATATTCTCGGCGAAATCCAGCTGGCACGTGACTCAACTTGTTGCCGCTACAAAAATAGGATACATAATTAGGTTCATATTTGTTCGTGACGCAGTTCTTTTGGATAACATGTAAACCTTTGTCATGTCAGAAAAGTTAATTTGCTTTTCCTTAAGGAATTCTTGTAAGGTTATTTGATGATGTTCAAATTATGTAAAATAAATATTAATATTCAGTTGAATATTGCATTATTACACCGTTTTAAATTCCATTATCGTTTTAGATCAACATAATCACAGTTATAGTTGGTACTTGGCGTCATGTTGGGCGCCACTATATATTAATTCGTTATTTTCACAATACTATTTTTTTTATTCTAATCTTTCTTAAAAATATCGTTATTTGTATTTAGTTAAAATGCGTACTTTATGAGAAGGCTTTTAAGAAAATAATAAAATTATGTCCCATGTTGGGCGCCACTCATTTCTCGGCATTGTTTTTGATTCAATTAAGCTTATTAAAATACTGCTAGTGAATTTAAATTCTTTTTGTTTTTAACTTGGCTCAATGCCACTTCTTAATGCAAAAATAATGTACCTTCCAAGTAAATTATTTTAAAAATCTCATAATGACATTTTTCTTCCTTTTTGGAGAATTATTAGTTTATTATTTTTATTCTACTAGATTAGATACTACTGTAGACATTTTGCACAGAAAGTAATGAATATTACTTTAAATGAGGAGAAAGGAGGAATAATAAATGAATGATCGCCTCATTTTGGTTACGAAATTAAACAGATATTCCTAGATTTAAAATTTAATACAATATGAACGACATAAGTCGTTAACTTTCTTGGAAACCGATGGTCGACCGACAGCCAGGCGGCCGCCGAGCCGCGGTATTCCCAGGCTATATTTAGGACTTTAGTGCTTAGGCGGCTCATGCTTCACTCCTGGTATTCCCAGTTATTACCATAGGGGGGCGAGTCCTTGGGGTTGTTGGCCGGAATCGATCCGATGGCGCACCACGGCCGTCCTGTAACCGGTGCACGGGGTTACGACACCATGACCAGATAATGCAGTCGTAGTTTTTCATAGTTTTAAATTTTTTTCCTCAATTATTTATTACCATTAGTCGTACCAATTAGTGCAAATGGTTAGATGATATTTTTTGGTGAAATCACTTAAATTCTTTGCTTTCAATTCAGTTTTAGTGGGAAATTAGAGATTACTTTAGGTGTTAAAGCCTGTTGCTGATGAATCCGAGAAAGGAAATCAATCGGAAGCAATTCGAGTGGCGAAACAAATTCAGCGTGGCGTTGCCGGTTGTTAATTGGCTGCGGGTGGCGGCGCCGAGACGGCGGTGGAACCTCTGCATGGTACCCCTCTCCGCACCCTCTACGTAGTCGCCCACCGCCCCTCTACAGCTCTGCGTTTTTATGACCGAAAAGTCCGTCGAGACCGACACGAGTCTGGGCCTGGGCGACTCTTAAATCAGTTTGCCTTCTTCATTTTCAACCCTCGTAGTTGCTAGGTGAAGCTTTCAGACCGAAATGTCTTAGAAATTAATAACGATGTCGAATTAACTTAGTTTTGATTGACATGTCATAAGGTAAGAGCAACGTAAAGAAAGGGCGGAAGATATTATGTTACAAACATCGTCACCACAGGAAAACTGACATAAAGTAATAGACGACGTCAATGACATTATTTTTCCATTTGGTAGGCTTATTTTCTTGTGCGGGTTATCAAGGGACTGTATCGCGCAAGGGGTGCACAGGGGTGGGTCCGCAGGGCGGGGATGCGGGACGAGGGGTGCGGCTATCGACCGAAGCCCTCCCCCCTGAATGTCAGTTTCCGGGCGAGAGTCGCGCAGTCCGCCGGTACCGCGACGCGACTCCGTCACTTCGTTAGATAGTCAAATTGAATCTGTCACCATGCTGATAGGATTGGTTCGGGACTCGGTGATGCAGTGCTTCTGCCACTCATGCCGCGCACCCGTTTTACCAGCAGGTTGGAACAGCTGCCCCAGCGGACGTCGAATTCCACGCAGTTGCCTCAACATTATCTGGTGATGCCGTTGCCTTACTCTGACGAGTCAAACGCCCGATACCTAACGTGTTGCCTGATCAGAATTCTTTTATTTGTAGGTCTCTTATTGCAGGCCAGTTTATTATATCAATTCATAGAACATCATATTACGCCAATTGACATCACATAAAAAAGTTGTTGATCCACTAAGGTCAATGTGATTCCAAGCTTCGAAATACTGAATTAAAAACGTTTCCTCAATTATATGGATTGAAATGTGTTTTTTGCGTCTCTGACACTGCCGGTATTTTGAAAAGCCGGCCGGCTCTACGCCGGTTGCCGGCCGGTCATTTCAATGAATATTATGTCGTAAAACACGTGGCACTAAGATAAAGGACAAAGTATTTATCAAATCTTCCAGGTACCTGAATATTTAATTAATATAAGAAGTGTGATTAATGAGAGAGACATCGAAGTCATTTTCAAGACATTGGGGACATTAGATGTTTATCTAGGAATATTTGGCGATAGAGGGTAGTTGGTAACTACTGTTTGAATACGTTCGAATTTTTATTCTACTTAGTGACTTCTCGTTGTTGTCATTCAAGTTAGAAAGTCGATTAGTCGTCGGCAGTTGGGCCTTTCACCAGGTTCGCTGGATTTGGCGTGTACAAATAGATCTATGATATGATACTTTCGTGTATACTCTAGTAGGGGTATTGATTAAACATTATACTGCATTATGTCCACCATTTTGTTCATCGTGATTCGTGATATCACCACACGGGTCCACCATTTTGCACTGCAAAACATATTTGCTTTTTTCTGTGTTGACACTGGTGGTAGAACTGTCTGAGCTGATCGTCCCTACCTATAAGTAACCTCTTAACCGTCCCGCTAAGTTCAGCTGGAAGGACCAAAAAGATGTACGTTAACACCTGAGTAGCTGATGCTGATGAGATAAAAGCAAATGTATTCAAAAGTACTTAGAAGCCACTGAGTAAACGAACACGATACGCGTCGATGATGTGCGAAGGTGAATCGTGAACTGATTGATGCTATTTACAAAATTATGCATTCGTAATGTTCGGGCTATTTGATATGTGTGGTGAAACTGTACATGTATGAAACGTCAATTCCAATAGCCATTTTCCTAAAACGTAAACTGTCTCACTGCTGGGTAATGGTCTCCATTATTTTTTAAACCATTACCAATTATTTTCGAATCTAAGGAATTATTTTAGGCGTCAACTATTAACATATATGCTAGCATACAAATTGCTTGCTTTTGTACAGTTTTCTAGGGGCTTCAATTAAATACAGTATCCGCTACGATTCCTATCACTGATGTAACTGTTAATAATTGTTTGTGCATAATTTATTTATTAAAATTTTATTGTTCCACAAGTACAAATACTTATTACAATTAGCGGTCTTAATGCTAAGCGCATAATTAATGTATCCTTATTGTTCTTTCTTTATTTTAAAATGTTACTTATTACTTATTCGCATAGTCAATAATTTCCTAATAAAGCTTTAATTAATCCTTGTAATACATAATAACCTTGATTATCTTTGCTTTACAATCTCATTTAAACTGTTTACACATGTCAAGTTAATTGTGTCAACAAACCACTTGACATCCCAGCTGAGGCATTACAAATTACGATATTGTTCAGGGGTGATTATAATACTCGAATTAAATTAAACTCAACAAGTTAGGATCCCTCGCTTCCGGACGCAACAGTTCAAGGGCTAAGGATATGCCCATCATTATTGGTTTTATACCCTCCCCCTTCGTATTTCGCTTGTATTTTTATGTAAACCTCTTCTCCATAGGATTGAGTATGGGGTAGTAGAGCCACAAATGGGGTAACTGTTTTTATGGGCAATATTTTGGTGTAATTTTTCTCTAAAATGTATAGTTTTTTTTATCCTACATTCGCTGCTAATAAATTATAATATTTTCAGTTGTTTACAACTCACCATGTGTGTTGTCTGCAGTGAATGTTCTTGTTATTGTTGTTTCAGTGAGTGTTGTCTGTTTTTCCTAATGGTTGACTGGGAGAGAATGCTTTTAGCATTAAGTCCGCCAATTGTATTTTTACTTGTGGTACAATAAAGTTTTATTAAATCAATACATATAATAAATAAACAAATGTGTTGAAATCATCATTGTCATCACAAGTCGTTATAAATGTTATTTTATTAGTGTTCTATTTCTTCCTAGCATTTTATACATAGCAAAGAAGTTAGCGTGCCTTTACCCCTTACCATAAAACTTCAAATGAAAAGTCTGAACTGTAGAGTTGCAATAACATGTTTAAATTGCTGACGTGACTGAAACGAATGTAGGTGACATTTCACTAATGAGCATTACACTTAATGAGGCCTACGCAACATGCCTTCAAAGAACATTGACGAATGGAATATTCCCAGAGGTGCATTGAATTCTTCCCGTTCCTCCCACTCAATTTTCTGCATCAGCTCAACATCCCATTTGCGCTGCGTTTAATAAACTCTTATGTGGCAACATTCGTATTCCCAGTGGTAGTAAATTTGCTTTTTGCTCTCCCCTCGCGACTTTTAAAGCCAGGCTTTAAATATTTTATAAGTTTACACGTTGTATCGTGTGGCGCCGAAGGGACTGCTTCGCCGGTGGCTCCACCAATAACGTCGTCATTCAGACGGTCATTTTATACAGAAGTTATTTTTTGTTTTTGTTCCGTTTTAGTTTCAATGTTAGACCCGAGTCGACTTTCATTATAAGCTTATTTCATTCTGATTGCTGATGTCTATTGTGTATAGTAATTACGTTATTTGATCTTGTATTCTTTCACGATCAAGACATTTTACATGGTAACATTTAACATGATTTTTTTAAAGTATTTCCCCTGGCCTCTTAAAATATCATCAATAAAAACAAATTAATAATGTCAAACCATTTAAATTTAGAGACATAGCTCTTTTCCATGTTAAAGTATTATGGTTCAAAAATCCGTTAATACAGAGTGGGAGCAAGGCCTGTCTCATCGTCGTCTGCCGTGTAAACTGGAGCTTATACTTGCCGTGAGGGATTATCCGTATTTGCGGCAGGTTTCCCTCACACCCGGCATTCAGCTCACGTACCGGCCTCTCATCTCGCGCTGTCGTGCCGTCGCCTTATTACCTCGCAACTATTACCAGAGAGACTGAAGTCAAACACAAATTCTAACTCCAAATGGGATTTAGGTCTGCCATTACTGAGGAAATTGGAAATTCAGTTTTTATTTAGAAAATGCACATCTTTTATAAAAACCAGTTTACTACTCTCACGTTCACACCATCTTGCGAATACAACAGATTTGATATGACGCTAATAGTAATAGGTTGGATGTTTTGTAAGGCAAACGTGATATTTGGAATGTCTGAAAAACTACCCCAGAATTGTTTAAGATTAATATTTGTTTGTGTTGGCCATTTTTGCCTAATAAACGTATTTAATTAAGTCCATTTGTTTCTGATACTCGCTGGAACTACGTCTGTGGTATTTGTATTTATGTTCCTATTGATCTGAATCAATATGTTTAGGTTGTCACGCGAACATCGATTGCCTATTTGTTAGTTGGTTTCAAAGACTCTTCAAATAAATATTTGACCACCCGAATTGGCTAGACGTAATCGGTTTTCCATTTGCAACGGTATTGACTTGGGGCGAGCTTCTAATGATGTTTGGGTCTCGGGTGGCACCCCTCAATGTCTTTCTTTACTGTGTCTTACTTCACCTTTAACATTTCTATACACAAATAGAAATTACTAATGTTTTATTTTTGGAATTTCTTGATTACCATCATCACCGTTCTCATAATTTCGCAAATTGGGATCGGATCTATGTCAAACATTCTCTTAAAATAATGGTTTTAAATTTTATAAATTAACAATTGTTTTGCTTATTGGAAATTGAAAAAAATAACTATTGCGTATGAGTGGGTGATAAAGATCTTATCTGTCATAATCAAATCTATTTTATGTTGCTGGCACATACAAACAGCCGGCGATGTTCTATGGCTGGTGAATTTCTTCTTAGCGATTCGGTCGTCTATTAAAAACTCCTTATATTTCCAAAATTGAGTAGTCGTAGTGGCTTTTTCTCAGATGTTTTAAATTTCAGGTATCATAGGGCGCGATGGGTACGATTAACTTTGAACATGTGATCGCTAAGTGCAATTTACGCATCTACTTCTATGTTAGTGCAAATATTTCTCAAACAAACAAGCATAATACTGATTACCCGCCTTGTATTATGATAAACTTATACCGCAATGTTCCAAAAGGATATGCGAAACAATAGGCTTTGTTGGATTAAGTTACGATAAAGGATAAGCCTACAACAAGAGACTGGAATTCTTTTTGCATCGTTGGTCAAAGCGGATTATAATATAATTTCTAAATGTGATGCTTTTAGTCAGCTATCTAAGTACAAAACGTCATAACAATTAATTACTTAAACAGAATATAATGAAAGAGTTAAATTTTGCTGGTACACTTTCGATAAACCGAAACAACTTTTGACTTGTCTTTAGAATGCCTGAGAAAATTACGTCCTTATTTGAATTTAAAACCGACTTCAAGTACAACAGGAGTAACTACCTAACTACTATGTAAAATGAGAACACTTACATTATTTTCTGAACGTCATGACCCTGAAGTGGAAGAAACTAAGATAGATTAGGACATGAAGTTATAGGATATTGGGTAAGATTGTAACCTGAGTCAGGCATCACGTTACGGTTCGTCTCCAAGAGTGAAGGCTACGGTGTCATCAATCGGGCTCCGCTGACGTCCCACTTTTTGTTTAGCGCATCGGCGGTCTGTGCCAGTGAAGAAACCAGTCGGCAAACCTAGGACGAAGCAGCCAAAGAAGGTCAAATTTATAAGTAAGTTTCAGGTATACGCGTTGTTGCCTTTATCTGTAATGTTTGTCATGGCACCACGTAATTGAATACCAATCATTGTCTTAGTAATTAAATGGATAAATTGCACTACACGTACAATAATTAAAAATTGTCGGCAATATTGAGAAAACCCCCGAAAGATGAGTTCAGAGACTAAGATTTCTGAGAAGGAGATCTTTATCGTGTACGTGTTTCAAGAAATTTGGAAGTGTTTGATTTCATTCGCACAAATGACACAATGAAAGAATGTAAAATACTTTTAAGATCCGAGTCTCATTAATTAATTATTTATGAATTATTCAAAGAAATTCGAAAACCGTGCACAGATTTGGGTCGAAGATAATTATTGGATACCTTTATTTTATTTACCAGGAAATACTTGAATATCAACAAAGTTTCACCAGAATCAAGAGCTGAATAAAGTTTTATGAAGTCTCAACTTATTAACGAGTGACCTTATAAAGTTGGTACATCAATTAACATTACGATTAAAATTCGTCTAGGAGAGATGCTCATTATACGACAGTCTTTAACATGAATTTATGGTGCTTATAAAATGCGCTCGTTATCCTAGAAATGCGGGTATCGTGCTCGAAGGATCATTATTTTGCATTGACCCAGATGTTGAGATGTATCCGCACATCAGTCTTCGCGTATATGAATGAACCTCTTTCTTTTGTGTAGAAGCAGGTTAAGAGGCCTCAGCGTGTTTCTGTATCTGTGAAAAAAATATGTGACGCAAAAATAGCGCAAAATATGAGTACTTAGACATCAACATACAACAGCTAGTAGCCCAAATTTATTTGCTATGTCTGCATATAAGCTGCTGTTTGTATCAAGAGCTTCCCTTTTTTAAGCTTTCATTTAATGTAAGGTTCAGCCCACGGAGGACGGAAGTTCAGCCTATCGCATACTTCGACGACGACTTTACCCTTGCGTCTATTACTTTTTGTGTTGTTTTTCTATCTACACTGCAGATACTATGTAGTAGCAAAGCAAGGCTTTTTCAGGCAGTGCATATTCCGCCTCATTTACTGCTCAAGAATAATATTCCCTATGAAAGATTACATTAGCTACGAGGCATGCGGATAAATGAACTAGTACTTCCAATAACCTTGTCCTAAATGCATACACGCGTTATAATCGCGTTTTGATCGATTTCAGCGGTACCTATTATAATTTTTGCAAGAGTGGCTTCTTTCATGTTTCTTGACTGCTTTGTTTGCCTATAAATTCGTGGAACTTGTATAGACTATTGTGTGTAATTCAGGACGGAACTATCTAAGCTTAAACATGATCGTAAAGCTATATTCTACGTGGATGATCTGCATTATTTGAAACAAAAGAGAATAAGCACTCAACCATGAATAGTATAAATGTTTTTCTGAAGAAAATTGAAGATACGAAAAACTTCCGTATTCAGGATAAACCACTGTGTTACGGACATGTCCCTCGAAACTTGTCTACGCTTCGTAGTTAAAAGCTTGTGTGGCCAGATATTTTCTAACTATGCGACGTACTTACGTTACGTTACGACTTGCCCAAGCATACTGTAAAAATAAAAATAGATTTTAACAAAGACAAACAAAAGTAAACTTACTCATTCTCCGCAAATACGCCGATGCGTAGTAGCGAATGTAATATCCAAGAGTGAGTCACCGAGAGGGGGGTCGCATCTCCACCCCTCACCCTAATAATTAAACAATGGCGAATTCCTTCCGGAACCCGGGAGTTTAACGACCGACCTTGACAACTTTGGGACATCGGGACCCCGTTGCATTTTTTGAATTCCATCACTTAAACCCCCTGTAGCGTCTGGGGGTTAATTTACGCTTTATTGTGTTTATATGCGGGTGTTAATTAGTCTGTGCTTTTAAGTGCCGTGTCGACATCGCCGTGTGGTCGGTCTCAGTGGTGATTATGGTGGTATGATGAAGTAATGGGGATACGGTCTGAATCACCAGTTTATAGTTGGGTAGATGAGGACGGTAAATAGTTCAATATCCTGAGATTTTGACTAAAATAGAATTATAGGACTTTTTGACACGAATATTAGAATGTATGCTCAATCAGACTAATTAGGCATAGACTGAATTACAAAATCTTATATTATTTTTATTAGAAATAAGAGCACAGATAAAGTCATAGGATAAGATTCCCACATCTTTACTAAAGAGATTATACTGCTCGTGTACCTACTCAAAATGTTTAAAGTCTTATGTCTGTCAAATGTCATTTCTACAACAATCTAAATAAAGAGGGATTCTAAGATTTTCATTAGGTACAATAACCATATTTGAATACTCTATTTACCACCTACGTCGTTAGTTGCTCACTACTTCTTTGTCTTTAACATAATGTGAGTGGTCTTAATTTCATTGTCTAAATCATGCGACATCCGTTAAGATATTCAGATTTTGGCCATCGCTTTCGATAAGTCAATCGTTCCTATGCTCTGGTATTTATATGTAGATTCAGATATTTGGACACCTAAAAAACAACAGCAGATGTGAGCCACGTTTGACGAGAAAAGCTAAACACGCACTGGTTTTATCTGCCATCAATTACACACAAACTGCTTAGATTATCCCTAAATATAATTAATAAAAAATATTGTTCGCAGCTACTGAAATCCGCTGCCAAGAGATGTCGAAGGGCGGTCTCGCATACGAGGTGATCCTCGCGGAACCCGTGGGAGTCCCAGTGCCCCGCCGTGCCGACTCTCCTGAGAAGACACCGTCTGTAGAAGAGATTCAGGAGAAACTCAAGGCAGCTGAGGAGAGGAGACGTGTAAGTTTATGTTTTATGCCTGTAGTAGACACTCAATCAACGTGGTGCGTCCTACCTTCATTAGACATCCCATCGCAAAATATGAGATTATCAAAATAGCAGATTATCAATGTAACCGAAATTGTACATTCGAGGCAAAATGCTTTCTATACTAGAGTGTCGCTTGACGCTAGTGTCTCTTTTGAGTTGGTTGACACCCTTTATGAGATGCCTCCCTAGTATACTATTAATTACTTCAGAAGTGAAATGTCTGAACAACAACCTAGCTGGTATAAAGCTGGCTATGGGTTCTACAGAGGATGCAAACGAGAAAACGCTGTGATATTATGAAAACCACACAAGTAGCATTGGTGTTTCTTATGTGAAATATCGAGGATCACCCAAAACATATTCTCAGCTAAAACACAAAGCTTCGACGGCACAAATTCGTCGCGACATAATCATGCAACGAGATGTAGCAGTAAGTTGACAACCATCATCCCACTTCCAGAGCTTGGAAGCCAGCAAGATGGCGGCGATCGCGACCAAGATGGCGAAGATCGAGGAAGCGTCCCGCATCCGCAGCGAACAGACCAACAACTTCATATCAACCACTAAGGAGGCACTCGATGCCAAGATGGAAATACACGAGGAGAAACGTGAGGCGTATATCAATGAGCTGAAGGCACGCCTGAAGGATCACTTGGAAGGTGTTGAGAAGACTAGGTTTGTTAGCTGAACTATTCTTTAGACCAAGGTGGGGCAGAGAGCGTCTACAGTGTTTCGCCATTTACGCGTTTCGCTTCCGACCAAGGTTAGCCCGTGAAATCGTTCGCCTCCAGGTCTGCTTGCCCTCATTCTACTTAGATCCACCCTAGGGGTGGATCATTTTCTCTCGTCTTCGACCCACTAGTAGATGAGACGGAAATCTTTTGGCTTGCTTTGGGGAATCAACTCCATAGCTTACTCGGAATGCTTACTCTAGGTATTATAGTTGATCATTCTCAATGGCGAAATGCGTCAACGATTCAACTTTTAACACATTTGGATCTTGGTTGAATCTTGTATCACGTACAACCGAAAAAAAACTGAGATATTGCTGACAAATTACGTGTCTCCATTCCAGATTAACCCTGGAGCAACAGACAGCCGAAGTGTACAAGGCCATCGAGGATAAGATGACCACAGCCGCCGATAAACGCGACGAGAACATCAAGAAGATGCTCGAGCGTCTGCGGGAACATGTAAGTGTTACATTTCAGGTTGCCTGAAGACATCTGTTTGATCTGGTGACTGTCGATTGGTGAACAGGCAACAGGAGGACAGAGAGATTTAAGATCGAAATGGCAATAGTGACAACAGATAGTGGAATAGACTTATCTAAGTAGTTTTTAATTGTACTATAGTTTGACCCACGGAGCAATGTTTGACCGCAACCGCTGTACCGCGCGTTGGGCATGCGCGGGAAGGTGAAAGAAAGAGCATGAGATTCGTAGTGCCAGAAAGATCTAATGATATAGAATTACAATTTTTTTAAGCTGTATATTTACGAGTTATATAGTAATATATCCAATTCCTGGTTTTGTTCAATATGATTTTTAGCTAAGTACAATTTAAAAATAAATATAACTGAAACTTTACCCGTCTTTAGATATTTTATCTCGTGTGCGTCTGTCACTATGCCCCATCGTCCCGCCGCTCGCATTCCTCGGGCGCGGTACAGCGGTTGCGGTGAAGTTGTAAATATTGATTGAAGATGTTTGTCAATCCAGGAGGAGCAAGTCCGCAAAGTCCGCGCCGGCAACCAGGAACGTTTCCAGCAGCTGGAGAGTGCCATCAGCGACAAGCTGCAGCACGCCGCCGCCAGACGCCTGCAACTCGAGGCCGAGCAGCGGCAGAAGCTGCGCAGCTATGTGAGTATCATACTACCAACCTACAGAACCCACACAACCCATACTTCCAACCCAAACAGATACCGCACCGAGCCGAGCAGATTTAGGGTAAACATCGAGAGCAAAACAATACAAGGATGACACTTCGGCTCGCGGCCGCGACGGACAACTATGACGTAGACACGGTAAACAACCAGCCCTACGGGTAACATACACATTGACGCGCGTGCGTACGCGATCGAATCATAGTAATAATAAGAATCGGGCTCGCCGCTGTTGTGTTGTAGTATCCGGGGTGTGGTAGCGTAGTGAAAAGGCCTGACGC
This sequence comes from Euzophera pinguis, assembly GCA_947363495.1. Taxonomy (NCBI): domain Eukaryota; kingdom Metazoa; phylum Arthropoda; class Insecta; order Lepidoptera; family Pyralidae; genus Euzophera; species Euzophera pinguis. The sequence goes on along the minus strand of OX376156.1, from coordinate 1,902,157 downwards.
CGAATGTTCATATTCTGCTCCAAACCCTTGTGAAATCCTAGCGCTAGCGCTAAGTCGAAACTATTGATGGTGGTAACATCAGGGTAAATGTCATCGTCTCCTCCTCGTTGGGTCCTCAAACTATAGCGCATTGGTTCCTATGCTCTAGGAACTATGTAAGTAAACCTCATAATAATTTTAAACATTGATAACGTGATCTTCAATTTTATTTTGCCATATCAATACATTTTGAAAAAAAAAACATTGAGCAAATATATCATCATCATCATCATTTCAGCCGCAGTCAGTCCACTGCTGAACATAGGCCTCTCCCAATGATTTCCAAAATGATCGGTTGGCAGCAGTAGCAAAAATATAAAAAAAATTAATATATATTTATTTCCTAAATCAATCACAGTTGTTAAAAATTTTATCGTTTACCATGTCAAGATTTTTTTTTTATATTTCTGTTCATGCGTGCCATTTTCATAGAATTAGGCATTCAGTTTTTGTATCATTTCAACATTTTTCAAGTTACTTCATTGTTAATATTTTTATTTAAAATTTTGTGTTATTCATTGTTGAAATTAATTTGTGTGATTAATGATGATATCCTCGTTAGTGTTTTTTTCAGTCGCAAACATAGATTGTATTTGTCTGTCTGTTACGCTTTCACGGCCAAACCGCTGTACGGATTTTGATGAAATTTGGTATGAATATAGTTGAAGCCCCGGGGTCGAACATAGGCTACTTTTTGACGCAGGCGGAGCTGCGGGAAACAGCTAGTTATTCAATAATTAAGTGAATCCTGGATACAGCTCGACTGATTAGGCTAATTTCTTGTATACGAGTAGTGTACGTTTAGAAGAAAACAAAGAATCGCAAGGAAAAACTAATCAAATTATTTAATACTAGCTGTTTCCCGCAGCTCCGCCTGCGTCAAAGCCTATGTTTGCACCGGGTCTTCAACTATATTCATACCAAATTTCATCAAAATCCGTCCAGCGGTTTGACCGTGAAAGCGTAACAGATAGAAAGACAGACAGACTTTCGCATTTATAATATTAGTATGGATTTAAATAAAAAACTTATTTTAACGAAGGATATCATCACAGCACATCGCATGCAATTATTTTGTTTTGATCGCCACCATTCCATTAGAACGATAAGCGCGAGGGGATCCGCTCCGTCATCACGGCTAAAGTGGAGGAGATCTCGAAGGAAATCGAGACCAAGCTGACCGCGGCCGAAATCAACAGGGAAAAGGAGATACAGAAGAAACTAGACTTCGTTAAGAAAGAGGTTCGTAAAGTAAAAATAATGCGAAAGGTACAAATAGTAAGAAATAAAATTAATTTATTTTCGACAAACATAACAACACAAAAGAAGAAAAAAAATATTGAAAACCAAATTTAAAACCACCATACAACATTATCAAACATTTCAGGTGCATGTTGAAAAAAAAAAATTTTGAAATAGTACATTATTGCAAAGGCAGCGAAATAGGCAATTGCCATTTCGGCCGAGGCATATATAGTGCTTTTCTTAAAAAAATGCAAGGTAATAAATAGAAAAGGGCCTTTTACATAATAAATTATCAAAATAACAACGAACTCGGCTTCACCGCCAATTTTTTATTTTTATTTTGCAATTTGTGCCGAATGGTAAACGCATCTGTGGCTATACAGCCACGAGAATGCAATGTGTACGATAGATGAAAGAGTTCTAAATTCAAACAGCACACCGTTTCATACTTCGTTCCAAATTCAAAGAACGCGCCGGGAAGTGATTTTGGTTTTTCAGTCTACGTAAATATGATACATCGCGTGTTCTTTATTCAAAAGAAATGACAATATTTCCGCGCATGTTAAAGAAAAATAAATTTAATTCAAATCCACTTAAGATAATAAAAAAAATCACGGATGGTATGTGGGTAGGCGGTCTTACTTGGCTCTTACTGACAAACCATTAGCTTAGAGCTTACATAACTAAAGGCTTGTGGCGTTTTCTATCCGGAGCTCCTCCGTGCTTCGGAAGGCACGTTAGGGTCTCGGTTATTATAATTAGAAGGCAGTCGTTAGGCTGTGTCAAATGCACCAGACGCATTATCTGACAGTGTTGGTCACTAACACACATCCGAGTCGCGTTCCTCTTGTTCTGGTTTCCTTGGAAAAAGGGTTACGGAGGTCAGACGGCAGTCGCTCCACTGTACCAGTACCGCCAAATCAACGACATGATTAACAGCGTACTCTAGGCTCAGAATCGTAAAGCTGTGGACGCAACAAGGAACCACACTCTGACGACGAAGTACTTTACAAATTTATGACTTTCATTGTCAAATCGATATAAGTAATTAGGGAAACCGTGTACACCCTTTGGGTAATGTTCGTGAATCATTCAAACGTAATAGCCATTTCATGTTTTAATGTGCCCATTTACTGATTTTAACGACCGAGCGTTGATGTGGTTTATTTATTACTAGCTTTTTTCCGCAGCTCCGCCTGCGTCTAAAAGTATCCTATGTTTGACCCCGGGTCTTCAACTATGTTCATACTAAATTTCATCAAAATCCGTCCAGCGGTTTGTCCGTGAAAGCGTAACAGACGGACAGACAGAAAGACAGACTTTCGCATTTATAATATTAGTATGAATGGAAAACGTCTACATGCGCTAAACAAAGTGGAATTTTTATTTTTTTGTAAATGTGCTATGGTATATATTGAATTTAATCTTTGCTCAGTGAACATTTATCATTTTTTTTTAAAACGAACTTAGGTATTTTTTCTTTATGGGTTGTCCAGATACTCGGGTATTTCTTTCTCGAACGTGATAAAAGCCCGAGAACCGTTAATATGGACGGCGTTCTCATACTCTTCTCGCTCTCGAGAAGTTCGCGTGTATCTGGACAACTTATTAAATAATGAATAAATGGACACTTTATTGCACCATTTACATACCTACATAAAAAACAAAATACAACACTGAATCCAATTAACAATAAAAAGAAATGAGTAAATAGGCGAGGCTTATTATATTCTAATAAACCAAATTCTATACTATTCCCACTGCTAGGCAATACCTAAGTCTCCCCCATCTTCCTCGCCACCTCCAACCTCGGCTTTTGAAAAACCTTAAACTCTCTTGGTCAAAATAAATAAACAAAATATTATTATTTCAACAGGAGAGGCGCGCAGAATTGGTTCGCCAGAACAAGAGCGCGCGGGCAGACACCGACCTCGCCGTCACTTCCGGGTAGATCCCCCCCACTCACACACAACACACACACACACCCCACTCGCCACACACACGAGATAACTTGTGAGCTCGTTGAGAGTTTGCCATTTATCGCCACTAGATGTCGCTAGGTTTGATGCTAATAGAACATGGAAATCGTGCCGTCCCACTCGCACATTGCAATTGTGCATAATGTGGGAGTAAGAGGGAATGATTTTCGTCGTTTCTTTCGATTTTTTTCTTGATTGGCACGAGTCAAATGGCTTTTGAATGTTGTCCATTTTAAAAAATATTGTTTGTGTATGTGTTTTATTTTGAATTGAAAAAAATATCTAGTGCACATTATTTTGTGATGATTTTTATTCTGCGTCAAACGAGACCTTCGTAGGAACACTAGCGCGCTCTGGTGGAGATTGTGGTAAATCCTCTATACATCTATGGATAAACTAAGCAGACTTTGTAATCGCCGTCGATAAAACTTTCAAGCAATGTTATGAAATATTACACCTTTTTTTTATAATTTCGCTTTTTTGAGAAAAAAAGAATGATTAGATTTATTTGTATTGACGGCGACTTTATTTTTAACTGTAAAAGCATGTAAAAGGATTTAGAGAATTTGTATCCATTGATAACTACCATCTATGAACTAAGATATGGAAACAACCATAATACTTCATTAGAAAATATAAATATTTTAAGAGTATTTTAAATTGTCAGCTATGAAAATTCTCTATATTCTCAAAATAGGGCTATACTTACACAAAACTACCACAACAGTATTGCCAGCTGTCAAAATTGTTATTTTCATAGTAATAAATAAGTTGTACGGCGCTATGTCTAGCTAAATCTATCTATGGAATATAAATTGTGTGTGTTCGTGGGCGCGGGTTGCCATCATCTCATCTGCGTTGCACGAAATTTCCGTAAATCCATCTGCAATTGGGATGCATTTTAATTAATATTACGATATACGATACAAACAGTACTAATAGTTGGTAGATTAAATGTGTGTATACATGGCAACATTTGACTCGTTACGTATATTGTTGGAATTCTACTTTTGAAATTCAAATTTTGCTTCTCCTTCATTTTATCCATTTAGATAGATAATATGTTCGAATCATATGTTGCCTTGTAGCTTGCTTTTATGAAAGGAACCGTCTTAGTATTTGCCTCTCACTCACACGATATTGCAACTTAAAATTGGCGAGCGAGAGTTAAATAATTACTATTGGCGTTTACTTTCTTAAACTATTTAGGAAAGATGAAGTCACGACCACGTTTCCCTTACAAGGTGGATTTTGATATGATATTAGCTCGAGAAATGTACTTGTTATCACTTTTTTATGAGATAGTTAAATTTTTGGGAATTAATAGAGGATAGAACAAGCAGAATTGTTTGTATCGTACGAAATTGATATCGTTTAAGGGTTGGCCGGTTCGGTAGGCATATAGTATTGGTATGAATCATTAAGAGCGTATGCATAAGAGGTTTTTAAGAATGTGCGTTTTCGGATTCGTTGTTGTAAAGAAAAATATACTTTATTCTTATAGCCATAAGGCCAAGTTGTCACGTAAGTTGTCTTTATGGGACTAGCAACGGCAGTACTGTTTTTGCGCTCTTAAAATTCAAATACCTGTGCAAATTGTATGCGCAAGAGTTGAAATGAAACTGTCTTTTTTGCCAGAGTCTAACCGAAAACATAATATGCGGGTATTAAAACGAATTGTGCATATGCTCTTACGACGGATGTGGGCAGATCGTAACGTGAAAATATTGTGACAGAAGGACATACGGACACTGCAGCATCGTTATAAAATAATTTCAGTGGTCACACTACAACATTTCCTTCATACATCACACTTACGACTACTCGATTCCAAATTTAAATTTAATTTCCACCGATACATGGCCACGCTGCTGACACATTTAAATAAGGCCTATTTTTAAATAAAGATCTCATTATCGATGGCCAGTTTTAGTAGTCCAAACGTAATTTTTATCCTCAGAACAATATACTTTCACCTTTTGACGTCGGACTTCTAAAACTTGGCCGTTCACGGGGTTCTGTACTTAACGCATAATATTGCCTATTTTTTTCCAATGCTAGCTCTAGGGCTGAAAATACGGAACCCTCGGCAAATGATAGGATGTGTGCGGATCGAGTTGGTTCGACGGGGTGACGTGGATCCTTATCGATAGTATAGTCTTATATCATTATTTTTAATGTTTATCGTACGCAACAGTATTTTAGGGAAGTATAATCTAAATTTAAGTTTCTCTCACGTTCGTTACAAAGAATCGCCGTTGCTGACTGTCCTTGTAATATATTTATGTATTAGTTCCGGTTTGAGACTGTGTCGCGGGTCGATGTGGCTGCTCGTCTGGTGGATGCTTGCTCGGCGGTCGCCAGTCTACAACGTTTATTCACATTTTTACAGAAGAAAATCGCAGTATTGGAACAACCGGTATCTTCTTAAAAAATTTAACCAGTGATTGTGCGATTGTCATCTCTTTTTCTCACTAAAGAATTGCGAGAAAGAGATAGGACGGTTATATCGCACTTTCCGCTTTACAGAACCGCTGTTCCAAATTTACGATTCGAATTTCAAAATAAACGGACGATAGAAAACATCAGAAGTGCCTCATATTTTGTGATCGGCTCTCGGATGATCAATAAATGTAATAATAATATGAAACTGCCTTCATAGGGTTTTATATTTTTTTAAACGTAGTGGGCGAAGGCGCCGGGCCGCGGGGATGGTGTGTTGGACACAAACCGCTTCTGTGATGTTTTTGCTCTAGTGATATATGTATCGTATCGATTCGGTTAGGCACAAATTATATGGCGCTCGGGCCGCGCTCGTAAGTGAGAGTATCCTGTATTTTATAGTATATTTTTGCCATTCATTTAGCGTCTGTTTTAACGTCAAATTTGAAGGTTCAGTCACGAAATATCCCTTTTTTTAATCCCAAATATCCTCGTTTTTTAATTACAACTGTTCCTATATTGAAATCCTTTAAATTAATAGAATAAAATAGAATAAATCTTTATTGATTAATCCATCACACACTAGAAATGTCTTACAAGTACAAGATACATAAAATGCGTGACAGACGTCTCAATAGGTGGCGGCTCAGTGTTACGCTAGACATGCAAGCATGACTAGCACTGATTTTCAGCCACCACCTTCTGAGGAGTCACACATGATGATAATTTTTAAACTTTATGTACACAATTATTTTCAACTTAACATTTATCGCCCCGCACCGTACCCTTGCCTGCGAAAATGATTCGCGACAATACGAACACCCCTGCCAGGCGCCGCGGCAACGCGAACATTCTCATTTACGCGACAGTGTAGCCGGGGCATTACAGGTGGCCCTACTATCATCTCCAATACGTAAATGAGAGATGATACCTTTGACATATTTCTTAACGGAATAAAAACCTTGGTGGGGGGGTGTTTAGTAAAGGGGGTTATTCTGTGACTGAGCGAGTAATAATTGTATATAACGTTAGGAGATGTATCGCTTGGCGCGACGCGGTTAATGTCGCACGCTGGTTGCTAAAACTAGGTTAAGTACTGGCTTGATTCTCGGAAGAAGTGAAAACTCTGACCAAAATGCCTTGGGTATTGTGTAGCCTTTTAGATTCTCACAATCGAGAAAATCATGTATAGCGATGCAAAATATTAGCTTTCAGATAATATTAATTTTGATTTGATAATTTTTGCGTGATTATTAGATATCTATCTCAATAATGGTGTCATTGAATTTAATTTTGATTTTTATGTGATTATTATTAATGTGCTTTAGTTTGTGGGTATATGAAAATTGCTGTTTGGAGTGCAGGCAACTTTTGTAGTTTCATTGTCGTACCTAATGATTAAAGTAATAAATACTAATAGTTGTGTGTTTTAATCATTCGCCAATATCTTTAACGTTTTATAGGCACACTGTGTGAGTATCATAGATTTAGAATTTTTTATTTTTTCATACAATATAATTCCATAATTCAAAAACAACGCCGCGCGCCAAATTTCCATTCGCTCCTTATAAATCCTAGCGTACGTACTTTTTCGCGCGCTACGAGGTAAACGACCGCGGCTGGCGAGAGCGTGGCCAGACTTTTTCAAAAAACTCTTTAAATTTACAAAGAGTTAGACTACGTCAGGTGAGTATAGATTAGTGACATTTTATAAAATAATTAAAAAATATGTCAGTTGTTATCATGGATGTTATCAAAATCAAAGTTTCTGAACTCTATGGTACCAAATCAATTTCTATAAATTTTAGGCCCCGAAAATGGGCCCCGACGAAAAAAGGAGCATTGAAGTTAAGCAATCGGTGTCATTGTAACGTCTAGTCTAGTGTCTAAACGGATGAGCCGATTTTGATGCGGTTTTTTTGTGAGATGATTCTTAGCTGTAGTTTATTGGACATCAGTCTGAACTGATGTCCAATAAACTACAGGAGCAAATGACGGTCAAATGGTCAGCCATTATTTGCTCCTTTGAGATTGAGATTGATTCACAGGATGTCACCAATTATTAGGGATATGATTGTTATGAAAATTAAGTGTGTGTTACCCTACCCAGAAACTTCACGCCAGAGTAATATGAGTACAACACATAATTAGAGCCCTATATGCTGTGTATGTGCCCTAAATAAAAAATAAATGCCTATTATAGTTTTAGAAAAAAATAGTGTTACAAGCTCGGGGTTCGCAATTTGGAGAAAAACACCTGATGACTCTTAAAAACGTTTATTCCCACAAGGATGGTCGCCGACGTCACTTTACTTCACTTATCACTAACAATGTCCAAAACACTTGCTAATCACAGTCACTATACCTTGCCGAGGTCGCTTGTATCACTTGTTATTCGCTCCGGATATCGCTTCTTGATCGCACTTGTAGCTCAGTTAAATTAGAACTGCCCTTTTGAGGCACCTTCCGATATTTATATGGCCCGGGAAACCCGCTCCATAAGTTTCTAGAAAGATCACAACTACTCCGGAATAGAGAGAGAGGGATACCCTCTGTCTCGTTCCCTTAGTACATACTAGAAGTGCGAGAGCGAGACAAAGCAATATGTCAGAGCGAGATAATCGATGTACTAGATCGTTCGCGATATTATTCCCGTATGGAAACACGCGACGATTGTACGAGAATTTTCCGCGGACAGCGCTACTCAAACTTCCGCGGACCGCATTTTATTTTTATTTATTTTTGATTTCGTAACAATAGAAAAACCATTTCCTGCTGCGGTAACGTTGCTCCAGCAAGAAAATTCTAAACGATTAATCGGAGAAAGAAAAATTGTATATCTGTAAGTAGCTTATCCTTGTGGAAAAATGTGCGCCAAATATGTTTTTTGTGCGTCTTCAGGTTTTGAAGATATCGCGTTTCCTGCTAGGGTAACGTTTTGCGAAATCGTATATTTCGAAAACCATTACTTTTGCGCCTGCATAAGAAATATACACAAGAATGTTTCGATATGTGCTCATTTGTGACCTAATAAGATTTAAGAAAATATTTATAATTACTAAGTAAATGCGATTATTATAAAAAAAAATCACTGGGCCCAAATGAAATAAGTTATATATATATATAGATATAGATATATATATATATATATATATATATATATATATATATATATAAGTAAGTGTGTACCTAATATACATTATATGTGTCAGTTTATGTTTTGATATTTATTAAAATTATTATGTTTCTTCCAAAGATTAATAATTGGTCTCGCGCGCTCGACTAGATACCGCGCTGTGAAGAAAAATCTGTTTCCAGAATGCGGCCACTTAATAGGAAAGTGTGTTGCCAGCTACTTGACTGGTGCCCGACCAATGGGAAAATTATTAATTGCTGCGGTCTTGTTACGTATTATAAAAAGTAGCTCAGAAAACCCTTTAAAATGAAATTAAAATAAAACTGGCCAAGTGTGAGTCGGCTCGCGTGTAGAGGGTTCTGTACTATTTTTTATTTTTCTCTATTTGGACCTCCTAAACAAATTTAAAATTATCTCATAGGTTTTCCTGTAATTTATGAATCGAAATTCTGGAATCGATAGTTTCGGAGATAAGGTAGGGGAAATGGTTAGTTTTTGTCTACTTTATTTTATAATTCTAATATAGAATCCTAAAATTGCAGAAAAACTTTCTTTTGATTTATTATTACACAGTACAGTATGTTAAACGTTACTTTAATTTTCTATTTAGCTTGGAGCTAATTGATTACTGACCTCTTTTTAGTTGTAACCCGGGTTTAAAAACACATAAATAAATAGACATACACATCCTATTAATATTATAAACGCGAAAGTTTGTAAGTATGGATGGCTGTTTGTTACTCTTTTACAACTAAACCGCTGAATTGATTTTCATGAAATTTGGTACGGATATAGTTCAAGACCCGGAGTCAAACATAGGCTACCTTTTGACGCAGGCGGAGCTGCGGTAAACATCTTGTACATACGAGTAGATATTATCATGGCCTTTTTCCATACAGTAGTGTTGCCGGAAAATACATTACACATCGAATAATAATCGATTCTTTGATAGTTGAAAATATAATCTAAGGTATCGATAGTGATCATATATCGATATATATATCTGTAGTTTTTTTCTGTATGAGTTGAATGACGATGATTTGTGTTATGCCCGCTGTACATCCCGCCGCCGAGTTCCGGTATATCTGTATAGTATCGGTGCCTGAAATGCTTGGTATTGTTGTTAATCCATTAATCGATTATTTTTCATAAATTCTCAAAAATCAATACTACAGATTAGATTATATCGATACTACAGATACATAATCGATTAATAACCATTGATATGAACGATTACCTTTGTTAATTAAATCGATATAATTTATATCAACCCATTTCAATAATCGACTAATTGTTTGATATTGCAGTTAATAATCGATTAATTGTCAAAATTCGATTAAATTAATTATATCAATACTTTCGATATCATAGATTATTTAAAAAAAAAACAAATTCGATTAATCAATTATCCGGCAACAATACCCTACGGGGTACCAACTACCTAAAAGCCATATTTAGAATGTTGGTCGGCGTAAAGTGGAAATGGAATCAAAATAGTGATAGGTTGCTAGTCGCATCGCCTACTGATAGGTATGGTTCTTCGATTTTCGCCCACTTCCTCGGCCGGCTTATATGGTCTGCGCGAGAAGAGAAGCAGTAGTACATTCCACGTATTTACTTTTCTCCCAGATCAGCATTAAAGAAATAAGATGTTTGTGGCGTGCGTCCACGTCTTTTAATTAAAAAGGAAGCTATAGTTTTATTAAGTTGTATAGTATTAGTATTATAAGTTTTTTATTTTGATAATTACTTGTAAATATTTTAAATAAACTGCAATACTAAAACTTGTTAATTTTAGATAATTTAACTTAAAAATTTGTATATTTCTAATGTCAACGAACAAGCGGACAAGTGTTGTTGTTTTATATAGATAGCGAATGCGATGCGCGCGCATGCATGTCAGCCGCTGCGATCGGCTCGGACGATGCGCGCGCAGCCCACGCCACGGCGATCCGTGCCGTGCGTCTCGCCGGCTCGCCAGTCCGAATACCATCTTGAGACTGAACACACGTTGCTTGCGCTCGCATTCGCGCGCTTACGTAAACTCATTTCTCGCTTGATCCGTTCCTACACTTTTCTCACCTGTATTTTGTGCTTATCATAACCTTCTGTTAATCTTTAAGTTGTCGGTGTGCTTGTATTGTATTTGTTTTATTTAATTGTGCTGAACTTTTAATTATAGTGTTAATTTACATATTGACTTTATTGAATTATCCCGCCTCATAGCACAATAGCCTAACTTATCATACACATTACGCACGCACCCCACTTTATGTTAAAGACAGACAAAATTGTCAGAAAAAGTCAAAATTACAACATCTCTCTTTTGGAGTCGGGAGTTAAAAAACAAAATATCTAAATAATAAAAATCGAAACCTCGGGGAATTTGGGATTATTTAATACACGGCAACATTGAGCACCGAGCGGTACTTCGCGCCATATTTTAGGGTTATATTATTTTCGTGAGTAATTTATGTCCATATTTCGAAATAATACAATACTTATTGATGGTATGTAATACCAGTATCTTCCTTATTTCTTTTAGTATTATTCTTACACAGTTTGACTACGCAAACTGCACATTTTGCGTCTACTTTTACATTAAATTTTATATTTACCTAGACATCCAGCTCACTCATCGGTCGCGGCATGACTGACGCGGGTATGCCGCAACCATGCCGGTTTCGGCATGGTTTTAGTTGCGAATTTATGTAGTATGCCGACGGTATCTAGTCGTAGCGCAGCGGAGACCAATTATTAATCTATGGTTTCTTCATTAAGTAGTAGTATCACGTAAAAAGTGTGACATGACTTGTGATTTGAAGCTTGCTAACGTTTCGGCGCACTGAACGGTGAATGGCAGCGAGTTCCATAGACGAGCGGCTTGTACAGCGAAGGAACCAGAGTAGAACTGAGTAGAATGAGTTGGAATTAATAAGCGAAGTCTCTCAGCACTGCGCAGTGAGCGATCCTCAACATCACCACGAAATTGAAATAGGCTTCTTAGATAGCTGGGCGAGGAAGGGTTAAAAAGGATTGTGAAGAGTAAAGACAGAATATGTAAATCTCGACGACGACGAATAGCCACTTGAGATCAGCGCGAAATTGGGAAACGTGGTCGTATTTGCGAAGGCCATATACGAAACGATCTATGTAAAAACATAATTGTTATATTATATTATCTACCAATTTTTCCGAATCGACATAGAAAATCTAAATCAGTTAGGTACACATCTTTAAGTTCGTTCGATAATGGAATGATTTTCAACCGACATGTTCGATGAGTCGGACGACTTTCAATCGACTCGCCTATTTTGCGTGAGTCACACTTTTTAAAAATAGGGCTCCATAGGTCTCTTCAAAGATCGTTAAAGTAAAACAAAACTGACCGCGAGGGCTATTTTCGAGAACGAAAAACCGATTTTCGTACGATTTCGGAAAATTTTCAAATTCTAACCCCCGAAGTCCCAAAGATTCTCCTTAGACACATTGTGACCAGAAGAGCTATTTTCGAAAAGTATGGCTCACACAAAATAGGCGAGTCGAATTATTTTGTTCGATAACGACAAATTTTCGTTCTATTTCGAACGATTTTTATTCGACATATACTTCATACATTTCATAAATTGGGCTGCAGGAGGGCGATCGCGTAACTCTAAAGATCTTTAACGCATTTACCGAAACTTAACCATTACCGCGAGGGCATTTTTTGAGAATGCAAAACCGGTGACTCGAATGATTTTCGTTCGATTTAGAAAAAAATTCCAACCATTCAACAAAAAAATCAAATCCCCATGACCCAAAGATTCTTAAACATTGTGACCAGGAGTGTCATTTTTAAAACTCACGCAAAATCGGTGAGTCGAATATTTTTTGTTCGATATAGCGTGATTTTTGTTCGTTAACGAAAGATTTTTGTTCGATATTGAACGATTTTCATTCGACATATTAAAAAATAGGGCTCCTATATACCTATATTGTCGTTCGATATCGAATTATTTTCAATCGACTTAATCGATAAGTCGAACGATTTTTGTTGGACTCACCCAGAATCGGTACTTTTAAAAAATAGGGCTCATGGGGGCCGATAGCGGTAACTCCAAAGGGCGTCAACGTATTTAATTTACCAAAACCAAACCATTAACGCGAGGGCAGAAATAGTTAGAATGCAAAACCGGTGACTCGAATGATTTTCGTTCGATCACATGAGTGATCGAAATTTTGACTTCATACACCAAAAAGAAATCGACATTTTTATATCACACACCAGAAAGTAATCGACATTTTGATGTGAGACTCCAGAAAGTGGTCGACATTTTGATGTTGGACACCAGAAAACGGTCGACATTTTGATGTCGATAATCAAGAAGGTTTGGAAGGAAAAGGTGAAGAGGTAACAAACAGACTCATAAATATACAAACCAACTTTGGCCTATAGTATTATTATGGAGGATTTGCCCCAAAATTAGGTCATGTGATTGACGAAAACGACTTTTGAACGCGACTGTATATGGACGATATCACGAGTATAATACGTCCAATGAAAGATAATCGATTTGTATGAAACCGTCGCTTTTTTTGTAGACTTTCGAATTTGGTCGGATAACCGGCCGTTGTTTAAATACTTTCGTTTTTGTTTATATTTACATAGGTACGAAACATTCCAAGCTGTAATTTGGCACAATGTTTTCTGAGTAAGCCCTCTAATTTCTAGTTTATACCTGAAAATCTTATGTTTAGCCGATTTCTTGTAAGTTAATGTCAAAATTATGAAACAAGTTTTTTGAGTTTTTGTGTAATTATTCATTAACCGTTAAACATCTTTTTGAAACTTTTTATGGTGACTCTGCAATCTTGTAACTTTTTTCATTCGGGCCCCAAGCAGCAAAACAGTCGTATAAGCAAAGCTTTTTACAGCTAATGATCGAGAAATAGTCTTAAAAAAGAGTTAAAGATACCAAATCGTCGTATAAGAGAACTCTACTCAACACATTAGCATTTTCGCATTTTGGGCGTAAAACTATGTCGACTAAACGTTTACTCGACATGTTTACAGCGCGTTTACTCAATAATCATATAAATGCGTCAAATTTCACTTATATACAACTGTTAAGATCTAAATTAGCTGTATAAAAGCTTCTAATTTTCTAATTAGCTGCTGAAGAAGTCTTAAAGCACCGTCATTCGACATTGTTCCCGTGGAAGCATTTTGGTGGTAAAAAAGTTGCTTAAGTGACCACATAGCATCTCAGTTACTCATAAAGCACTTAGTGATACATAAAAGATATCGATTCACTATTACAGCACCTGCCGAGAGAACGTTCTAAAAGTGATTGTTATAGCACCTACAGCAATTCAAATGCACTTTTAAAGCCATCATGCAGCAAAAAGTAGCATAAATGATCTTTGAATTCTTTTACAGCAAAAAGGAACCCCAATATTATCTAAATGGCGTCTGCATGGTAATGTAAATGTAATATATTTTCTATTTTTCAACTAAAAGTCAAATAAAGGTCGTAAGATGGCAAATGTACTTCTATAATGGCGGAACAATTCCTTTCGATATTTTAATTTTATAAATAATTTAAAACGTTGTAAACGTTTACAGATCTATTACTCGAGACCCTTTTCGCAGCTTTAGTTTAAAAAAGAAACGTGCTCATGACTTTCATACGACTTAGTTTTGCTGTTTGGAGCGCAGTGATTTTTTAAATAATCGCATTTACTTAGTGATTATAAATATTTTCTTAAATCTCATTAGGTCACAAAAGAGCACATATCGAAACCTTTTTTATGGGAGTCTTAGGAGCAATATTTAAGTTAGTTTTCATTGTGACATAAATACTTTTCCAAAAATAGTTACCAACTCTTGGAAAATCGAGATAGAAATATAGCATTCAGCGAATACGGTCGCACTTGAAAATTTTTAATCAGGAAGTGCGAAAAAAGAAATACCCAGACTTATATCGGACTTAGACCGGACTTATATCCAGAGCCGTAAAACATAATAAGAATTTGGGCATGGCTGTCACGCGTCTTCGCAGAAACTTCAATGTCTTTGTTGTCAATTGTCATGTCAGTTAGTCAGTCAAAATCTCCGCTAGCTAGGAGTAATATTGTTCTTTGGTCAAAATGGCGCCCACGGCATCATGCTGTGTTCGTTCGTGTTTGTTGTTGTTGAATTGAATCTATTTTATTAAAATATTCTACTTTATTGAAATAGAACCAATTTTAGTAATTTCTAACCGTATATAAGGAATATAGTCGTGCGTGTTTGTTAAGTTACTACAATTTTGTTTCGCAATGGAGAATGACAGAGAAAACAAACGCAGGAGGGACAAAAACAGAAACGAAGATGACGATTACCACAAGGAACGGAGTTCAAAAAGAGCTCGGACGAAGTCACGTTCGCCACCTCCAAGCAGGAAAAAGGAATCTAGCCGTAAACGAAGGCGTTCCCGGTCAAAATCTCAAGAGCCCTTAGTCAAACATGAAAAGCCTGGTAATGAACTACAAAAAGGTAATGAAAAGCCAAATGACGTCCCTGTTCGAAAGACTAAGGAGACCGACATGCTCAACACTCGGACTGGAGGCGCGTACATACCGCCAGCTCGGCTACGCATGATGCAAGCTCAGATCACAGATAAATCATCCGTGGCATACCAAAGATTGGCTTGGGAGGCGCTCAAGAAGTCCATACATGGTCACATCAACAAGATTAACGTGGGCAACATTGGCATCATCATCAAAGAGTTGTTGAAAGAAAACATAGTGCGTGGAAGAGGTTTACTCTGTCGGTCTGTCATACAGGCTCAGGCCGCGTCGCCGACATTTACTAATGTATATGCTGCCCTGGTGGCTGCTGTAAACTCGCGATTCCCAAACATTGGAGAGTTGTTGCTAAAAAGGTTGGTCATTCAGTTCAAAAGAGGTTTCAAACGTAATGACAAGCCTACATGTATTTCTTCAGCATCTTTCATAGCTCACCTCGTCAACCAGAGAGTGGCACATGAAATCCTTGCTTTAGAATTACTGACATTACTTGTTGAGACCCCGTCAGATGACTCAGTTGAAGTTGCTATAGCATTTTTAAAGGAATGTGGACAGAAGTTGACTGAGGTATCATCAAAAGGTGTAAATGCTATTTTTGAGATGTTGAGGAATATTCTTCATGAAGGGCAGTTGGACAAAAGGGTTCAGTACATGATTGAGGTGATGTTCCAAGTGTGGAAGGATGGTTTCAAAGACCACCCGGCCCTGATTGAGGAGCTGGAGTTGGTGCCGGAGGAGGAACAGTTCACACATTTGCTGATGCTGGACGATGCTACTGACCCACAGGATATTCTGAGTAAGTCTGGCTCATGTTAAATTTCTGATTGAAATTTTTTACTATTATTTTATTTATTTATTTCATGTACACGCTGTAAATATACATTGTAATATTTTAGTGCTTGCTATTTGTGTGATGCCAATAATAATCATTTTAAAACTTAACAAATAAATACTAAAGACCTCAGTTAAACATACCGCCACTGAAAAAGAAAAAAGCACATTTAATTAAATGAACATTTGTCAATTTTCAGATGTCTTCAAGTTTGATGAGAAGTATGAGGAAAATGAACAGAAATACAAAACATTGAGCAAAGAGATTCTTGGATCTGACGCTGAATCTGGAGAGGACGGCTCCGAGGGTAGCGGCAGTGAAGAGTCCGACGAGGATGAAGAGGCTGAACAAAAACCTGTCACTATCATAGACAACACAGAGACAAACCTCGTGGCTTTAAGACGCACAATATATTTGACCATAAACTCCAGTTTAGACTTTGAGGAGTGTGCTCACAAACTCATGAAAATGGAACTAAAACCCGGTCAAGAAGTGGAGCTGTGTCATATGTTTCTCGACTGCTGCGCTGAGCAAAGAACTTATGAAAAATTCTATGGATTACTAGCCCAGAGGTTTTGTAACATCAATAGGATATACATTGGACCTTTTGAAGAAATTTTCAAAGATTCATACTCAACTGCACACAGATTAGATACTAACAGACTGCGAAATGTTAGTAAATTCTTTGCACATCTGTTGTTTACTGATTCCATTAGCTGGGAGGTCATGGAGTGTGTCAAACTGAATGAAGAAGATACAACTAGTTCGAGTCGTATTTACATCAAGATATTGTTCCAAGAGTTAGCTGAATATATGGGGCTCAAGAAACTGAATGACAGACTTCAAGATCCGTAAGTTAACTGTGTCATTTGCTGATAACCGTTTCATTTGCTATTGCTTGATGAAGGCTTGAGTTAATGTCATTTTTTCTTTTTTCACAGGACCTTGCAGGGAGCCTTCTTAGGCATTTTCCCAAGAGATAATCCGAAGAACACAAGGTTTTCCATTAATTTCTTCACATCAATTGGTCTCGGAGGTCTCACAGACGAGTTGAGGGAGCACTTGAAACAAATGCCAAAGGTATTTTACAGACAACTTGTACTACATACAAATTGCAAATTATCATCATTGCCTTCTTCAGAAACCTCCTTTCAATCAGTATTTATGCATCTATCCACAAATTTTCTCCAATGTCCCTAGTGGTTCTCCTAGCTCAGTTATCTCATTTGACTTTCCAGAATGTGCCAGCGCCCATAACGGAGATCAACGTGGACAGCGACTCCAGCTCATCGAGTTCCAGCAGCAGTTCAGATTCTTCTAGTGACTCCAGCTCAAGTGGTGTGTATATTTACTAAATTGAACTTTTAATATGAATGATGAATGCTCTACTTTGGATGCTCAGTAAAATAATATATTCCTGTAAGGCATGTAAAGGTATTTCTATTTCCTATACATGCTTTGCCTTGTTTATACCTACCTTTTATTTTAAAGTTCCCTTATAAGTTTCATATTGTAAATAAATAGGTATTGTAAATAATAAGTAAGTACTTTTTGCCAAATATAATTCAGAAAAACAAACAACAACATTACAATGCTTCCATTTATTTCAATAAATTACTCTCGTATTTCAGATTCTGAAGAAGAAAAGAGTAAAAAGGAGAAAAATAAGGATAAGAGAAATAAGGATGCTACTCCCAAGACACCAGCCGACGAAGACGCTAACAAAAATAATGAGCGATGGGGACATGACGGATTCTACGACACATATGGCAAAGATGCCAGAAGAACAGAAAACCTACCCGATAGGAGAGAAAGAGATGACGACAACTTTGTTAGACCTCGAGATGTTTCTAATAGAAATGACAATAGAGATAGGTTTAGGGAAAGAAATGGAGATGAAAGTAGGAGGAGGCCAGATGGTAGAGCTCGGGCTGATGACTTTTGGGGAAATCATCGTGAAGAAAGAAACGACAGACAAAATAGAGAAGATTCTCGAAATAGAAGTAATAATGAGGATAGGTACAGAGATCGAAATCGTGAACAAAATGACGATTCAAGGTCTAGTCGGAACAAAGATAGAGAGGAGAGGCACAAAAGGGATGAGAATGAACCTAGAAGAAGAAATCGCGAGGAATGCGACACTGGGTATGGGGATAGTGAAAGCGACAGGGGTACAAGGCAAAGAAGAGGCGACAGGGATGATAGTGGACGAGATACTGATGATCCTAAAAGTCGCGAATCGAGGGATTATAGACGCGATAAAGAAAAACGACAGGAATCCAGAACTGTGGAACGCAATGATGAAGCAGAGAGAAATAGATATTCGAATAGAAAAGAACGTAATTACGTAAAAGAGAGAACAGATAGTGCCACACAAAGGAAAGGCAAGAAAGATAGAAGGAATGACAGCAGTGACAGTGAAGAGGATAGAAGAGGACATGAAAGAGATAATAGAAAGGATGATCGTGGAGAAAGGAGGAGAAAAAATAGAGATTCAGATGATGATTCCGGAAGGAAAATTGATCGTGAGGGTAAAAGGAGAGATAGCAGCTCTGATGATGAGTCTAGAAGGAAGGATAGCCGTAAAGAAAGAAAAGGTAAAAACAGGGTTGAAGATAACAGTAGACATAAGGATAAAGAATTTAGAAGCAGTAAGGAGAATAGAAAGAAGAAAGAAAGAGAGGATAAAAAGAAAAAGGATTCTATTAAAGATTTTGATATTGGATCGAGAAGGAAACTAGACAAAGAAATAAGAAAAGAAGTGCGTTCCAAACGAACAGAGAGGAGTGATTCCGATAGTGACGTCCGGGAGAGAAGTCAACAAAAGGAACAAATAGGTCGTTATTGGGATATTGAGCCACTGAAAGGGTAAAATGTCCTTGTAAATAAAATGTTTAGAATAAGTCGTATTGATACAAAGTTGTAATAAATTAATAGATATTAACTTTGATTCTTTTATTTTACATTAGAAGTCATTCAATGGAGTCATAATTTATCTTGCTTGAAATAATAATTTAACTTATATTTTATTCTAATCAAATCCTTTCCTTTCTCAATATTCAATAAAGAAGTATGGATAAGTTAGTGACATTATTTTGTTTGCAACCTCACTTAATTTTACTATTCACGAACACGGTTGTCACCATTGAATTGTCCCGTCAAAACATCAATTCGTCAAGTCACAATCACAACAACAAATACGACATTACTCTCTGATAAAACTCCTAATTCCAATAATGTCGGACCCCGACGGAGACACGTTTTACAGCGGCAGTATAACTTTGTCTGATGGCAGCTCGAAGGCATTCCGCGCCGCCTCCGCACCCGCCAGCCTCGCGCGAAGTGAGGAACCCCCTCTGAAGCAGCAGATCTCCGCACCTTGCTATTTCCAATCGCTTAGCGAGAATGAGGTATATGGCACATCTTCCATTCTTCACGAAATACAAACCGCAAAATTCAGAATCAGAATTTATTTTGCAAGAATTCATGTAGAAAAAGGTGGTACAATTGGTCGTCCAATCATAAACAAATGTCTCTCTTTCATCTTAGCGCCTTCCCGGTTGCGTCTTCCACTGGTTGCAGCTAAAGTATGTCTGTTAAAATTCATAAAAAAATGTATTTCTACATATACATACAAACTTCAGAGGTTTCGTGAAAATATATTTATCTGATTTGTTGTTTTATTTTTACGTTACCAGCAAATAACTAGAGCCCAGTTGTATACAAGCCAAAATTATATAGATGCAAAGAAATGCAATATGCGGTACCTATACTTTACACTTTGGCCTATGGCACTCTACCTAAACCAAATATATGGGTACTGTGGGACTTGGACATTCAGATTCTCTTTATGCTATCTACTTAGTTCTAATATTTCATTACTCAAGGCACCGCCCTTTAAATACCCGGAGCCCCCACCAGAGCCCATGCTCCTGATCGGGCACATCGTGACTCAAGAGGAAGCTATCGCCATGATCGCAGCCGCAGACGCCGACAAGATCCTTGGGTTGACCAAGTTTCTAGGTATGTGTCGTCAACCTACTTATTTTCTTTTTGTTAGGAACCAACCAAAAAGGAGCAGACTTTAATGATCAAGGACACGATATAGGAGAGAAAAATGCAGGGATTATGATAGGATGAGAAAAAGGTCAAGCAAGTTCGTTTTGGCAAATGATATTATGAGTAACTTTCAATAAGGAAAAAGTAAAAAAGCGTCCATAAAAACTAAAAAAGCGTCCATAAAAACGTGTACCACAAAATAAGTGCCTAACTACCACATATTTTAGTGCATAATGGTAAACCTTGAGCGCTTGGAAAATATTGGAGATATTAAACTAATTTAACGCCGTATTCTTAAACATAAAACTTATGGTCGTCCTTCACTCAAACTCATTGGAAAAGCCTTAAGGAAATAAAAATAATAATATAACTCTATAATGCACCAAAAAATTGAAATTACATAAGAGATTTGCAATGTACGAGGATGGATTGAAAAGTTCGCGGCCTCAGCAAGATACAACAATATAAAATATAAACAAAAGTAATTTTATTTTTCCTCGTAATCTCCACTTAGCTCAATGCATTTCTTCCATCCTGGTTTCCAACGCCTGTATGCCAGTCAAAAAAGTTTCTTTAAGGTTTTCAAAAAAGTCACCCACCGCAGCTTCGACCTCCTCATTTGATGAACATTTTTGACCTCCAAGGTGTTTTTTTAGGTTTGGGAATAAATTAAAGTCGGAAGCGTCGGATGGGGCAGTAATTCAAAGCCACAATCACTAATTTGAGCCATAGATTCAACAGACGTGTGAACGCGTGCATTATCCTGATGGAACAACACTTTCTTGCTGAGTAATCCTGGCCTTTTCTCTTTGATTGTTTCACGCAAACGACGTAAAAGGGTGCAGTAATAAGCACAGTTTATAATTTTGCAAGGTAGTCCACCATGATGACACCCTTAGCATCCCAAAAAACTGACGCCATCACCTTGCCAGCTGACAAAATTGCTTTGGCTTTTTTTGGAGTCGGTTCATCAGGTTTTTTCCACTGTTTGGATTGCTGTTTTGACTCTGGGGTGTAGTGGTGTACCCAGGTTTCATCCATTGTCACAAATCTGGCCAAAAAATCTTGTGGATCAGCCTCAAACATTTCCAAACAGTCGCGAGAAATCGTGAGCCGTATTCGTTTTTGTTCAACTGAAAGCAATCTGGGTACCCACCGCGCAGAAACCTTAGAAAATCCAAGTTCATTGACTATGATGTTTTGTGTTCGTTCATACGAGATGCCAATAGTGTCTGCAATCTCCCTGATGGTCAATCTCCGATCTGCCAATATCAGATCACAGATTTTCCCGATGTTTTCTTCAGTCGTAGACGTCGTAGGCCGGCCGGAGCGAGGGTCATCTTCAATACTCTCTCGTCCGCGTTTAAATTCTGCAACCCACTTTTTCACAGTCGTATACGACGGAGCAGATTCCCCCAATGTTGTTGACATATCTTCGTGAATCTCTTTTGGAGTTCGTTTTTTTTTAAACAGGTATTTGATTACCGCACGTTGCTCAATTTTCTCCATTCTTTAAAAACGCTGCACTTAGGCTCATTCAGTCTAATTTAATTAAAAACAGATAATGCTATTGCGATAGAATTTTACAATGTGACAACCAGAGAGTAAACAAATCGAATGAGGTCAGTTACATTAAAATAGTTCAAGTATTTATGTGTAAGGCCGCGAATATTTCGATCTACCCTCTTACAATGGCGGAAATCCTCGAACTTTCCTTGAGAACGACATTCTTAGTTGGTTGCTTGAACAAACTTCAATGAGGAACGACACAGGTTATAATAACAATTGAAAGCACAAAATTTGTAAGAATAGATAAAAAGTGTCAAAAACTGATTTTTAACCACTCGAGGCCGCTTCAAGGTACCTCTCGACCAACAGTTCGATACTCACCTCCAATGAGAAAAGTCAAGTAAGCTAGTGACGACTAATCATACCAATGAGTTGGAGTAAGGTTGAGTCGAGTTTGAGGAAACGTTTAAGAATATGGGTGTAAAAGTTTTACTTCAGTGCGGCTAATGGGCGTAAGGGAAACATTATTTTTGTACAGGAGAATTCCTAATCACCAAAAACATAATCGTGAACTACAACCTATCGGAGAAGAACTTCCTCATCGGTTTTCTCACGGAGACAATCGACTACGCGGCACAGCGGGAGTTCTGCAGCTTCAAGCTGGCGTGTCTGCTGACCATCTACCTAAAGACGCACCTGTACTTCAAGAGTTACTACTGGCTGCCGCCGGAGAGCCTCTGGCTTTACTTCAAGGAGGTCATGATACGGCACACCATTGAAGTGAGTTGAAGATATCGTCTTTATATCATTTGATCGTCATTTCCCATTGCATTTCAGTTCTTGCATAAAATTTTAATTCTGGCGCCGGAGCACTCGCTTGGGGTGCTATTTTTGAGATTTATGATATACTGAAAACGACTAATCGAATGAAAATCCTTCGACACACTAATTATGTCGAATGAAAATCATTTGGCTTACCCGGTTTCGTAATTTTAAACATGTGCTCCTGTTATGATGGCGTAGAGCGCCAGATTTTAACATTGTATGTAATAAATACCTCACTTGGTATTTGTATCAACACCTAAATAGCATATTTCCTGCAGGACTCTCCCGATGGACAAGAGGTGTTCGAGCCCGAGGAATGCTATGACATCCTGACTCATTTCCACACTGTTTACCTGAGCAATCTCCCGCTAGTTCATATCCTAACATTTGGTGCATGTCGTCTAAAACTCACATGGCCTTTTAAAGTTAAATAAGCACTGAAGCAATAAAATTTGTTTTAATACTTACATATACTATACTTTGAGACAAGTTGTTAATGACTACCCTTCACCATATTTGGATCTTACCAATGGATTTTCAATTGTTATCAAGCTTGATGCAGGCAAATTCTTCAAAATTATATAAAAAAATATATATCATAAAGAATATTTAAATCTATACATTGAGTAGGTATTTCTTTTTATCATCTTCCACTGTAATTTATCTCTTGCTGGATGTTAGATCTAGTATTAATTTAAAAATTCTTCACCAAAAGGTTAACACTACACATAGCAACACGGACGAGTGAAACAGCAGGGAAAAGCTAGGACCACAGATTACAGAATGCTTTAGGACCATAATAAAATAAATGTTAGAAAATTCAGTATTTCGTAAATTATTTATTAAATCAAAACCTATTTACTGAGAGCACTTTACAACTATATTTTTATTCTTCTTACACCTTTTTCTCCCTTTTCTCCTTTTTCTCACTTTTCCTTCTTTAGTTTTGTTCACTTGCGCCCTAATTCTCTTTTCCTTACAACACCATGGGTTAAGAAAATGAAGATTCTTTTTCCTTACCGGGGCTTTAATTTCCTCAGTATTTTCTTCAACACCTCTAACTTTTTCATAGCTCGCTTTAGATGGTATATCAAGAGTTGGCGATTTCTTATGTAAATATAGCAAAGGAACTCCAGCCTTTGCTCTAAGCTTTACTTGTAAGTCAAGGTCTTGTGTTGCCGATATGTAGTGCTTCACATTACTTTTACCAATCAAAGAGAAAACACATTCTGACCCGGTAACAGGCTCTTTATGGCCGCATTCGTGGATGTCATATTGTTTCAGAATGGTGAGGGCTCCATCAGTCTCTTTTGAAATTTTCTCAGCTTCTATTATGATGCATCTTGATGTCAGTAGTTTTACTTGGCTATTGAGATATTTCGGTAATTGTTCTCCTATATTAATTTGCTCCTGAAAAATTGATTATTGTTTTTAGTCCCAAACAAAATGATACTATTACATATTTTTATCTAACAGCTTGCTAAGCAGCAGTGGAATTCTCGACCCATAGAAATATTACTGGGTACACAATATTGGTTTCTTTCAAGCAAAGAGTATAGCTTATTAATGAGCCAGAGAGTGTCATTTTGGACCAAATCTGCACTTTACAGCAGGACAAACCCTAGTCAATAATTTGGAGGTCAGGGTGTACAAAAGAGGGCCCCGAATTAGATTTTTTATTTCTACTAATAAAGTGTATCGCTTCAGTACGATCCAATATCTCGAGAAAGGTGAGTCGGACGTCATCAGTCAATAGGGCATTTATTGTTCATCTAAAGCCTTTCTAGCTATTTCCAATAAAAAAGCGGCCCTTATCTAAGTCCAGGACACTCTTTTGTAAACCCTAACCAAATAATATAAAAATACTTATTCTAAATTATCTTAAATCTTGAAGAACACCTAATCTAGTTATTGCAAGCTGGCTCTGGAAAATTTTCTTGCCAACGCGTGCTCTGCTCTTTGAGAGCGAGATGGCAGTACGCACTGTCGGCCTCCGGGTCCGGGAGCTCCTCCAGCGGCACCTGAATGCCCTCGTGAGGGAGCTGCTCCGCCCTCCACTCGTCATCTACGATGTCGATCAAACGAACCACTCGAACGTATTTGCTATCCCTTAGATTAATAATTGGTCTCGCGCGCTCGACTAGATACCGTCGGCATACTACAAAAATTCGCAAAGAAAACCATGCCGAATTCGGCATGGTTGTGGCATACCCGCGTCAGTCATGCCGCGACCGATGAGTGAGTTGGATGTCTAGATAAATATAAAATTTAATGTAAAAGTAGACGCAAAATGTGTAGTTTGCGTAGTCAAACTGTGTAAGAATAATACTAAAAGAAATAAGAAAGATACTGGTATTACATACCATCAATAAGTATTGTATAATTTCGAAATATGGACATAAATTACTCACGAAAATAATATAACCCTAAAATATGGCGCGAAGTACCGCTCGGTGCTCAATGTTGCCGTGTATTAAAAAATCCCAAATTCCCCGAGGTTTCGATTTTTATTATTTAGATATTTTGTTTTTTAACTCCCGACCCCAAAAGAGGGATGTTGTAATTTTGACTTTTTCTAACAATTTTGTCTGTCTTTAACATCTTATTTCTTTAATGCTGATCTGGGAGAAAAGTAAACACGTGGAATGTACTAGCTGCTTCTCTTCCCGCGCAGACCATATAAGCCGGCCCAGGAAGTGGGCGAAAATCGAAGAACCATACCTATCAGTAGGCGATGCGACTAGCAACCTATCACTATTTTGATTCCATTTCCACTTTACGCGCACCAACATTCTAAATATGGCCTTTTGGTAGTTGGTACCCCGTAGGGTATTGTTGCCGGATAATCGAATTATCGAATTTGGTGTTTTTTTTAAAATATTCTAGGATATCGAAAGTATTGATATAATAAATTTTATCGATTTTTGACAATTAATCGATTATTAACTGCAATATCAAACAATTAGTCGATTATTGAAATGGGTTGATATAAATTAAATCGATTTAATCAACATAGGTAATCGTTTATATCAATGGTTATTAATCGATTATGTATCTGTAGTATAGATATAATCTAATCTGTAGTATTGATTTTTGAGAATT
The DNA here is from genome assembly GCA_947363495.1 of Euzophera pinguis. Classification (NCBI taxonomy): domain Eukaryota; kingdom Metazoa; phylum Arthropoda; class Insecta; order Lepidoptera; family Pyralidae; genus Euzophera; species Euzophera pinguis. The sequence goes on along the minus strand of OX376156.1, from coordinate 1,876,437 downwards.
TATGAAAAATAATCGATTAATGGATTAACAACAATACCAAGCATTTCAGGCACCGATACTATACAGATATACCGGAACTCGGCGGCGGGATGTACAGCGGGCATAACACAAATCATCGTCATTCAACTCATACAGAAAAAAATATTGTACTTACAGAAATATATTATCGATAGTATCAATATCGATACTATCGATATATGATCACTATCGATACCTTAGATTATATTTTCAACTATCAAAGAATCTATTATTCGATTTGTAATCGATTTTCCGGCAACACTACTGTATGGCAAAAGGCCATGATAATATGTATGTACTAGCTGTTTCCCGCAGCTCCGCCTGCGTCAAAAGGTAGCCTATGTTTGACTCCGGGTTTTGAACTATACCCGTACCAAATTTCATGAAAATCAATTCAGCGGTTTAGTTGTGAAAGAGTAACAAACATCCATCCATACTTACAAACTTTCATATAAGTAGGACGTGTAGTCTATTTATTTATTTGTATTTAAACCCGATTTACAACTAAAAAGAGGTCAGTAATCAATTAGCTCCAAGCTAAATAGAAAATTAAAGTAACGTTTAACATACTGTACTGTGTAATAATAAATCAAAAGAAAGTTTTTTTGCAATTTTCGGATTCTATATTAGAATTATAAAATAAAGTAGACAAAAAATAACCATTTCCCCTACCTTATCTCCGAAACTATCGATTCCAGAATTTCGATGCATAAATTACAGGAAAACCTATGAGATAATTTTAATTTGTTTAGGAGGTCCAAATGGAGAAAAATAAAAAATCGTACAGAACCCTCTCCACGCGAGCCGACTCACACTTGGACAGTTTTATTTTAATTTCATTTTAAAGGATTTTCTGAGCTACTAGTTATTATTATAAAGTATACGTATTCGTAACAAGACCACAGCAATAAATAATTTTTCCATTGGTCGGGCACCAGTCAAGTAGCTGGCAACACCATAATCGACGCTAGTGTGGGTCTTTGCACATTGTTTTACACACACTTTCCTATTAAGTGGCCGCATTCTGGAAACTAATTTTTCCTCACAGCGCGGTATCTAGTCGTAGCGCCGCGGAGACCAATTATTAATCTATGTTGCTATCCATTCTGAACACACATTTTTTAACGCTAAAACACCAAAGTCAATTATAAAATTACAGTCCAGCAAACAATAACTACAATTAGGTATTCCTCGTAAGTCTAAACTCACTTTAAAAGCAGCGAAACAAAAGGTGCGGTCAACTAAAATCTGGTAAGGCTGATGGAAACCGAAATTTTCCTGGTAAAATCTTATGTATTTCCGAACCTTCTTGTATCCAGTTAATGTCATTTTTAGTCATTTAGTGCAACCCGTTTTGAGTAGCTGAGCACAAAAATTATCTTCCACAAATCAAAAATTTGAAAGTAAACTCAGACAAAACACTTGAAAAAATCTAAATAGAGGTGTGACGTGTGACTAATTTTTTATTAGTAACAGGCATGGTAACAGGTATAGGTATCACAATACACGCAACTATTATTCATATTAGACGCGTCTGAGACGATATTAGTTTATCAAGTTATTAATTAGTCAAATAATAGGGTAGACCACCGGCGACGGCGATCGTCCGGGAAAAAATAATAATAATAAAAAATATAAAAAAATTAAAATTAAAAAATACGAATGAAGAAGTAAAGTTTGATTATTGAGAATGAGTTCGCGTATTATTCAATAATATCTAAAAATTAATATGAAACCTCTAGACTAATATTTGACTAATACCCAGTAATAGTTACGGTATCCTAATATGAACTAATTAATATATTCAATAATATGAATATTGAAATCTGACCCTAATATAACTATAAAATATATCTAAAAAAATTCGTGAAAATCACAGAAAATAAATCACGAAAAAATCCAATCTAGCAGAGTATCTCTAAATAGTTTGTGTAGCAGAGGAAAGGGAAACAAAAATGCGATGCGTGTTTATTTTTAGGGTGTTTTCCACAAACTTTATAGGGATACTACGTATGTTTTTCCGTTTTTCATTGCTGTGATGCTGTCTATTCTATTCTATTTTTATTTTAATGGCTCCATCGTTTAGCCAAACGATTATTCTGCCAATGTCAAAGTTTGAGAGGCACACAGTGTATGATGTCAAAAAATACTCGCTGGGACAGATGACCGGTTTAAAGAGCTCTGTGTAGTCTAAAACAAAACAAAACATTATTAGTTTATTATAGTGTTCGTATTCACATTATACATATACAACACAGACAGTTAAAGGGGGTGTTATACAATAGCGGAACAAGGGGGAAGGTAGGGAATATAGATATTACAGATAAATGTTATTATTTCCAATATATTTTGCCAGAACTTTAACAAAAGGGGGAAAAAACCAAAGTTAACAGAAAAGGTATGTTAGCCCGACGTGGGATATTACGGGGAAGTAAGTCGTACAGATATGCATTCATTTTGGGGCAATCAAAAAATATATGCTCTAAAGTACCTTCATCTAGACCGCATTCACAAATTGAACATCTCTGATTCTACATTTAGCCAGAAATACCGGAGAGCAAACGTGACCTAGACGAAGTCTTATTATGACCGAAGTTGGATGTTTGTGAAGGAAGCGGTATTTATATACTCTCCCCGCGCACCGCGAGCGGTTCATACGCAAATAGATTGCTCTCTGTTATTAAAAATATTTTTAGTGGTAAAAAAGAATTTAGGAATCCAACGTCACCTTCAGGGGACATCTTAGAGGCTAGTTATCCGTAAAAATCATTAGCCAGTCTGACCATTGCTTGCCAATCAGTGCATTGAACTGAGAATTCGCATCAAGGAATTGTTTATTCACACCCAAATCTAGAATAACCTGGGGTTGATAGACTAGAGCTCTATAATTGACATGAAACAGAACATTACCATCAATTTTCTGAACAGTCAAAGTTTTATATTTCTGGTAACTATTAACAAGAGGAGGAAGAGATTAATGTGTCCAATATGGTGAAACTGGAAGAGTCTCTGTAATTGAGTACAGGATATTAGGAAGGGGGTGGGAAGAATTCTGGATAGTTTTAAAAAAGAATCTATCAGCAAGATTTCATTGCTTCAGTGATAGTGCGTAAGCATTTTGCTTGGATTCTATCCAACTTAGCAAGAGCTATCTTACTGCAAGGTTCCAACAAAAAGCACTCATAATCAAAATTACTACGAACTATAGCTTTGTACAGTAATAGTTGGCTGTAGGGATGGGAACCCCAACGTACGCCAGAGACCGCTCTAAGGACGTTAACGCCTTTTTTAGCCGTATTTGCTACATAATTTAACCCTTTCAACACCATGGTCTTATATATCTGACAAATCAATTTCGTGCCGCCATTGACTTATACGTGGGGCGCACTATAAGTTTCCGGAATGAATATGAAAAAATACTATTAAAGGTACAAAATTAATTTATTGTTTTTCAAAATAATCTCCCTTGGCGTCTATGCACTTTTTCATTCGATGAAACCAGTTTTGAAAACTTTTGTGCCACTCCTCTGTGGTGACCTCTGAAACGTGTTTTTCATACTCCTCGACAGCCTCTTCTGGTGATGAAAATCGTTGACCGCGTAATTGATTCTTAATTTTTGGGAACAGAAAAAAGTCACAAGGTGCCAGGTCGGGACTGTATGCAGGATGACTCATGAGTTCTACATTTTTCGCCTTTAAAAAGTAGTTTGTCTGTCTGGCCGTGTGAGAACTAGCATTGTCGTGGTGCAGGATGATATGGCGTTTACGGTTATTTTTACGGAGTTCGTCAATAACTTCCGGCAAACAAATGGTCGTGTACCAGTCACTATTCACTGTACGACGATTCTCTAAAGCAACAGTAGCCAGAAGCAATCATCCGCTTAGATGCACTTTTCACACGCGCCACTTTGGTTGGTTTCCGCTCATCTTGAAAGACCCATACGCTCGATTGCTGCTTTGTTTTGGGATCGTAGCAATAAATCCATGTTTCGTCACCTGTTACTATGTCCCACACCAAATTTGACGCACCTTCGTTGAATCTGGTAAGCATGGCACTGCACCAAGTGACGCGGTCCGTTTTTTGAGCCTCGGTCAAGTTGTGTGGGATCCACCGCGAGCACAGCTTTCTCACACCCAAATGTTTGTGTAGGATTAATTGTATTTGACTCATGCCTATTTCTAAGGATGCGCGAATTTCATGGTAGGTCACATGCCTGTCTGTTTTCAATCATACGGCGCACAGCATTGATGTTTTTGTTGGTCACAGCGGTGGACGGCCGACCATCGCGAGATTCGTCACTGAGATTGATACGACCACGCTTGAATTCTGCAAACCAGCTATAAACAGTTGTCTTGCATGGTGCTTCATTGCCAAAAGCTGTTTCAAGCCGAGCGATGCTCTGTTGAGCTGTCAAATTACACTTAAAATCGTAGAAAATCATACTACGAAAATTTTCCCGAGTTAAATCCATGTTGATGCAGACACACAATTTTTTAAATGGCGCCATAAGCTAAAAACAAAAGACAGTCAGATGAAACAAACTGCATTCTACAGCCAAAGAGTTCTATTTTCAAATGTTGCAATAAATTTTTAAATATTGTTTATGTAAGTGGCCAGTTCCGGAAACTTACAGTGCGCCCTATGTAAATCAGACAAAAAAAAAATAGGGTAAAAAGAAATATTTATTGTGGACGAACGTCCGGTGTTAACAATGTATGTGTTGGTTTTTCAATTAGTTCATACATTAAAGATAATAAAACGAGAATAGTCATAGTATATTCATATGTAGTTTTAATTTTATTCCTCACTTTTTGACCCCTTGTTTTTAGGCCAAACTGGGGTAAAATTTTCTTAACTTCGGAGCGCCAAAGTCTGTTAAACGACATAGTTAAGGCATTAGTGATGTACCAATTCAAATACATCATAACTACAAAAATTTTAAAAACCAAGGATTTAGGCCAATATTCTTAAATAATGTAAAACGAATCTTAAATTCTTTTTATATTAGGGAAATTCTATGTATAATTTTAGTACACCTGACCGCATAAATTAAGTATATTTTCGAAAAAATTGTGCATCGACATTAGTAAGTTCACAACACTATATTGTCATAACATGACAGCTTCTTCTGGTGATGAAAATCGTTGACCGCGTAATTGATTCTTAATTTTTGGGAACAGAAAAAAGTCACAAGGTGCCAGGTCGGGACTGTATGCAGAATGACTCATGAGTTCTACATTTTTCGCCTTCAAAAAGTCGTTTGTCTGTCTGGCCGTGTGAGAACTAGCATTGTCGTGGTGCAGGATGATATGGCGTTTACGGTTATTTTTACGGAGTTCGTCAATAACTTCCGGCAAACAAATGGTCGTGTACCAGTCACTATTCACTGTACGACGATTCTCTAAAGCAACAGTAGCCACGTGTCCAGTTTTATTAAAAAAAGAAGCAATCATCCGCTTAGATGCACTTTTCACACGCGCCACTTTGGTTGGTTTCCGCTCATCTTGAAAGACCCATACGCTCGATTGCTGCTTTGTTTTGGGATCGTAGCAATAAATCCATGTTTCGTCACCTGTTACTATGTCCAACACCAAATTTGACGCACCTTCGTTGAATCTGGTAAGCATGGCGCTGCACCAAGTGACGCGGTCCGTTTTTTGAGCCTCGGTCAAGTTGTGTGGGATCCACCGCGAGCACAGCTTTCTAACACCCAAATGTTTGTGTAGGATTAATTGTATTTGACTCATGCCTATTTCTAAGGATGCGCGAATTTCATGGTAGGTCACATGCCTGTCTGTTTCAATCATACGGCGCACAGCATTGATGTTTTTGTTGGTCACAGCGGTGGACGGCCGACCATCGCGAGATTCGTCATTGAGATTGATACGACCACGCTTGAATTCTGCAAACCAGCTATAAACAGTTGTCTTGCATGGTGCTTCATTGCCAAAAGCTGTTTCAAGCCGAGCGATGCTCTGTTGAGCTGTCAAATTACACTTAAAATCGTAGAAAATCATACTACGAAAATTTTCCCGAGTTAAATCCATGTTGATGCAGACACACAATTTTTTAAATGGCGCCATAAGCTAAAAACAAAAGAGAGTCAGATGAAACAAACTGCATTCTACAGCCAAAGAGTTCTATTTTCAAATGTTGCAATAAATTTTTAAATATTGTTTATGTAAGTGGCCAGTTCCGGAAACTTACAGTGCGCCCTATGTAAATCAGACAAAAAAAAATAGGGTAAAAAGAAATATTTATTGTGGACGAACGTCCGGTGTTAACAATGTATGTGTTGGTTTTTCAATTAGTTCATACATTAAAGATAATAAAACGAGAATAGTCATAGTATATTCATATGTAGTTTTAATTTTATTCCTCACTTTTTGACCCCTTGTTTTTAGGCCAAACTGGGGTAAAATTTTCTTAACTTCGGAGCGCCAAAGTCTGTTAAACGACATAGTTAAGGCATTAGTGATGTACCAATTCAAATACATCATAACTACAAAAATTTTAAAAACCAAGGATTTAGGCCAATATTCTTAAATAATGTAAAACGAATCTTAAATTCTTTTTATATTAGGGAAATTCTATGTATAATTTTAGTACACCTGACCGCATAAATTAAGTATATTTTCGAAAAAATTGTGCATCGACATTAGTAAGTTCACAACACTATATTGTCATAACATGAAACGAATCTCGTACGCCAATGTCTGATTTATGAGACAGGAAATGACATTTTTGGGAACAGAAAAAAGTCACAAGGTGCCAGGTCGGGACTGTATGCAGAATGACTCATGAGTTCTACATTTTTCGCCTTCAAAAAGTCGTTTGTCTGTCTGGCCGTGTGAGAACTAGCATTGTCGTGGTGCAGGATGATATGGCGTTTACGGTTATTTTTACGGAGTTCGTCAATAACTTCCGGCAAACAAATGGTCGTGTACCAGTCACTATTCACTGTACGACGATTCTCTAAAGCAACAGTAGCCACGTGTCCAGTTTTATTAAAAAAAGAAGCAATCATCCGCTTAGATGCACTTTTCACACGCGCCACTTTGGTTGGTTTCCGCTCATCTTGAAAGACCCATACGCTCGATTGCTGCTTTGTTTTGGGATCGTAGCAATAAATCCATGTTTCGTCACCTGTTACTATGTCCAACACCAAATTTGACGCACCTTCGTTGAATCTGGTAAGCATGGCGCTGCACCAAGTGACGCGGTCCGTTTTTTGAGCCTCGGTCAAGTTGTGTGGGATCCACCGCGAGCACAGCTTTCTAACACCCAAATGTTTGTGTAGGATTAATTGTATTTGACTCATGCCTATTTCTAAGGATGCGCGAATTTCATGGTAGGTCACATGCCTGTCTGTTTCAATCATACGGCGCACAGCATTGATGTTTTTGTTGGTCACAGCGGTGGACGGCCGACCATCGCGAGATTCGTCATTGAGATTGATACGACCACGCTTGAATTCTGCAAACCAGCTATAAACAGTTGTCTTGCATGGTGCTTCATTGCCAAAAGCTGTTTCAAGCCGAGCGATGCTCTGTTGAGCTGTCAAATTACACTTAAAATCGTAGAAAATCATACTACGAAAATTTTCCCGAGTTAAATCCATGTTGATGCAGACACACAATTTTTTAAATGGCGCCATAAGCTAAAAACAAAAGACAGTCAGATGAAACAAACTGCATTCTACAGCCAAAGAGTTCTATTTTCAAATGTTGCAATAAATTTTTAAATATTGTTTATGTAAGTGGCCAGTTCCGGAAACTTACAGTGCGCCCTATGTAAATCAGACAAAAAAAAATAGGGTAAAAAGAAATATTTATTGTGGACGAACGTCCGGTGTTAACAATGTATGTGTTGGTTTTTCAATTAGTTCATACATTAAAGATAATAAAACGAGAATAGTCATAGTATATTCATATGTAGTTTTAATTTTATTCCTCACTTTTTGACCCCTTGTTTTTAGGCCAAACTGGGGTAAAATTTTCTTAACTTCGGAGCGCCAAAGTCTGTTAAACGACATAGTTAAGGCATTAGTGATGTACCAATTCAAATACATCATAACTACAAAAATTTTAAAAACCAAGGATTTAGGCCAATATTCTTAAATAATGTAAAACGAATCTTAAATTCTTTTTATATTAGGGAAATTCTATGTATAATTTTAGTACACCTGACCGCATAAATTAAGTATATTTTCGAAAAAATTGTGCATCGACATTAGTAAGTTCACAACACTATATTGTCATAACATGAAACGAATCTCGTACGCCAATGTCTGATTTATGAGACAGGAAATGACGTCAGAGGCGATAAATGTCTCTGGAACAAATTATTTAGTGTTGTGAAATGTAGGTGTCTGAAAAAAAATCTATTGATATTTTATTAAATTACGTTCAAACATTTTATATTTGTGTGACTGTCTGTCGATACCGTACCGTGCCGTAATTACTAATATTATCTAATAATTAATATAAAAATCCGCCGAGGGCGCTGTACGTGTTCGTAGGATCATTATAAATATTTCAGAAATCGAATTCAGCTTTTAATTTGAGCTTTTTCTGAAATTTAGCTTCAAACACTTATAATCTTACCTGTACGTTCGTTTGTATGGATGATTTTAGTAAACAAAATATATTTTGCAATGTGCACATTAAGCCCTTACATATGATACCAAATTTAAATTAGTAGCTTCAATATGAAATTTCGACTGTCTATGAAAATATGTATAGACCTATTTTTGAAGATTCAATTAAAAATTTATAGTTTTGAGATTTTTCTTGTATTTGTGGCCTATAACACAAACCCTAAAACAAAACCCACATTTTGAAATATGAAGTAGTTTTGTCTTTTTAATTATAGTTACTGACCAAAAAATTGTTACATTTTTCGCAAAAGTTATAAAAATTCTAATTTATGTTTCTAATGTATGTTGGTCAAAAAGTAATATGAAATGGTTTGTCTAATAACAATAAAAAAAAACCGGCCAAGTGCGAGTCGAACTCGCGTACTGAGAGTCCCGTATAAATCAGTAGGTATCACATTCACGAGGAAAGGGGTAGTAAGTTTAAAATTATTAAAAATATTTTCATTATATGATGTAACTAAAAATTTACGGTTTTCGCAGTTTTTCCTTTATCTGTGCTATAAGAAGTTGAAATTTTTCTTGAATGATCTTTTACGGGTAAATTTTACAGCAGAACATTTAGAAATTGACAATATCAGTCCATGTCTGTCTAACCAGTCATTCAAATAATATAGAGCAGAGTTAAGACAAGAAGTTAATTCTTTGAATTTATTTTTAAAGATTAACGATGACTCATGCGCGTGGAAGTGCCATTGCGATAATCATGTGCGCTTAAAAATTTTTTTTTACAAACTGATTTGAGTTATTATATCGTACCAATACACACAGTACAGAGGATATGTCTAGGAAGACTCCAACAACATTTTCATTATTGAAAAAGGCTGATCTGATAGACGAACAGAGAACACTAAGACTATCCATGGTGCCTTTGCTATAGCGAAAACTAAATTGTGTGTTAGATAGTAAATTTCTGTTTTTAACTATCCATTCTAAGCGGTTTTTAAAAGTGTTCCATGATTTTAACCAGAACAGAACTAAGAGCTATTGGTCGGAATGAAGACGGATCAGATGGATCCTTACCAGGCTTCAGGATTGGAACAATCTCCGGCAGTTCTGTAACTGAAAGTAACTGAGATTTTGCTTTGACTTAATGGGCGAATGCCTCCTTCAGAAATTCCACTGACATTGGCGGCCTTGTGTATCAGTAGAGCAAATTTGAGAACTTTAATTGATAGCCCAGAAGAACTATCAGGCTCTGTACGACTCACGTGGACAACATAAGGACCTGGATCTAAGTCAGAAAATTGAAAATTAGTACTTTCTTTATATCCAGGTCTGATAAATACAGACTGAATAGAATCGGACGGTGTATTGGATTTTTTAGCTTCCAAGGATGCGGGTAAGTCTGTATCAGCTGGGCGTTTTAAGATAGGTTTAGGCCGGGATGTGCCAGGATCCATAACCACACTTGGGCATGATGGGCGAGGATATCCTCCCCTATCGGGAGAATCAGTGTCCATCAAATGGACACGATTGGCATCTAACAATTAGGTTAAACTTACCTTACAACCACCACCAAGACTACACAAACAGAAAATATAGAAAACACAAAGATAAACAGCAAAACTATTGTGAATAATCGCGAGTTTAGCCTATCCACGTGTGTGTTTAGCAACTAGCAACCAGGCGGTGTCAACTTTGTATGGGTGACCTTGGATTCGAACAGGGCAGTTGAACATAACAAGAAAGTCTATATTTTTTTGTATATCCGTCTCTGTTTGACAATGCGACTGTAGCTAATATTGCCATTATAATGATTTTTGCATCTTATTAAATGATTGATTAAAATAATTCATTTTATTTATTTTTAACTAGTTTGAGCTTTAAATAAAAATTTAAATTGATTTGTAAAGTAATTAAAAAATCTCGGTTTGTACATATATATAATTGCAACACTACATAGTACGTGTTAGTGATGTACCGAGTCGGCTATGTTTGGTATTCTAGGATTTGAGTACCCATTAAAAAGTATCGAGTGAGCAGCGGTCTCGTACATTTTGCACAAAAAAAAGAGTTTTCTAATGAAAAAAAGTGGGAGTGTAGTGGGAACGTCTTGCTATCTCTTTAGTACGCACAAAAATCAAGTGGCAGTGACGTCACTCCACCATGAAGTGCGTCCTTTTCTTGTGTTTTGACAGCTTCCCCTTCCACATAATTTCAAAGACTTAAAACTTATTTCAAAAAATTATTTCTGTTCTCGAATTCAGATACTCAAATCTGTGATATGAATGATCAAAAAATATTAAGTAGAATAGTCTAATGTGTAACAATCGAATTTCGATACTATCGATAGAACATAAAAATGATGGATAGTATCGAACTATCGATGATTATCGTCGATAAGATCGAAGGTTTTGATTTAGTAACTTTCAACATGATTTCATTAAGTACTATTGTACAATATTAAGAGTCGATAGTAGAAAACTGTCAATACTATTGATGGTTATTTTACTGATACTATCGACATAAAGCCTATCTATAGTATCGACACTATTGATGGCTATTTTGATGACGAAACCAAGTGGCAGTGCACGCAGTGCATACTTTTCTTGCTGTTTTGGCAGTTTCCCCTTCCACCGAATTTCAAAGGCGTTTGGCGGACTCCCCTGCTTGGCTGTCTCTGCATGAGATTAATATGCCACACAAAGTAGATGATAGGAGTGTTGTGGTAGGATTATTTAGTGAAATGCACACAGAAAATAAAAGTAGAGCTGTTGCTCTTACGAGATGAATATGGAAAGTGTGATGAGATGACGTAAAATAAATTTGGATAAAAAAAAAAGATGATTCGAAAATGAAATGATTTTTAAATGAAAATGTGGTAAAGGATGGTTATGAAATGAAAAAGTACGGAGAAATGAGGAACGATGCAAGCGCATCATTACAGGCTTATAACTTACTTATTTAAGAACGGATTTAGATTACATAGAGTTCCTCAAACCGGTCATCTGTCTCAGCGAGTATTTTTTGACAACATACACTGTCTGCTTCTCAAACTTTGACATTGACAGAATCATCGATTGGCTAAACGATGTAGCCATTAAAATAAAAATATAATAGAATAGAAAGAACGGATTTTAAAAAATCTTTCTGTTTTCTTCTATCTAATCTATCTATCTAAGTTCCGTGATTGCAACAACTTTATTATCATTACGCGATTACATGAGTACAGACTTGACAGGTATTCTATTCGAGTTAGCGCTCGAGTCAGACTAACTCGGTACATCACTATGCCGCACTGTCGGCCATTGTTTTTTTTGGTCATCGTGTTCGTTTTTTCTTTAGAAAAATTTGAAACTTTTCCCCTTGCCTGCTTACGGGCTCGATCGAGCCCAAAACGTGCTGCGCTACTGTGCTTCTGGGCTCGATCAGCCCCAACTGTTTTCGCTTGCATCATTTTTTAGTTACACAACACTGAGTAACTCTATGTGTCTATGGCTTTTTCTCGGCTAACTACGATCCTGCCACTATCGATTAAAAATAATTCCATTGCCATCCAGGGCCGAAAAAATTTTTAAATACGAATTTGAAGCTGAGCTTGACGGGTCTCATTTTTTTCTAGGATCACGGTACGGGAAAATGCCTGGCTAGGGAGGTTATTCTTTATTATAACTAATGAAATTTTTTGAGAAAATGCTTAAATAAGTCTATTTTAATATAAAATACAAACATAATTGATCACTTTATGTTTTCATGTGATATTTCCACTTTTTATCGAAAAAGTTGGGAACAAAATGGCTGACCACGCAAAAAACATTTTTTCATAAATTATAAAATTCATTATTTTCTGTGCAACTTTTTCTATTTAAATTACTAATTTAATAATAAGCAATAAAAAATAACAAGAAACCACGCTAACTCAATCGATCTTTCATGATTTCAAAAAAAGAACGCGCGAGTGGAGGACCGCGTCCGTGTCTAACGTAGCATCTTAGTACGGGACAGCGGGCGCGCAAAAAATGCGCCACAAACGGAGTTTATGGGAGCAGTCCACATTTATTATAGTTTTGGTTTGTATTTTTTTTCGACAGTACGTTCCTTTCCAAGCAATACTGAATTTTTTTTTTTGGATTCGTGTAGTAGTTTTTAAACTGACCTTGGGTAAAGATCGGTCGAGCCGACCATAAAAAACGACGGAGGTCCATTGTTTGTCAGTTTTTTCACAATTTGAACATTCTGAGAACTTATTAATGCTTGTTATCTATTCTAAGATAGCTAGGCTTCAATAAAATATGTGTATTCATTGCTTTTAACGAAATTTGTAAAACAAAGTCTTGATGCAAAATATATCATTTTTTCGTACAAAAACCCGCGAATTTCCAAATTGTAATTTATTTTTCATTCAAAAGTTTACTGTAGCAGGATAGTATTCTTTGTTTTAATTACAGAACTAGATAGATACTGTTAGATTATAAAAAAATAAGGCATATTTAGGGTACAACTTTTATTTAAAAAATCATTATAGTACAAAATTACGGGGACAAAAAAGAAATATTTTCCTTCCACCCGTTACTACAAAAGAACCACTTATGATATCGTTATCCAAACAGTTTTGTCGATAAGGTCGATTATCTGTGAACAAACATAAATTTTACGTGTTATTGTAACCGTACACTCGAGTTGTAAACAACGCTTTATCTAAAACGCTTGTAACGCGCGCGCGCGCGGGCGCGTTGTAAGCACAGTAGCGTAGCGGTAGCGGGGGCCCGAAGCAGGTGAAGGGTTATTTGAATAATGTAATCCACTCGATATTACTGAATGAATTATAAATAAATATTTAAATAATATTTTTATAAATCATATCATCATCATTATCTCGTGTAGGTTATATTGTCAATCGACCATGTATACCCTGGTGTCAGAGTTGTTAGGAGCCGCCTCTCGACCTCTGATGACCTTTAACTACCACCAAATGGCAGCCGGGACCAACCGCTTAACATGCCTTCCGAAGCACGGAATCATCGTTATTATTAGAAAATCAGGTGATTCAAGCCTGCAATGTCCTAACTAAACTGGAAACAACTGAATAAAGTATGCTTCTTGTGGGAATCGAAGTCAATAGTATATATATCTATATACATATGTAATATCACACAGATTAAGTTCGCCCTAAAGTAAGTTAGGACTTGTATGATGTGTAATAGGGATACTACTCATAACTCAATGATACTATATTTTATATGAAATACTAGCTGTTTCCTGCAGCTCTACCTGCGTCAAAAAGTAGCCAAATATATTCATACCAAATTTTAGCCATATTCATCCCAAATTGGTTTGTCCGTGAAAGCGTAACAGACAGACAGACAGACTTTCGAATTTATAATATTAGTATAGATATGCATAAATGTATCCATTCAACATTATGAACATTAATTTGGGTTGGGCTTGGTTTAAGTAAGGATATTATTGCTTGTATTTAACAATGTATTCTTGTTGTGCAATAAAGAGATTTTGTATTGTATTGTATTATAACTTTTGTTGATGCAAACTGATGATAAAATTGTGTCCTTTCTGTACAATAAAGTTTTTACATACATGCATAAAATTAAAATGTTAAAATAAATTATCCATTTACAGGTATTGCGAAGTGGAGCTATATAAAACAATTTCACGAATTGGATAAAATCAATCCAAATTTTGTGTATGCTCCAGAACTAAAACAAGATCATTTAAACCCTAACACGAAACAAAAAATGAAAGTGAAGTTGGCTGCTCAGGTGTTAAGTAATTCTGTGTCAGGAGGAATGTATTATCATATCAAAGATGGTAAGGACCCATTGCTTAAACCTGTAATTTTTTATCTTATAAATCTTTAGTACCTAAGTGGAAGACCAAGATATGGACATAAGATTCTCTGAATACATAATATACTCGTAAAATCGAAAAATAAATTTACAATGGAAGATCTCCCACTAAACCAACAGCTAGAATACTTATTTATTTAAATAATACTTTAATGTTTTTTTTCTTATTATTCCAGGAGGGCTACCTATAAATGCAGTAGTTACAGCTGCAACGATAAAAAAAATGGACATGTTGTTTGATGCAGTAAATGCTTCTACAGAAGATTTGAAGAGAGGAAAACCATGCGCCACAAATTTAACGAATCGAACACCACACTTAAATTTTTTTAAGGAGATGAAAGATTTCTTCAAAAATCTCAATTTTATTGGAAGCAAATCCCGACCTCCATCCCAAAATGGATGGATTTGGTTCTTAAATGGGCTTGAAATGCTGTGGCACAATTTAAAAACTAAACACCCATGTATAAATAGCCTTTCCACCAGACGGATTCAGCAGGATCCCTTAGAAAATTTATTTGGATGCATTAGAAGCAGCTGTGGATCCAACATGAATCCAACAAGTGGCCAATTTGTTGCTGGGCTCAAGACTGCTGTACTTAGTAATCTGGCACGAAGTGCAGCCGGAAATTGTGAAGAGGACAGGAACGAAATGGTGATCAAAAATTACCAATCACTTTTTGCCATAAGCCCATCAGATATATGCACAAATGCTTCAGACGATGAACCTGACGATTCTGTTTCTGAAAGCATTACAACAGTCTATCAGGACAAAGCACTGGACAATCAAATTGATAGTGAGATGCAGGCCTGTGCATATGTCTGTGGGTTCATAGTGGAAAATAATAAAATCAAAGATAATTGTTTGATATGTAAAAATATCTTATTATCACAATCTAATGAATTGCATGAGTTTGTCAAATTTAAAGAATATGATGATTCCAAAACTTCATTAATTTACTCATCAAAAAATTTAATAATTTGTGTAGAGAAGTGTGCCACATTAATTAATAATTATTTAGAGAAAGAGTTGCATAAATCAAATTTAAAACACCATATAACTGAAATATTAAATAATGTAAATTGGGACTTCCTCGATGAATGTGGTAATCATCACAATGATAACAAAATGTACATAATTAATAGTGTTTTTCACATATGCATAAAAAGGTTTTGTATTTAAAAAAATCGGAAATTTGCTGAAGAATGTACAAAATCTGCTCTGAAAAGAAAGATCGGTATTTTAAAGCACACATAATGTGAGTATACCCTTATACGTTCCCGGGCTTGACCGACACCTGGGACTGTTTATTGGAGCCAAATAAGTACTATGGACACAACTAGTGTCTTAAAAATCCGATTCCGACGTAGTTCACGCTCAATATAAATCATTCATACATAACAACCACTTTAATTTTTAAGTGTTTTATTCATCTTTCCTTATAAGTATAACTTGGCGTCTCCCTGAAGAAAGTAAATGTCCACAAGAAATATTGCTAGAAACTGATACCTAAAATAACTATTACTATTGGTATTCTCAGAGTAAAGTTTAGCTAAACCTAGATAGTTTTAGTTTTCACATCATTTCATTCACAAATGAATATTCAAAACATATTTACAGAAGATACACAAAAACCATGAAAGGTTTATGCATACATACTTACATAAGTATGTACATATATCTGATCAAATCAAAAGCAAATCATTTATTTTCAATTAAATACAGTAAATTGCAAATAAATGATTCTATCATACTTTTTTTCTTGTCTACACTTACTGATTTTGTGTTCTAAAATTATGTAATAAAAGTACACATTGATATGATTTGTCAATGCTTAGATGATTTTAAAATACTTATTTCTTAAGATAATCAACATCAATCGATTTTTAAGGGCCTGTTAAATGTGTTAATTTTTTAAGGGTAATATATGTACTCATTATTTTGTGATTTTCAAATTTAAACTACCACTCATCTTAGCGCCGTCCCGGTTGCATCCTTGGCTAATTGCTTCGGAGGCCAAGAGACCGCTTTCCTATTTTTGATTTGTCATTTTCTAATTTTTCTCTATTAAATTTGTTAATGAAAGCATTATGATTTATTATCAGTGAGCTATAATAACTCTTAAACTTAGTAAGCAAGAATAAGAAATTTGCTACTTTTTTGTTATCTTGTATCTTTTACAAGAAATACGAGTTATTTAGCTTTATTTGACAGCCTTTCTGTGCCTTTATCAAAAACTTACACGATGGTTGTTAAATCTGACACCAGTATCGGTTACATAAGGATTTTGGAAAGGAATTTATTAAAACATAAGGAATTGATTGTACGTTTTTAAGAGTTGTGAACTTATTAAATCAAAAGGACTTTATTGTAAATTTATTAACAGTAACAGTTGTAAACTTACAAAGCTTATGCATATTTTTTATTTCTATAAATCATTCTTTATATATAATTGTTTAACGTCCAATCATTGTTTATATATAATGTAAGAATTACGATTGATATATGAACAAAATTTAAAATAATATTGTTTTATTAAACCCAATTTAATCCTTTTCTGGGTTGCACCAAATTTTTCAATAGTTTCAGTTAAATTATGAGAATCATAAATTGTTTTAAATGTTATTAAATTGTATGTTTTTATGTAATTACTTGATATAATTAATTGTAAAATTTGGTGAAACCCATTGGAAAAAATAATATATAAATATAAAAAAAATGCAATATTTTTTTTTATGGGCCACCACTAGATGGCGTAATAAATATCTCAAAAAATATGTATGTAGTTACTATTCTTCCCGCTAGGGTATATAGTATTCTGTGCTAGCAACCCAATGGACGGCGGGCGGGCGAGCCGGCAGAATCCTCCTGTGATGCTGTCATAAATGAGGAATAAGTTGACAGTGACATCTGACATATTTGTTGTTCTTCTATGGGTTTTACTAAATGTATTTAGCAAGTAGCTAAATATAACTTAAAATGCTATATAAAAAGTCGGTTATTAATGTAGTCAAGCAGGCTAAAAGAAGTGGTAGAAAATCTGCATTTGACTATTTTCTAGATTTTGGTAACAAGCAAGAAAACGCAAACACTTCTTAATCACGAAATTCATTTATGGTGTGCCGAAATGTCATATATATATATATTGTTATGTCTTATACATATATATATATATAAATATATATATATATTATGTTATACATATATACCGTTTTAGGGGTCAATAAAATATTTTATTCATTATTGCAATATTTTTGGTAGCCTATCTATGCCCTACCCAGTATGCCAGACAAGACACTATGTTGGTGTGTATTTAATCAAAACTTACAAATAAATATATCAACCCACTTCGATTTTCAACTTATAATAGAAAGTATTACAGTCACTATTCACCTCGAGTTTAAAATTTTTCTTACTTCTATGAATTCAACAAAAATATACTTGAAACTGTAGTCACTAGAATTTGGTTTTGTTAAGCAAAAATGTCATTATTTAAAAATAATTGTTTTCAAGCAGCAACAAAAATAAAGAATCTCGACTATAAAAAAACTATACTTGGCCAATTGAAGACCGTACTGCATATGATGTTCCAAATGGAACGCTTCTTGCCGAAGGCTACCTCTAAATCAACTTCTGGCAGGTGATGTGAAGGGATCTAACCCAATAAATCTAACAGGTGACTGCTTGTTAGCTTTTGAGTCCTGCAAACAAGCTCTTTCCAACGCTGAACTCCTAGCATACCCTGATTGCTCTGCCAAGTTATCGCTAGTTACAGATGCATCTGACATAGCTATCAGTGTAGCGGTTCATCAATGGAAAGAAAGAAAGAAAACATTTATTTGCATTGAAAGAGTACAATCAGATATAACACATTAATAATTCGTCCTAACAATCAACCATTTAGGCATGCAAATGTAAATATGATTTAATATTCAAATAACTACATTAATTATAATAACAAGTCAAATATTATTATTTCCTTCATCAGTAAAACATGGCAATTTACTATCCAAAAATTCCCGAACACTATAAAAACATTTTTTTGTAAGTATCGACAATAATTTAGTTTTGAATGAAATATAATCTAATTTCCTGACTTGCTCTGGTAGTTTATTGAACAACTTTGTGCAACTGTAGTAACGGTTTCGATGCATATACTTACGTCGTTGCATTAGGCAATAATAATTTATTCGGGTATCTAGATGGTTTCGCGTGTTTTATGTAATCATCTTTTAATTGAAACAAACCCGGATGGGATCTCACAAACATACAACACTCAAATATATAAACTGATGGAACGGTTAAAAGATTTAGTTTCTTAAAGGAAGGATGAAGGATTCTGAAGGATGGAGCATAGGAACCTTTAGCATTCTTTTCCCGTAAACTAAGTCCTTCGCAGGTCAAATATTCACCTTATGATCGCGAACTGCTTGCCATTTACGAGGCTGTAAAATATTTCCTTCCCCTGCTTTAAATACTTTCGATGGGCAGCAGCGTCGAAAGTACCATAAGCCGCAAAAAACTGCGCTCGCCAACCCGCCTGCCAAGCGTGGCGAGTATGGCATCAACCTCCATATGACGGACAATATAATGATAAGGCCCCCAGTGCCCGGCAGCCCCGCTGTTCCTGGCTCCGGTAGCGGTCACGGTAGCGGCGGGGCGGGGGGTGCGAAGAATCCCCGGAGTCGACCCGGCTACCACCCCCGACGACACTTGGCCCTGGTAACACACAATATCCGGACGATGAGGTTGGACGACAAGGTGGAGGAAGTGGAAGAGGAGATGAGTAGGTTACGATGGGACATAGTGGGTTTGTCTGAAGTCCGAAGAGAGGGCGAGGGCACGACAACCCTAAAGTCTGGTAACCTACTCTATCACCGGGAGGGAGACTTAAGGAAGTCCCAGCATGGTGTCGGGTTCCTCGTTCACAGGTCCCTCATAAACAACGTCGAAACCATCGAGAGTGTTTCCGGTAGGGTAATATACCTGATACTCAGAGTATCAAAGAGATACTCCTTGAAGGTTATACAGGTATATATGCCGACTGGAAAATACTCAGATGAAGAGGTGGAAGCGGTGTATGAGGACATTAGTAGGGCCATACACGCTTCCAAAACCTACTTTACGGTGGTTATGGGGGATTTTAACGCAAGACTCGGCGGTCGAGGCGATGGAGAGCTCAGGGTGGGACGGTTTGGATATGGGCAGCGAAACGAGCGAGGCCATATGCTGGCTGGCTTTTTGGAGAAAGAGGGACTCTTCGCGATGAACTCTTTCTTCAAGAAGCCACCGCAAAGAAAGTGGACCTGGCTAGGGCCCACTAAGAAGAGCCAAGCTCCAATAAAACAGGAGATAGACTTCATCTTGTCGACGAGGAGAGAGATATTCAACGATGTCTCTGTGATCAGCAAGATTAAAATCGGTAGCGATCACCGGATTGTAAGGGGCATCTTGAACATCGATCTCAGACGAGAGAGAACTCGCTTGATGGGGTCTATACTCCGACCTTCGCAAGCCTATATCCAAAGCCAAGATTCTTTCCAGCTAGAGCTCTCAAATCGCTTTGCATGCCTTGAGGATTGCGTTTCCGTGGACGAGATTAATAACGGATTTGTAGAAGTTGTCCAGGCGGTGGGAAAGAAGATCTTCAAATCCCGCCCCAAAAATAAACCACAAAAACTCTCACCTCAGACCCTGGATCTGATGGCTAAGCGACGGTCCATGATGCTGCAGACCTCCGAAGACGCCGACGTCTACCGGCAGCTCAATAGACAAATCCGGAAATCTTTGCGGAACGATACTCGCTCCTTCAATACAGAACGTATTAAGGAGACGATAGAGCAAAACAAAGGCTCCAAAGTGTTCGCAAAGGTGGAGTCTATTGGGCAGAGCCGACTGACCAAGCTGAAGACGGAGGACGGCAACGTGGTATCGACGAGAGCCGAGGTGCTGAGGGAGATCGAGAGGTTTTACGGACAACTCTACACTTCAGTAGCCAAACCCGTTGAAAGCTTGGCCAAAGACCCAAGAGCCAAGCTTACCCGACACTATACGGAAGATATCCCGGACATCAGCCTGTACGAGATTAGGATTGCCCTTAAACAGCTCAAGAACAACAAGGCGCCGGGCGAAGACGGAATCACAGCAGAGCTTCTGAAAGCGGGCGGAACACCGGTACTGAAAATCCTTCAGAAGCTCTTTAATTCCGTTTTGCTCGAGGGCGTGACGCCAGAGGCGTGGAACAGGGGCGTGGTGGTTTTGTTCTTCAAAAAAGGTGACAATACCCTATTGAAGAACTATAGACCCATCACGCTCCTGAGCCACATCTATAAGCTGTTTTCGAGGGTAATCACGAATCGTCTCGCGAACAGGCTCGATGCCTTCCAGCCTCCCGAACAAGCCGGTTTCCGAAAAGGGTTTAGTACCATAGACCACATCCATACGCTTCGGCAGGTTATACAGAAGGCCAAAGAGTATAACCGGCCACTATGCCTAGCGTTTGTGGACTATGAGAAGGCCTTCGATTCGATCGAAATGTGGGCGGTGCTTCAGTCTCTCCAGCGGTGCCGCATAGACTATCGGTACATCGAAGTGTTGAAGTGTTTATACTGCAACGCCACCATGTCAGTCCGAGTACAGGAGCAGAGCACGAGGGCTATTCCATTGCAGAGAGGTGTAAGACAGGGAGACGTCATTTCTCCGAAACTGTTTACCGCTGCTCTGGAAGATGCCTTCAAACTCCTGGAATGGGAAGGACTTGGCATCAACATCAATGGCGAGTATATCACTCACCTTCGTTTTGCCGACGATATCGTGGTTATGGCGGAATCGCTGGAGGACTTAAATACCATGCTCAGCGACCTCAACGTGGTCTCCCAACAGGTGGGCCTTAAAATGAACATGGACAAAACCAAGGCAATGTGTAATGTCCATGTTACGCCATCACCGGTTTCAGTCGGGAACCACACCCTTGAAGTTGTAGACCAGTATGTCTACCTGGGTCAGATGATCCAGGCTGGCAACTCCAGCTTCGAGGACGAGGTCTTTCGTCGAATCCGACTCGGATGGGCGGCGTTCGGGAAGCTACGTAGCGTCTTCTCGTCTAAAATACCTCAGTCCCTTAAAACGAAGGTATTCGACCAGTGTGTGTTACCAGTGATGACATACGGGTCCGAAACGTGGTCTTTGACTATGGGCCTCATAAGAAAGCTCAAGGTCGCCCAGAGAGCTATGGAGAGGGCGATGCTCGGTGTTTCCCTACGAGATCGAATCAGAAATGAAGAGATCCGTAGGAGAACAAAAGTCACCGACATAGCCCAGCGGATTAGTTCTTTGAAGTGGCAGTGGGCGGGGCACATAGCGCGGAGAACCGATGGCCGATGGGGCAGAAAGGTTCTCGAATGGCGACCACGTACCGGTAAGCGCAGCGTTGGACATCCGCCGACCAGATGGTCAGATGACCTGAAAAGGGTCGCAGGCAGACGCTGGATGCAGACTGCTGCCAACCGATCATTTTGGAAATCATTGGGAGAGGCCTATGTCCAGCAGTGGACTGACTGCGGCTGAAATGATGAAAATATTTCAGACATATGCTAGATGCGAGACATTTCACGATCTATACTGATCATTTATAAGCCGAATTAAGCCGATATTTTATGCATTTCATGAAAAGAAACATAACTGTTCGCCTAGACAGTTCAGGCATTTGGAATCTTACACTATGGATCCAATTTTATATTTTTATTTTTCTATTTTTTGACGTAGACAAAAAAATTCTAAATCTATGTTTGTACTATATTTTCCAGTTCACAACCGATATAAGGCACATCTCTGGCAAAGATAATGTTGTTGCCGACACCTTATCTCGTGTTGATGAGCTGAGTCTTCCAGTCCACCTCGAGCATCTTGCCCTAAGCCAATCATCTGATCCAGAGTTAACTAAACTAATCAAGGAAGGTTCTTCTTTAAGCCTCGAAAAATTACAAATACCTGGTAGTTGTATTCCTTTGTACTGCGATGTACCAGTAAGTACTGCGGCACCCAGGCCTTTTGTAACAAAATTTTTTCGCAAACAAGTTTTTGACCGTTTGCACTCCTTAAGTCATCTTGGCGCCGAAGCTTTGGCTAAATTAGTAGCTAACGGTTCGTCTGGCCAGGCATCAGAAAGGATTGTAGAGAATGGGCACGACCGTGTATTTCATGCCAACGTGCGAAAGTAACTCGACACGTTTATGCACTATTTGGTTATTTTAAATTACCGCGAGCGCGATTTACTCAAATCCATATCGATTTGGTAGGTCCGTTACCCATCTCGCAAGGCTATCGGTCACCGAGATATATTTACTAACGTATACGTACATATATCTCTAATGCTATCGGTTTTTTTGACGGACGTAGATTGTTTTACCCGTTGGCCGGAGGTTGTTCCGATAGAGGACATTGCTGTTGAGACATGGAGTAATTACAAAGAGGAGATGCCGTAATAAGCGTTTTGTAAGAAAGTGTTTGTGAGGCTACACGGGGCGGAAGGCAGGCGTGCGGGGTGCTAGGTTTCGGCCGTGGCTCCAACCATGGAGCACGAGCAATGACAAGCTCCGTCCACTTTTGATTCCGCGAGGCGCCAATGATTACTTCACTGCGCCATTTCAAACGGCATCTCCTCTTTGTAATTGCTCCATGTGTTGAGACTTGCTAAGGCTTGGCTGTCGTCGTGGATTTCTCGATTCGGTTGCCCAACGGTCATAACAACTGATCGTGGCCGCCAGTTTGAATCGGCTCTATTCGACAATCTGTCCAACATGACTGGATTTGAACACAAACGAACAACGGCATATTCCATAGACAGTTCAAGGCTGCCATCGTTTGTCACGCCAACGCTAGATGGACAGAGTCACTGCCGTGGACATTACTCGGCGTTCGAACAGCCTTCAAAGACGATTTACAATCTTCGTCCGCCGAGTTAGTATATGGAGAAACGTTGAGACTTCCTGGGGAGTTCTTTGATGCCAACATTTCTACCACCACAGATTTATCAGAATTTTCTGCCCGTTTGAGATGTATTGCGGAACGTATACGTCCAATGCCAGCCTGACGTCATTCAACACAAAAAACTTAAATAGAGGCGATAAAATTTTCAAATTTTGCAACTGAGATACACAAACAGTTGCTAAAGAATAAAAGTTCTTGCTACTCAACGAGTTGACAAAGATGTTCTGGATGATAGAAATGTATTCTTTAGTGTGATGCTACAACTATCCATAGAACATAGCTCTCTCATGTTCATTCCAATGGTTCACACAAAGCACAGAATAGGTAAGTACACTACTGACGTTAAAAGTAATGCACCACACGAACTCGCTGTATATTTTTTATATCTGGTTCTGTTTTTATTTTCCCTGTTATTGTAACGTATGAGGCGTAATTATTAGCCATTCACATGTTAACGACCCTGTGTTGTGTTGTAACACTATCTACAGTGCAGCTATTCGATAAAAATACAGAAATGGAAGCTATCACACTTACAATTAAATTTTTATTAGAAAGGACTTCTCTATGATGTTATTCAGCGTATTGTCATTTAATCAAGCATATAAGACGGAAACACAACAAAACATATGATAACTAATCATGCCAAGTCTCAATGTAAAGTTAAAACAACTCTGGTTAATCTGTTAACATACACTTGGTGGACCCACCGAGGAGGAGACGATGACATTTACACTGTTTTACCAACATCAATAGTTTCGACTTAGCGCTAGCGCTAGGATTTCACAAAGGTTTGAAGCAGAATATGAACATTCTGCGTCAGACCTTTTCACTACACTACCACACCCCGGGATACTCCATTCAACAGCGGCGAGCCCGATACCTATTACTACTATGATTCGGTCGCGTACGCACGCGCGTCAATGTGTGTATTACTCGTAGGGTAGGTTGTTTACCGTGTCTACGTCATAGATTGCCTTGCATTGTTTTGTTCTCGATGTTTACCCTAAATCTGCTCGGCTCGGTGCGGTATCTGTTTGGGTTGGAAGGTTGTGAGTGTGGGTTCTGTAGGTTGGTAGTATGATACTCACATAGCTGCGCAGCTTCTGCCGCTGCTCGGCCTCGAGCTGCAGGCGGCGCGTGGCGGCGTGCTGCAGGTATTCGAGCCCGAGGAATGCTATGATATCATGACTCATTTCCACACTGTTTACCTGAGCAATCTCCCACTGGTTCATATCCTAACATTTGGTGCATGTCGTCTAAAACTCACATGGCCTTTTAAAGTAAACACTGAAGCAATAAAATTTGTTTTAATACTTACATACTTTATGACAAGTTGTTAATGACTACCCTTCACCAGCGCCAGAACCATATTTGGATCTTAACAATGGATTTTCAATTGTTTTCTAGTTTCATGCAGGCAAATTCTTCAAAATTATATAAAAAAATATATATCATAGAGAATATTTAAATCTATACATTGAGTTTTTTTTTAATCATATTCCACTGCAATCTATCTCTTGCTGGATGTTAGATCTAGTATTTATTTAAAAATTCTCCCCAAAAAGTTAACACTACACATTCAACAGCAACACGGACGAGTGAAACAGCAGGGAACAGCTAGGACCATGGAGTAATTACAAAGGGGAGATGCCGTTTGAAATGGCGCAGTAATATAATCATTGGCGCCTCGCCGACACAAAAGTGGGCGGAGCTTGTCATTGCTCGTTGAAAAGCGTACCGAGAAACAGTTCGCGAGCTTCTAAGTTTATCACGATTTTCCACGACTTTTCTAGGAATTTAGCATTGAATAATTTTGTTTCATATAAAAATAAAGGATGAAGTGTTGTGTGCTTCAGTGTAAAAACTTTTCTGACAAAAAATTGGAACATAATCAACAAATATCTTTCCACAGGTAAGTTGTACTTAGTTACGTTTTTTATATGTATTAATTAGAAATAATTTTCTTTGGTTTCTGTTAATTAAGATATATTTAGCGCTCTAAAAGTTATACCTAATATTAAAAACAACAGTAAGTAAACAGTAGTGACATCTAGTGTCGGGTGTCTGAAGTACTTGATAATTTGTAAATAACATAGTACTGCTACTTTCCGTAAGATGGATATTATTAAGTATGGAGCCACGGCCGAAACCAAGCACTCCGCACGTCTGCCTTCCGCCCCGTGTAGCCTCACAAATGGTTAGTATGGCATCTCCCCTTTGTAATTACTCCATGGCTAGGACCACAGATTACAGAATGCTATAGGACCATAAAAAAATAAACGTTAGAAAATTCAGTATTTCGTAAATTATTTATTAGATCATTACCTATTTACTGAGAGCACTTTCCAACTGCTCCTTTACAACTTTCATTTTATTCTTCTTCCTTTTTCTCACTTTTCCTTCTTTAGTATTGTTTTCTTTCGTCACTGGCTTCTTAATTCTCTTCTTCTTACAAGACAATGGGTTAGGATTATGAGGCTTCTTTTTCCTTACCGGGGCTTTAATTTCCTCCGTCTTTTCTTCAACACCTAAAGCTTTCTTGATATTCTTCAGTGTCTCATTTTGAACCTCACTTATAAACATACTGGGAGTCTCAAGACTGTGTCCAACTTTTTCATAGCTCGCTTTAGATGGTTTATCAAGAGTTGGCGATTTGTTATGTAAATATAGCAAAGGAACTCCAGCCTTCGCTCTAAGCTTCTCTTGTAAGTCACGGTCTTGTGTTGCCAATATGTAGTGCTTCTCATTACTTTTACCAATCATAGAGAAAATGCATTTTGATCCGGTAACAGGCTCTTTATGGTCGCATTCGTGAATGCCATACTGTTTCAGAATGGTGAGAGCTCCGTGTGTCTTTTTTGATATTTTCTCAGTTTCTATTATGATGCATCTTGTTGTCAGTAATTTTACTTGGCTATTGAGATATTTTGGTAATTGTTCTCTTATATTAATTTGCTCCTGAAACATACATTATTGTTTTTAGTCACAAACAAAATTATACTGTTACATATTTTTATCTAACAGCTTGCGCAAAGAAAATTGAATATTTAGAATGGTGTAGCAGTGGAATTCTCTACCCATAGAAATATTACTGGGTACAGAACATTGGTTTTTTTTCAAGGCAAGAGTATAGCTTATGAATGAGCCAGAGAGTGTGTCATTTTGATTAGGGTTTATTGTATTGTATTTTTATATTTACAAGTACCTACAGCAGAGCTTGTGGAGGAAAAATTCTACAATTAGTATAATCGTTTTTTTTTATTCTAAAACTTTTATCTGTAGTTATCTATACACTATTATTTTTATTCATAACCACAATGATTTTAACATACTATAAATAAAAACTAAAGCTAACTTATAATTACTAAACTAAACAATAAAAGTGTAATAAAAAGTTCAGTCCCGACAAAACGTTGCCCTGAGGTAGGGTGCCCAGAAGACTGGCAGCATTACCACATTGTATGGCAATGCTGATTTTTTGGGCGAAGTATAAGCCAGCCCTCTGGTCACAAGTAACCTCAATCAATCTATGGGCGATAACGTCATAGATTTTGTGAGCTGAGGGTCCCCATGGGCCTCTCCACCACAAACGGCTCAAATATGTAATTGCCTCCAAGGTTTTCATATTTGCGCCGTTTGCGGTTTTCCGCAGACTTCGCGGCCGCGCCAGCCGTGGACCCCGTAACCAAGAGATGAGACGGCGCCAGCGTGTCGACGCAAGTCGCGTCCCACACGAGGGGCCGCCCCAACCTCCAGGGCACGAGAGTCATTCCATCAGGTCTCTTGCCATCATCCCGAGCAAGCCCGTTAGGTTCCAGAACAGCTGGCAAGTGGATGGTGGCAAGAGCCCGGTGAATTAAATTGTTGAGAGCGGCGTGGCGCCCTATACGACCGGCACTCTTGCAGCAGGAAAGGCCATGGTGACCTAATCCATCGACGCTATCACCGCAGGGGCAACGGTGCGGGACTGTGCATATGGCACCAAGCCTAAGGGATGTCATCAGACGGAAGGATTCGTCATCGAGAAAGGTGTCCAGGTTTGCTGAGGGTAAGGTTTGTAACCAAAGGCCAGACTCCCATTTTGCAGCTGCCAAGAGCCGGGCTTGCTCTGCAGTGTTTCCAGATGATTGTAATAATTTTATCTGGGTTAAACTACAGAGCGGCCCGTCCCAGAGCCTCTGCGAACATGGTGGATCTGGAAATTTTGAATTTGGAACAAGCCTTGACCATTCATCCTTGGCCTCTGATACCAAGCTTATATTAAAAGTTGGATTATTTAGAATTTTATTATACAGAGGATGGACGCTGTGTACAGAGGACAAGAATGCAGGTAAGGCTATACTTGAAATTTTGCGAATGCCCAAGCCTCCATACCTCACGGGTAAAGAAGCTTGGTCCCAAATTCTGTCATCAAAATTGGTGTTTAAAATAACCGAAAGGGATAATAGAATAAATAAAACAATCTTACAGACAGTTAATATTCTTCAAGACAGCTGAATTTTTTTTTTATAAACAAACACCATGGCTACCTGTTATAGGTACCTACCGAAAAGTAGTTTTTGAATGTTCTAAAGAGTTTTTACTCAACAAATTCTGCACTTTACAGTAGAATAAACCCTAGTAAATTTTTTGGAGAAATTTAAATTTAGTAATCATAAAACAAGAGAGTGATGATCATATTTTTTTTATAAATCTGTAGTTAGATAAATAATATAAATATACTTATTCTAAATATCTTAAATTTTAAAGAATACCTAATCTAGTTATTGCAAGCTGGCTCTGGAAAATTTTCTTGCCAACGCATGCTCTGCTCTTTGAGAGTGAGATGGGAGTCCGCACTGTCGGCCTCCGGGTCCGGGAGCTCCTCCAGCGGCACCTGAATGTCCTCGTGAGGGAGCTGCTCCGCCCTCCACTCGTCGTCTACGATGTCGATCAAACGACCCACTCGAACGTATTTGCTATCCATTCTGAACACACATTTTTAACGTTAAAACACCAAAGTCAATAATAAAATTACAGTCCAGCAAACAATAACTACAATTAGGTATTCCTCGTAAGTCTAAACTCACTTTAAAAGCAGCGAAACAAAAGGTGCCGTCAACTAAAATCTGGTAAGGCTGATGGAAACCGAAATTATTATAGTAAAATCTCATGTATTTCTGAACCTTCTTGTATCTAGTTATCTTCATTTTTAGCTATTTAGTACAAACCCGTTTTGAGTAGCTGAGCACAAAAATTATCTTCCACAAGTCAAAAATTGGGAAGCAAACTCAGAACACTTGAAAAAATCCGTGAAAATAAATCATAAAAGAACCAATCCAATCTAGCAGAATAATTCTAGTTTGTGTAGCAGGTAGCAGAGGAAAGGAAAACAAAAATGCGTGTTTTTTCCCAGTTTTTTCATTGCTATGATGCTGTCATAACAGTAACTGACGAATAAATTGACAGTGACATCTGACATGTTTGTTGTTTTCTTTTACTTAACGTATTTAGCAAGTCCATACTAATAATAAAAATGCGAAAGTCTGTCTGTCTGTCTGTCTGTTACTCTTTCACGGCCAAACCGCTGAACGGATTTAGATGAAATTTGGTAAGAATATAGTTGAAGACCCAGGGTCAAACATGGGCTACTTTTTGACGCAGGCGGAGCCGCGGGAAACAGCTAGTATCTAAATAAAACTCAAAACAAAATGGTTCTAATAAATAGAACCATTTTAAATAAATTGTTTATAATGTAGTCAAGCAGGCTAAAAGAAGTGGTAGAAAAAGTACATTTGACTATATTGTAGATTTTGGCAAAAAGCAAGAAAACGCAAACACTTCACGATCACGAAATTTATTTAATGTATGCCCATATTTTATGTATTGTCTTGTTTTAGTTTGAGTAAAAAATTATATTTTTTTAAACATAGCGCCCTCCATTTTTACTTAATTTTTTATGTATATTTTTTTTTACATTGCTGTGAAGAGTAGTATCGGCGCTGTATCTTATTTTCCAATATTTGTGTTTTTTTTTAGTGTTTGTGCATAATAATGATGGACTATTATTCACAAAATATTCGATAACAAGTGTGAGTCTTGGGAAGTGATACAATGTTTGATTTATGTGATTTTCATGCTTGTTGCCAAAAGCTCCTAGTAATCGTTAGTGTAAAAATCTTAGACTATTGATCCAATAGACGGGAAATGCGAAAAAGAAATATATAGGATACTAGCTTTTTCCCGCAGCTCCGCCTGCGTCAAAAAGTAGCCTATGTTTGATCCCGGGTCTTCAACTATATTTATACCAAATTTCATCAAAATCTGTTCAGCGGTTTGGCCGTGAAAGCGTAACAGACAGACAGACTTTCGCCTTTATAATATTAGTATAGAGTATGGAAGTATAGATGCGTATGTTAGAGTAAGAAAGAGAGCGAGACCATTTCATATACACAATAATGACCCATAGCGGCCTTACGGATTTCTTGTCAAAAACAAATATTTAAATTATAAGCAAAGTATCTAGTCGTAAGTGTTAAAAAAGTGTTCAGTAGAAGCGCATAATTATGGTTTCATGTGCAGTCCCTAAATATAACTCGAGTAACAAATAAAACCCACATAATTTCACATTTTACCCATTTAAGTACCACCAAAGTTTATCACTGTTTAAATCCATGATTTCATAATTGTTTTGATAGTTTTTCCGCACTAATATATGAGAAATATAATGTAGTTATAACACATGATTGTGTAAGATGCAGAATTCAAATTTGCATAAAAATAAATACGTTATTTTCAAAACAATTTCTTATTAATTTAAGAACGTGACAGAGATCAAGAAAAATTCATACTTTCTCTTGAGTGGATGAGTGTGGAAAATGGGTAACCAAATTACTTGGGTCAGTCAGTATACATCCTAGAATTTCTGCAGCCGATAAATTTGCAGGGCATCCATAAAATGTGATGCTTACTACCGTAACTCCAGTGTCATGAAATTTATGCAAGCAAATTGTTATCAGATCAGATTAGCTTTTGTTTCGTCAGTTATGCCTAAGTACCTGGGCGACCGAGCTCCGCTCGGTAGTTATGGTACCCATCCATACTAATATTATAAATGCGAAAGTCTGTCTGTCTGTCTTTCTGTTGCTCTTTAACGGCCAAACGGCTGGACGGATTTTGATAAAATTTGGTATGGCTTACATACATCACCTATGCGATTTGAAAACACAACGATAGCGCGTTGTACTTTTTCAGTAAATAGATTACCGCCATCTAGCGTTAATCGTTGTTAGTTGCATTCCTTAAGTACTTTCCACGTTTCAGTCCTATTTGAATTGGTAGGTACACTATTTACTCCGTGGATTGGTAAGTATTTCCTTTGGGTCAGTGGTAGAATTTATCATTCAATTTTTAACCCTTCAAAAAAGGAGGAGGTTGTCAATTCGTCGGAATCTTTTTTTTT